>JAJJWX010002950.1:0-319508 GCA_023529315.1 Papaver bracteatum | reverse complement strand
GGTATGACTTTCTTAACCCGAATGACCCGAATGGGAGAGCTGTCGCAACAATCAATCTTAGCGTGCTTTGTTGAAGAACCTGATCGACTTGAGGAAAATTCGCTTCTGATCGACATGAGGGAAGTTGGACTTGACAAGAAGAAATATTTGTTGAAAACTGGGAAGATGATGTAATTTCCCCGGGTGTAAATATTGTGGAAACCCTAAGGAAAGAAAGAGAAGCGCAAGCTGCATATGTGGAATATGCCGAAATCATAGCCTGTAAACCAGCCTCGAAATAAAACGCCTCATCAAACTGTGCTTCGCCTTGCCACGGCCCCATCGCGCCTAGCTTCCCCTGACATGTTCCACCATGCCATTGCCGCAGTCAGGCCCATGCCATCTCTCGGGCCCTCGGCCCAAGGTATCCACCTGCTCCTCCCTCCAAGACCGCGCTCCCTTTTTCGTGACTACCAACATGGAAAGACAAAACTCGCTCTACCACTTAAAAGGTTAGTCGGACTCCCCTGACCATCTTTGCAATGATTTACGTTGTTTGTCACCATCATATGCTTACCCCACAACAAGGAACTTGTTCCGAGCTAAGCAAGGGACTTAATGTTGATGGTGGTTTTTAGTTTAGGGTTAAAATCGTAAAACACTAAACCCTAACAGACATTTAAAATAAGCATTTACTAGGTGCATTAAATAAAAAGCTTTTAATATGTCTCTAATAATTACCGGGGTATATTTTTCAAATTAGGGTTACGACAAACCAAACCCTAATTCCCCCGTGTGACAATGGAAAATCATGTCAGCCACACCTAGCCCAAGCTAGCCGCGCCATGCCAACCACACCCAACCATGCTAGCCGCACCCTTGTACCAATGGAATAATCATGCCAGCCACACCTAGCCCAAGCTAGCTGCGCCATGCCAATCGCACCATTCCATGGCCATAGATATGCTAGTTGCGCCACCCTGCTGTCCTTCTCCTCACGGCTATTAAAGTGAAGGCATGCAATAATAAACGGTTTCCCTTCGGTCCCAGGAGCAAATCCTGGTCGTCTAAGGTCCCCTCACAACCTTTATATTAAAACCCTAGCTTGGTTACGCGCCTAGCCCAAGCTAAATGCGCCATGCGCCCATGGATACTCCTTGGCCCCACATGCCAACACCGCGCCTAGCGTCCATGGATACTCCTTGGCCCCACATGCCAAGATCACGTCATGCGCCCATGATTACCCCTTGGCCCCGCATGCCAAGACGAACCCAAACCTAGCCAAGCTAGCTTCGCCATGCCAAATACACTTTGCCTTGGCCCTAGCCATGCTAGTCACGTCATGACAAGCCAAGCGCCCTCACCTTGGCCCTAGCTATTCCATACGCCCATGGAAAACCCTAAGACCCTCATGACAAGTACAAACACACACTAGCCGTGCCACCCTCCTGGCCTTCCCCCACGGCTACTAAAGAGAAGGCATGCACCAATCAACGGTTGCCCTTCAAACCCAGGAGCCTATTCTGGCCACCCAAAGTCACCTCATGACTTTGGCCCAAAAACCCTAGCTTGGTGACGCACCTGACCAAAACTAGCTATGCCATGCGTCCATAGAAACCCTCGTCCCCATGCTCCCAAACCAAACCGCACATATCCAAGCTATCCGCACTAATCCAAGCGCTCTTGCCTTGGCCCTAGCTATGCCATGCGACCATGGAAAACCCTTGGCCCCACGTGCCAATCCAAACCGCACCTAGCCGAGATAGCCACACCAAGACAAACACCCCTGCCTTAGCCTTAGCTATGCTGGTCCCACTATGCCAAGTCAAGCGCCTTTTCCTTGGCCCTAGCCATGCCATACGCCCATGGCAGACCATTGGCCCCACGCGCCAAGTATAAACAATACCTGATCGCACCTTCCCTATGCGGCCACCAAAACAAAGGCATGCGTCCATCAATGGCCACCCTTCAAACCTAGGAGCGAATCCTGGCCGTCTAAAGTCACCTCATGACTTTTGGGTCCGAAAATCTAAGTTTGGCCACGCCAAACCATGCCATGCCAACGGCATGCCAACCTAGTCGCGCCACCACGATGGCCCTCACTACAAACACTAAGGTGTGCAACGCACCTCTCAAGATGTAAAATCTCGGCCATCGAAGGTCACTAGGATAGCAAGTTCTCCGAGCCCGACTTGCCAAGTCACAACAACGTATTACATGTTCTCCAAGAACATTCGAGACATCAACCCAAACAGGGAGATAACACAGTGGTGGATCATTCACTTGACGCACACGACATTCTGGGTTCGAATCACACCACGCTTCACTGAACAACAAGTTCATTCGGACAAGACAACACTCAAAATACTTACTTGTTAGCTCCCCTCGTGAGCTCTCCCACTTTTCTAAAAACAAGTTGTAGAAACCCAATTGCTCTTCCAGAATAAACTATTCAGGTCTCACACTTTCCTTGCTTCCCTCCCCAAAACCAACCTTTCTCCTCCTCTTTGTGACCGAAGCAAGTCTGGAACGACCATTTCTTGGTTTAGGCCGGACTTGTACAGATTGATCTCTCAAACCTAAAAGTACTCCCTTGCAGTACATTGTTTAGGGTTTAAACAGTTTCTCACCTTCACACCTGCAATTACCAAATCAGCAGAAGCTATTTTCACTTATAAACACCTCCATCCCCTTGAACCATCTCAGCAATCTGACAACAAAACTCCAATCTTAGACTCACCACTGCATTCTACAAACATACCACCTGTTTGCGTCTTATACACAATTTAGTCTATTGATCTGCCAACTTCATCTTGCTAATGTTGCACCACCATTCTATTCATTTCACCTGTAATCCTGGAAACAACTGACAACAATACAACTTGAGCCATTCTTTATAACCTGCAATCCTATCTCATTCTCAGCTCAACACACTAGTCCTACCATTCATCCACTCATTCCTTCCTTCAACCAAGCCCTTCTTCCATTTGTTACAGTTCATACACCAACTCTCATCGCGACCCTGTCTAGCATCTTAAGTAACCCACACATTTGAGCAAAAGAACTCACCAAAACAAATATCTTCAAACTTAGCTCTTGTACCAGCAACAAAAACTAACAACCCCGATAAATATTTAATTAATCACCTGTCTTCCAGTATTTCATATTTTCCCTGTAATTGATGACGAACTCAAACTTCAATTTCATTAATCTTTAATCAATCACCAAATTACGGCATAATCTGTTCTTCATTTAGAACTTCATCTAATCACATAAACCTAATTTCCTAGTCTTCTCAATCAAACCCTAATTGCTTCATACTACAACACAAGTACCACCAGACGCATCTTATTATTATCGAATTCGAACCCAGTTCCATCTTATTCATTCACACAATCAACTTCAAGCAAAACCCATTCATAATCTTTTCCAAATCTCTATTTCTTCGTCTGTTTTCAACTGATATAGCAGAACTTAATTATCTTAAATCGGATACAAATCAAACCAATGTGTCTTTCCTTCTTGTAGATCTGTCGCTAGAGATCAAAAACCTCTATCAAACTTGATCGAGGAACAAACTCACGTGAAATTCGTCCTAACATTTTGTAAAAATTTGAAGGTTAGAGCGAAACCTAAAATGAGTGTCAGTTAATTCAAAAAGAAATTGAACCTTCAGCTCCTCCGACAGAGAAAATCAAATTCCTGCTTGAAAACTAAAGAGAAAAAGAAAAACGAAGACAGATATAAACGATAGCATAATTTCGGAAAATTTGGGCCTGTAAACAATTTTTTTCTCCTAAAATGGGTACGCGCCTGAAGTTTTCAGGGCGTGGGTTTGACAGTGGAAAAAATCTGAAAAATGGGTGTGGTAGTAGTTTTCACATCCCACAAAAACCTTTTTTTTAACAACCTATTTGTACTAGGCCAAATTTTAGTATGCTAATTTTAGGCTTAAGCCAGACTAGCCATGGTATAAAATGGTCAAGCCAGGGATTCCCAACATTTCTGATTCCGCCACTGTTCATAGAAAAACTATTTCATGCCATGTAGTACGTAATACCACACAACTAGGCTAAACTAATTAACGAGAGCGGAAATGGAGAGAGAAGGAGAGGAAAAACCGCTCTACCTTGATCGGAAAATTTTCAAAGTTACTGTCGGAGCTAAAACATTAAGACTGGAGGAACGTAAGAGAGGGTGCTTTACAGAGTGGATGGAATTATCGGCGTTGGGGGCTAACTGGTTTACTAAGGTTTTGGAGGAGGCAATAGGTTCAACTGGGTCGACCAAAAAATGGCCATTGATGGAGGGTGAATCATCGTTCATGTGTGAGATCAGAGAGAATGATGCGGGCAGATACTTAAGAATAGCAAGGATCAGGAGGGGAGACTCAAATAAATCTTATGCAATTTGTATTCCGTGTGGAAACAGCGGATATTATTGGGGAGTTCTTTACAGAGAAATAATCAGTCTTCTGAATATGGATAACTGGTTATATAAACCGCCGCAAACCATACCTTCTACACAAGATTTTGCAGACTACCTACCGGGAAGGGGATCTGATAAACAATTCTTTGAAGCGTTTGTGAAGACTCAAGGGTCTGCAAGTTGGGAGAAGATAGCAAGGGAGATAAGGGGACAATTGAAATGGGTTTCTTTCATTGATATGGAGATTATAGACGACTGCAACTCCAAACTTATCCTTAACAAGGACTGCTGGCTTGATCTTTGGAAACCACGAAAAATCTTCGTTGATATGGCGGTGATCACAGTCTCGCAGACTAGGAGTAACGAAAAAATGGATGGAAAAAACATTCAAGGGGAGGAGTGCAGCGAAGATAAGGAAACAATACAACGGCAGGAAAAAATCATTCCTTTACAAGCAATGTCAAGGTATGGAAAATGGCTAAAAATAAGAGGAATACCACAAAGAAGCTGGAATTCTTCGTTATTTAAAACGGTGGGGGATTTTCTTGGAGGACTGATTGAAATATCGACAAGCACATTGAGAAGAAACAACTCGGGCTTCTTCAGAATCAAAGTCAGAGGCGACTTCACAGTAATTCCGGCGGTTTTGCTTGTCGAAAATGAGGAAAACAAATGGGTTGTCTCCATAGAGTGGGACCACAAATTCTAACCGAAATCAAAGGCGCTAATGGAGGAGTATGTCGGACTACTCAATGACTTCGACAAATTGTCAATTTCAAAAGTTATTCCGACCGTAATTGAAGGATCTAAAAAGTGCACTCAGACACATTTAGAAACTCAACCGCGTGAGGCGAGTAAAATAACACCAGACAAAGGATTGGGCTTCGTAGAAATGAGGGGGCTTTATGTGGTGGTAACTCAACAGATTTTAACTTAAGAAATGAAGGTGAATCTTATGGGCCTACGGTGAGGAGACTGGATACAGCTACTTTCAAAGGAATTAATAATTCCCAAAGTGACGATATACAATCAACTGCTAATAAGCCCGGAATGAGACAGAGGTGTGGGAGCCAGACCACAGATAGACTGGAGCTTATCGACAGCGTCATTGCGGTAGAGGCAACGGGTAAACGGTATTGGATTGGTCCGGTAGGGGGGAGTACAACACTACGGATCTACAATGCAACCTATCTGCTAAGACTGCTGCACCTCCGGGAAGAAAACGAAGGGGAGATGAGGCGGCTACCGCTTCAGGTGTTAATGAAGATTTAGGGGAATGGCATAACAACGGAGTTTTTCCCTCATCGGTGAGTACTAACGACATGCAAATGGTACTGCACGAAAGCCAATTGGAGGACACCTACGTGACTACAACACAGATAATGGAGAATAATTCACAAACAAACAAAAAAGAGATTTTCCAGGTGGTGGACGATCAAATAGTTATTAACTTGGGTGACATTAAAGGAACAAAAATAGACTCAAATGAAGTTATCTTTTCCACCTCAAAGCTGGTGGTGGAACTATGCTGCAGGATGGGTGGGATATCATCTAAAGACGAAGTGAAGGCAAAATCTGTAATTGATCAAATCTTATTCAAATACAAAGACAGATTCACGGCCATAGCGGAAGGACGAAAGATAATTGACAGCTGCGATTCGAACGCATCAAACTCGTCGGATGATGAGGAAGAAAATGAGGAGGTAGGCTCAAGGGAGAAAGAGGTTTCCAATGGGAACTAAAATTTTATCCTTGAACATTAGAGGATTAAATGATTACGGCAAACAAATCGCTATGAGGGATCTAATAGCGAAACACAAAACCATTATATGCTGCATTCAAGAGACAAAAATGAACACAATGTCCCATTGGTTCGTCAGACAGATGTGGTACGACTCTGATTTTGGGATGGAGACTATACCTTCTCAAGGGACGGTGGGAAACAGTGGAGGTTTAGCAACAATCTTGGAAAACAAGCAACTGGAGCTGCTGAATACACGAATGGGTTTAAATTTAATAACCTGTCTTTTTATATTCATGAATAATGGATTTAAATTCTTATTGACAAATGCTTACTCTCCGTGCGAGCATAATAGGAGACAAGCGTTTTGGAATGATTTGGCAGATGTCAGACAATGGTCTTTGGAAGCATGGTGTTTCATAGGAGATGTGAAAGCAGTCAGGAGCGACGCGGAAAGGAACAAGACTGGAGGGGACACTACAAACATGAAAATCCTGAGCGACTTCATTTCGGACCAGAGTTTGCTTGACCTTCCGTTACATGGAGGTGCTTACACATGGAGCAATAAGCAGGCGGACCCTCTGCTCTGCTGGATGGATAGATGCTTGGTGTGTGCTACGTTCGATGCGAATTTAGGTAACTCAACTCAAACAGCTTTGGTACGTACAATTTCAGATCACAATCCTATATTGCTGGATTTATCTCCTTCTTTTAGAGTGCAATCGTTCTTCAAAATTGATAACCACTGGCTGGATCACCCGGACTTTGTGAAACTGGTGAGGATATTGTGGAATTCGCCGGGTTTTGAAGGTACACCAGGTTACGTTCTGTTTAGAAAACTCCAAAACTTGAAGTTCTTTATCAAGAATTGGAGTAGACACACTTTTGGGAATGTGAGGAAGATGGAGGAGGATCTTAAGAAGAAAATTGGTGCTTTCAACTTGGCGGAGGAGAACGCGGCTCTAACTTCACAGCAATATGCAGAAAGGGTTGGTGATCTAAAGGAGTTGAACAATGTGAATATGACTAGGGCTCGAATGGCGTACCAAAGGGCGAAAGTAAAAGTCTTCAAAGTGGGAGACAAGAACACCCAATATTTCCACAAAATTGCTAGTGGAAAAAGGAGGAGGAACTGCATAACGAAGTTGTAAATTGAAGGGGTGGATGTTTTCAATCAGGAAATCATTAAAAACGAAATCCATAAATTTTATACGGGCTTATTCACGTCAAATACACAAGTCAGTCCTACTTTTGAAAACTTGAATTGCAGGTCTATAGATGCGGTTCAGCAGCATTGGTTGGAAAGACCTTTTGAGGAGGAGGAGGTCTTTAGAGCTATCAAGCACTGCGGAACAAACAAGGCGCCGGGGCCAGATGGGTATACCTTGGAATTCTATAAGGTTTGCTGGGAGGTGTTGAAGAAGGATGTTATGGCAGCGATCAATGAGTTTTACCGCTAAGGAAAGTTGGACTGGAGACTAAACGTTTCATTCTTTAAGCTAATACCTAAGAAAGAAGACTCGGCAACGGTCAAGGATTTCAGGCCGTTAAGCTTAATAGGTGGCTTCTACAAGATAGTGTCCAAGATTCTCATGAGAGATTAAAAGTAGTCATACCGGTTTGATATCGAATGCGTAAGGAGCTTTCGTCGAGGAGACAGACAAATCCTAGACGGGATTTTAATTGCAAATGAGCTAATAGACAAAGAGATTGAGACAAAAGAAGCCCTAATCATATGCAAGATCGATATGCAAAAGGAGTTCGACAATGTTAGCTGGCCTGCGCTCTTCTCTATTTTGGAAAAGAATGGATTTGGAGTAAAATGGATTCAATGGATACGGTGGTGTGTTTCGGATGCTCAGTTTTCAATCCTAGTTAACGGGAAGCAACAAAGCCGATTAAACCTTCGAAAGGTATTCGTCGGGGTGACCCTTTATCACCCTTTCTCTTCTCTCTGGTGGTGGAAGTCTTGTCTTTACTCATCAACAAAGAGGTTGATCAAGGAGAAATTACTGGATTTTATGTGAAGGAAGGTGGTACAACGGTGTCGCATCTTCAATTTGCGGATGACACGATAATCTTCTTGGATGCTACAACAATGGAGGTAAGAAGAATTCTGGTGATTCTGATGGTTTTTGAGATTTTAACAGGGCTCCCTCTAAATCTGGAAAAAAGCACAATGATAAGTATAGGGGCGGACCAAACGGTGCACGATTTAGCGATGGAATTGGGTTGTAGGGTGGAATCAATTCCGATAACATATCTGGGAATGCCCATTGGTTCGAACAAAAGGAGCGAGTTAATATGGGAGGTAATCATTCAGCGAATGCAAAAGAAATTAGCACCATGGAAGAGAATGTACTTGAATAAGGAGGGAAGGGTGGTCTTGATAAGGAGTTTGTCACCATCTTATGCTTACCTCTCAACAAAGCTCATGTTCTGAGCTAAGAAGGGGACTTAATGTTGATAGTGGTTTTTAAACAAAGGGTAAAATCGTAAAACCCCGAATAACCTATGTCACCAGTAACACATTTATTAAAACACTTAATGCATATAGTCAGTAATTAATGGGGGGTATTTTTTCAAATTAGGGTTACAACGAGCAAACCTCTAATTCCACTCCGTGCCAATGGAAAATCATGCCAGCCACACCTAGCCCGAGCACGTCATGCCAAACGCACTCTGCCTTGGCCCTAGCTATGCAAGTTACATTAAACGCGCCAAAGCATGCCAACCATGCTAGCCGCACCTCCGTGTCAATGGAAAATAATGTCTGGCACACCTAGCCCAAGTTAGACGCGCCATGACAAACGCACTCTGACTTGGCCCTAGCTATGCTAGTCACACCAAACCGTGCCAAAGCATGCCAACCATGCTATCCGCACCCCTATGCCAACGGTAAATCATTCCATCCACACAAACGCGCCAAAGCATGCCAACCATGCTAGTCGCACCTCCGTGCCAACGGCAAATCATGCCAGCCACACCTATCCCAAGTTAGCCGCGCCATACCAAACGCACTTTTCCTTGGCCCTATCTATGCTAGTCACACCAAATACGCCAAAGCATGCCAAACATGCTAGCTGTCACACCTTCAAACGCCCTAGGAATTTTCTGCGAAAGTGTAACCCGAAAGCACAATAGTTCTATGAATAAAGCTTCACCCACTTGCACTTCAGCCTTATAATTTTGCACCTTTGCAAATAGACAACACTTTAGATTAACAGCGAAAGTCTTAACAGCCTTCTTTCACTTCTCTAAACTCATCAAATGCACCCCATAATGCACCCAATTTATGTCATACTTTGCCAACAACAATCAGCCAACCAAGAACACTTAGAACATGACACAATCAACTCCTTTTTATTGCATCAAAGGGAAGAAATACAAAACTTTCCCACTTGGGGACTTACACAGACTTTTTCACTCCTTGAACCAAGTCAAAGTCTTACAAAAACTCTCCTATTCACTCACATATGCTAGGCTAACTCTTACATATGTTATGCTAACTCTCACATAGGCTAGATACCGAATTTCCCATGCCTTAGGACTATTTATACAGTATATTTTCTTGGACAAACCGTGCATAACCATTACACACGCATGGGATAGCCATCTGTCCCATAAAGCAGTTCTGTCAACCGCCAATAACTGTGCCAACTGACTAGTTCTCTCCTAACTTACGCCAATCGTCCAACACCTGTTCTATTGCGTTTAGAACTCTTCTCCCACGTTTATAAACTCCTTTATAACCATTCTACTTAATCACGCGTCATTGGCATGCTTGTGAAGCTCGTAACCAACTTGTAACCGTCACTTGAGCTATATTGCGCCACTTGTTGCGCCATACTAAATTCTTCCACGCTCCAACATTCAGCCCTCTTGTCCCTGCATTTTTATTACTCTAAACTAATGCACTGACACTTTTTAGGCTTTACTTGTCGAGGCCAACTCCTTAAGATCACTCTAGTTACTCATGCGTCACTTATACTTCACTTCGCCAATTAGCTTGAAAACCGCAATGCAACTCTTGCATTACTAACTTGTTTGCATTGTTCAAGCTTTGGACAACCTTGAACTAACGCCATAGACCAACTCTTGATGTATTATACACTCTTGCATCATCCTTGAGTTTGGTCCAACTCAATTCCACGGATATGCCTTAATGCCAACATCGCATGTTGCATCTGTCACTTTGGCTTCGTCTTGCCTTCTCCTCAATGAAGCCTTATTGTGTCGGTGAATAAGATTCATTCCTTAGCCAAATGTATTTACATTGTAGTAATACCTTTTTTCTTCGCTGGCCCTGCAGGGTCATGTCATTCTCGACACTTAACGGTCTATACAATATACCGCTATTATGGCTTCGCAATGCGCCATTACGGCGGAACTCTGACTTGGCCTGCAACTCTGTAACGCATCATCATTATGCGTCACTTGCAGCACCGTAATAGACCTCCCCCACCTAATTCATTCAACGCCCTTGTTGAACGCAACCAAGTATACTCAACATACCTGTTCTTCGGCCTTGTACACTTCTGAGCCACTCAGAATTCAGCAAACTTATTTAGCATTCCTTCTTGACAAAACTTTATTCCTAGTACCACATGCCACCACTTAGCTTTACTTCTTTGCTATTGATCCTAATGACTTGTACTGTTGTTTTCACGCTGCGCATACATTCCAACTCCCACTACAACCGTATATCAACACCCAAATGCAATTTCAAAATTCTTCTTTCCAATTCCCTGAATTGTACTTGAATTTCGCATGAATCATTTGCGCATAAGTGTACGCACTGAGTGATTCTTCTCAATTTGATCATCATGATCATTGCCATCGCTTTCTGAATTTGCCTCCACTCAACGTGACAAGGACTTATGAACGACTTGGCTTTGTTTTCAATCAATTTTGTCGACGACCCTCCGTTGAACTGTTGTTCTTCACGCTACTCATTAAGCACGTCACAAAGTGAATAGGGATTCTCTTCGCATTAGACACCCGAATTCAACACTTCATGCCTCACCAAACTCTAATTATGCAAACAACATTTAAGAACTCATTTCTATGAATGTGGCCACCAAGTATAAACTCTATACTTATGCCATTTTGCATACCCGTACTAGAATGGTGAGTTTTCTTTGCTTAACTTCCATGCAACAAAACTATTGAGTTGCACATCCCATTTTAAAATTGTGACTAACTATCTCTTTGGACATATCATTAGCTAACCCTTTAGTTGTCCATATGTTATGCCTTTAAAGCCAATATGTCTCCAAATACTTCTTTGAACTTCATTGCTAATTGCCTGTAAAGTGTGTGTGTCTTTATCTAAGGCCATGAGTTCTACCCAACTCATGCTTGTTGATGATGTGATTTCTTACTTGTTGCATTGCTTGCACCGTCACTTCCCATCTGCCGTCATGCTATTCTGCAATTCCCAAACAGCAACATCACTTCTACACCAACTAGGACCCTTGTCATATGCTTTGCTTATTAGCTTTCAACTTGTCTCTCCATTGCATACGTTAGGCTAAGTATGCCACTTGCAGTATCTTCCCATGAACTAGCTTTACATCGTAAATAACGAGGCAAGACTTTATAAACGAAAACACCCTTGTTCATTACTGCTCTTACATAACAACACCATGTACCATTACATGATTGATCATCCACTTGATCACTTTTGGAAAGATAAAACTTCATTAACAAAGCAACTTGCTTACACCAAAGCAAAGTATGTACAAACTTGAAGACTCAAATAAAAGTATGTACAACCAAACTCTACACACAGAGTTTGCAACAACCAACAACTAAAGCTATATAGAACAAGGCCAGGAACACTCTTTGTTCTGGTATCAAAGTATCGCCAATGGAGACAGCAACACTTACTCTTGTTCTTAGCTTAGTTTCTAACTTTGTCAAAGTGAGCAACGACTTATCAGCGTGGTATCTTCCTTGATCCTTCACTTCGGCCTTCACGAGTCTTGCTAGAATGACCCCCATAGTCATTCCCAACGGATACATCAAGTTGTGCTTTGAGTGGATAGCTTCTTGCGAAATGCAAACCTTTGCAGATGAAACATCCCCTATACTTCTGGGCTGAAGGGAATAATTCATCTTCCTTAAGTTCATGATTGCGCTTACTGCCTACAGATTTTTCCTTCTTTTTGTCTTCACCTTCACAGCTTTGCACATCTTCAGTCGTTGTAAAACTAGTAAGCCCTCTTACCGCTGGAATAGCCATCTGGATACTCTGGATTTTGTGCCTCTTAAGTTCAACAATTACACTCTAACTTGCGCCAGCCATAAATTGGAACATCTGATCTTCTTCACTCATGCCACGTACTTCTTGCACCAATGCAAGGAAGTTTTCAGCATAGGCCTGTGGTGTACTTGTCATTTTCAGCCTACGTAAACTTTCTCTTGCATACCAAGCACCATTGCTCTGCCAGAAGTGACATCTCAGTCCCTCTTTCATGTCATCCCATGACATACGATTGGTTTAACCATCCGCTTCATCTTCTTGCAGCATAGTTCTCCACCAAACCTTTGCATCACCACCAAGGTAATTGCCTGCGAGAGTTACTTTTTGTTCTTCCCTAGTTCCATTCGCCTCAAAGTATGTCTCAATGTCATACAATAAATTCTCAATTATCTAGCATTTCTGGAACCTGCGTAAATTCTTGGCTCGGAGACTCGATTTGATCTTTCTCCATGCACGTTTGCCCCTACAAACATGCCATTACTAATTAACCCACGAATTCTTGCCACTTCCTCTGACATTTGCTTCGCATGGTTTGTTAGTATGGTCTTTATGTCACTGAATTGCACCTTCAATTCAGTCACTTCAGCATTGGTTTTACAATTTAACAAGGTTGCATAAGAAACCTTGTCCTCGACTGCACCTACCCTTTCATCAAATTCTTTAAACCAATCTGATGTTCTTCCTTCAAGTAGGTCTAGCCTGCCCTTATCTTCAGAAACAAGAGGATTTTCAAGGCTATCATAGCCCATGTCTATGAAAAAATCATCAAGATTACTGCCATACTCCTCAAGCTGATCAAACGTACCCGGTAGTTCTTCGTCGATCATCATGCCATTAGAACTCATTTCTAATGCAATATTCTGAAAATAATGCACCACTTACTTGCTTATAGGAAAATAGCTTAAGATAGAAATAAGTCTTAGTGTATTATCCAACAAATACACCTGAATTGTGCCCCAAACACAACTTTGATACCCGAATTGTCACACCTTCAAACGCCCTAGGAATTTTCTAGCGAAAGTGTAACCCGACAGCACATTGGTTATGTGAATAAAGCTTCACCCACTTGCACTTCAGCCTTATAAGTTTGCACCTTTGCAAACATCCAACACTTCAGGTTAAAAGCGGAAGTCTTAACATCCTTCTTTCACTTCTCTAAACTCATCAAATGCACCCCATAATGCACCCAATTTATGCCATACTTTATCAACAACAATCATCCAACCAAGAAAACTTAGAACATGACACAATCAACTCATTTTTATTACATCAAAGGGAAGAAATACAAAACTTGCCCACTTGGGGACTTACACATACTTGTTCACTCCTTGAACCAAGTCCAAGTCTTACAAAAACTCTCATATTCACTCACATATGCTAGGCTAACTCTCACACAGGCTAGCTACCAAATTTCCCATGCCTTAGGACTATTTATGCAGTAGCTTTGCTTGGCCAAACCGTGCATAACCGTTACACACGCATGGGACAGCCATATGTCCCATAAAGCAGTTCTGTTAACCGCCAATAACTGTGCCAACTGACCAGTTCTCTCCTAACTTGCGCCAATCATCCAACACATGTTCTATTGCGGTTAGAACTCTTATCCCACATTTATAAACTCCTTTATAACCGTTCTACTTCATCACGCATCATTGGCATGCTTGTGAAGCTCGTAACCAACTTGTAACCGTCACTTGAGCTGTATTGCCCCACTTGTTGCGCCATACTGAATTCTGCCACACTCCAACATTCAGCCCTCTTGGCCCTACATTTTTATTACTTTAAACTAATGCACGGACACTTTTTAGGCTTTAATAGACGCCGAACTCAGGTACCCCAAGGCATAAAAGGCATGCCTAGCATTGGTCTACTCCATCCAGAAATTCAGGCACTACCTGATGTCCAACAAAGTGGTGTTAATATCCAAATCTGATCCTGTGAAGTTCTTCCTCTCAAAGCCTGCTCTGATAGGAAGGCCATCCAAGTGGCTCCTCCAAATGTCAGAATTCGACATAACATGTGCTTTCCTTAGGGCCATCAAAGGACAAGCGGTTGCAGATTTGTTAGCAGCATTCCCAAGAGAAAACGTTGTAACATTGTGCGAGGATCTCCCTGGGGACTTTCCGGAAATCTCTTTCATCCAAGAAGAAACCTGGCTATTGATTTTTGATGGATCTTCCACCCCCAACAATGGTGCAGGAGGGGACGGCGTGGTTCTAGTATCATCGACAGGCGAATTTTTCTCACACTCCTTCAAGCTAGACTTCCCCTACACCAATAATTCAGCAGAGTACGAAGCCTTCCTCATTGGTTTGTCGTTGGTTAAACAAGCTGGAGCTACACGTATGGAAATAAGAGGGGACTCCAAACTACTGGTCAACCATGTAAATGGAGTATACGTGCTAAAGGAGTTAACCCTAGCCCCATACAGAGCGGAGGCACATAAATTGCTAAACTATTTCGTCAATGCAACAGTAGCCCATATCGGGCACGGCGATAACCAACATTCTGACTCCCTAGCAACCCTAGCATCAAAGTTACGATTTGAAGTCCTAGAGGAAACCCTGACAATGAAAAAATGAACTGTGGCTTCGACATGGCTTTCACAACCTGAGAAAGACGAAGTGGGTGACTGGAGGACACCGATCATCCAAGAGCTTAGCATATCGCTCTTTCGAGGAAAGGTCAGTCTTAAAAACTTACGTGATTTCTTCCTACTTCGAGGGGTAATCTATCATCGAAATCCAGGCGGCTCATTGTCAAGATGCCTCGGAGAAAAGGAAGCACAACAATATCTCAATCGCATCCATGGTGAGGTTTGTGGACAGACATTGGTGGTGACCCTCTATCGCCGTTTACAACGCCTCGGCTATTATTGGCCAGAGATGGAAGTCCAAGCTCGGTTACTTTAGAAAACCTGCCCCAAATGCCAGGCATCACCGTATCAATTAAAAAATTTCAACGTTTGTCATACTGGGGACTGGCAGAGGCCATACATTATCTACCTTCGCGACGGGAAGCTCCCCACCAATGAGAAGGATGCGTCCAAGGTGAAACAAAGGTCCAGGAGTTTCGTATTTCACGAAGGGATCTTGTATCGTAAAAGGTTTGGAGAAAGTCTTCTAAGATGCTTGAACGAGTCAGAGGTCCCAATTGTACTTAAAGAGATGCATGAAGGTGAACACAAAGGAAAGCGGAAGTTGTTTCTCCAAATACACGAGAGGTACTACTGGCCAACCATGGAAGATGACACAACAGTTTTTGTACAGAGATGCAAGGAATGTCAGGTCCACGGGAACCTTATTCATGTCCCAGCAACCACCTCGCATGCAATAAGTAATCAATGGCCCTTTCATAGATGGGGACTCGACATCATTGGGAATATCAACCCACCGTCCTCAAAACAACACGAGTATATAATAACGGCGACCGAATACTTTACCAAATGGGTCGAAGCCATAGCTTTACGAGGGACGAACGAAACCACAATTGTGGCATTCATTAAGGAGTACATTATATGTCGTTTTGGTGTACCTAAACATATCCTCACTTAAAATGGCACCTATTTCGCGAACAGGCAAGTACGAGAGTTACTCGACGAATACGGGATTAAGCAAGTCTTCTCCACCGTATACTACCTTCAAGGAAACGGGTAGGCTGAAGGCACAAACAAAACTCTAATTTGAATCCTCAGCCGGACAGTGCAAGATAATCCTCGAACATAGCATGAGCAACTTCCCATGGCGCTCTGGGCATACCGGACGTCACCGAGAAGTTCCACCAGAGTCTCCCCTTATTCTCTTGTTTATGGCGCAGACGCTATCCTCCTAGCCGAAATTAAAATCCCATCAGCCAGGATCGCCGAAGCAAGTGGAGTTCGATGGAATGAAGTTGAGGCCCTAAACACCAGGGTTGCATACTTGGACACTGTAGACTCCATGAGGTCCAAATCGGAAGAACATGCACATGCGTATAGAAGCAGGGTTTCCAGAGCATACAATAAAACTGTGAAACCGCGAATCTTTCAAATAGGAGACTTGGTACTGAAGACTGCTAAACACGTCCAGCAAGACGCATCTTCACCCAAATTCTCCGTAAAGTGGGAAGGGCCTTACATAGTCACTAAAGCATACAGCAGTCGGTACTACAAAGTTATTAAGCAAGACGGAGGAAAGCTGGAAGTGGTCATCAATGGGAAATGGCTAAAGGCATATTACGCCTGAGCACCGCCTCATCCCACCATATCACAAGCACGGATATCCAGGCATCTTTCCACTTTCCTCCATACTGTATTGAGTTCTCCTTTTCTTTCCTTTCATTTAGATTAAGGAAAATCAATAAAATTCTCTTGTTCTTTCAAAAAAAAAAGATGTAAAATATATATATATATATATATATAATCTTGAAAACCTAAAAAAGAAACTTAAACACATCAAAACTACATTATTCAGAAAAGCCCATCCAAAAGGTGATAATCCCTAGAAAACATCATCTTCAAGCGACTTTGGTACCTCTCTGTCATGATCTTCAAATTACGGATCAACTCATCTACCTTACTGACTCCACGGCCAAGGATTTCTCCTCTTCCAGAATATCTCTTGTGGCAGGGACCACGCCAGCAAGAATACCATCCCTGTCAACCTTCACGATTTCGAGACGATGCCGCAACCAACTAACATTGAACTTCAGATATTCACTAGTAGACACCATGTTCTCCCACTTTTGAATAGTTGTTTCTGCAACAGCGCGAATAGATGCATTCTCCATTTCAACAATCATCGGCTGGAGATAATTAACGACAGAAACCAAGGCAGATGAACAATAATGTATAACTTCTCTGGTGACAATATGGACCGTATACTTTCCATATTCTCGTGTAAAGAGTTTCAATTTTTTTTCGCACAAGGAACCCCCCAACGTTCCGGTAGTTAGGAGAAAGACACCTCATGTGGGTTCCAAACAATGAACCCACGCTGGGATACTCATGGCAAAAAATCCCTAAGTCAACGTTTTCCAGACCAGCAGTGGCTGGAAGAATCGAGCTCGAAGGAAAAGGAGTAACCGAGTCATCTTCATCAATGACGGTAACGCATGCTCCAACAGGATACCTCTACACATAAGAAAATTTCTATTATTCATCAGTAAATAAAGAAAATGTATGCCGGTTAATGAGAACATACCGGTATGACTTTCTTAACCCGAATGACCCGAATGGGAGAGATGTCGAAATAATCAATCTTAGCGTGCTTTGTTGAAGAACCTAATCGACTTGAGGAAAATCCGCTTCTGATCGACATGAGGGAAGTTGGACTTGACAAGAAGAAATATTTGTTGAAAACTGGGAAGATGATGTAATTTCCCCGGGCGTAAATATTGTGGAAACCCTAAGGAAATAAAGAGAAGCGCAAGCTGCATATGTGGAACATGCCGAAATCATAGCCGGTAAACCAGCCTCGAAATAAAACGCCTCATCAAACTGTGCTTCACCTTGCCACGGCCCCATCGCGCCTATCTGCACCTGACATGTTCCACCATGCCATTTCCGCAGTCAGGCCCATGCCATCTCTCGGCCCTTCGGCCCAAGGTATCCACCTGCTCCTCCCTCCAAGACCGCGCTCCCTTTGTCGTGACTACCAACATGGAAAGACAAAACTCGCTCTACCACTTAAAAGGTTAGTCGGACTCCCCTGACCATATTTGCAATGATTTACGTTGTTTGTCACCATCATATGCTTACCCCACAATAAGGAACTTGTTCCGAGCTAAGCAAGGGACTTAATGTTGATGGTGGTTTTTAGTTTAGGGTTAAAATCGTAAAACACTAAACCCTAATAGACATTTAAAATAAGCATTTACTAGGCGCATTAAATAAAAAGCTTTTAATATGTCTCTAATAATTACCGGGGTATATTTTTCAAATTAGGGTTACGACAAACCAAACCCTAATTCCCCCGTGTGCCAATGGAAAATCATGCCAGCCACACCTAGCCCATGCTAGCCGCGCCATTCCAACCACACCCAACCATGCTAGCCGCACCCTTGTACCAATGGAATAATCATGCCAGCCACACCTAGCCCAAGCTAGCTGCGCCATGCCAATCGCACCATTCCATGGCCATAGATATGCTAGCTGCGCCACCCTGCTGTCCTTCTCCTCACGGCTATTAAAGTGAAGGCATGCAATAATAAACGGTTGCCCTTCGGTCCCATGAGAAAATCCTGGCCGTCTAAGGTCCCCTCACAACCTTTATATTAAAACCCTAGATTGGTTACGCGCCTAGCCCAAGCTAAACGCGCCATGCGCCCATGGCTACTCCTTGGCCCCACATGCCAACACCGCGCCTAGCGTCCATGGATAGTCCTTGGCCCCACATGCCAAGATCACATCATGCGCCCATGATTACCCCTTGGCCTCGCATGCCAAGACGAACCCAAACCTAGCCAAGCTAGATGCGCCATGCCAAACACACTTTGCCTTGGCCCTAGCCATGCTAGTCACGTCATGACAAGCCAAGCGCCCTCACCTTGGCCCTAGCTATGCCATACGCCCATGGCAAACCCTAATCCCCTCATGACAAGTCTAAACACACACTAGCCATGCCACCCTCCTGGCCTTCCCCCACGGCTACTAAAGAGAAGGCATGCACCAATCAACGGTTTCCCTTCAAACCCCGGAGCCTATTCTGGCCACCCAAAGTCACCTCATGACTTTGGCCCAAAAACCCTAGCTTGGTGACGCACCTGACCAAAGCTAGATATGCCATGCGTCCATAGAAACCCTCGGCCCCATGCTCCCAAACCAAACCGCACATAGCCAAGCTATCCGCACTAATCCAAGCGCTCTTTCCTTGGCCCTAGCTATGCCATGCGACCATGGAAAACCCTTGTCCCCACGTGCCAATCCAAACCGCACCTAGCCGAGCTAGCCACACCAAGCCAAACACCCCTTCCTTAGCCTTAGATATGCTGGTCCCACTATGCCAAGTCAAGCGCCTTTTCCTTGGCCCTATCCATGCCATACGCCCATGGCAGACCATTGGCCCCACGCGCCAAGTCTAAACAATACCTGATCGCACCTTCCCTATGCGGCCACCAAAACAAAGGCATGCGTCCATCAATGGCCACCCTTCAAACCTAGGAGCGAATCCTGGCCGTCTAAAGTCACCTCATGACTTTTGGGTCCGAAAATCTAAGTTTGTCCACGCCAAACCATGCCATGCCAACGGCATGCCAACCTAGTCGCGCCACCACGATGGCCCTCACTACAAAAACTAAGGTGTGCAACGCACCTCTCAAGATGCAAAATCTCGGCCGTCGAAGGTCACTAGGATATCAAGTTCTCCGAGCCCGACTTGCCAAGTCACAACAACGTATTACATGTTCTCCAAGAACATTCGAGACATCAACCCAAACAGGGAGATAACACAGTGGTGGATCATTCACTTGACGCACACGAAATTCTGGGTTCGAATCACACCACGCTCCACTGAACAACAAGTTCATTCGGACAAGACAACACTCAAAATACTTACCTGTTAGCTCCCCTCGTGAGCTCTCCCACTTTTCTAAAAACAAGTTGTAGAAACCCAATTGCTCTTCCAGAATAAACTATTCAGGTCTCACACTTTCCTTGCTTCCCTCCCCAAAACCAACCATTCTCCTCCTCTTTGTGACCGAAGCAAGTCTGGAACGACCATTTCTTGGTTTAGGCCGGACTTGTACAGATTGATCTCTCAAACCTAAAAGTACTCCCTTGCAGTACATTGTTTAGGGTTTAAACAGTTTCTCACCTTCACACCTGCAATTACCAAATCAGCAGAAGCTATTTTCACTTATAAACACCTCCTTCCCCTTGAACCATCTCAGAAATCTGACAACAAAACTCCAAACTTAGACTCACCACTGCATTCTACAAACATACCACCTGTTTGTGTGTCATACACAATTTAGTCTATTGATCTGCCAACTTCATCTTGCTAATGTTACACCACCATTCTATTCATTTCACCTGTAATCATGGAAACAACTGACAACAATACAACTTGAGCCATTCTTTATAACCTGCAATCCTATCTCATTCTCAGCTCAACACACTAGTCCTACCATTCATCCACTCATTCCTTCCTTCAACCAAGCCCTTCTTCCATTTGTTACAGTTCATACACCAAATCTCATCGCGACCCTGTCTAGCATCTTCTCTGTAAAAGTAACCCACACATTTGAGCAAAAGAACTCACCAAAACAAATATCTTCAAACTTAGCTCTTGTACCAGCAACAAAAACTAACAACCCCGATAAATATTTAATTAATCACATGTCTTCCAGTATTTCATATTTTCCCCGATAAATATTTACCTACGTGACTACAACACAGACAATGGAGAATAATTCACAAACAAACAAAAAAGAGCTTTTCCAGGTGGTGGACGATCAAATAGTTATTAACCTGGGTGACATTAAAGGAACAAAAATAGACTCAAATGAAGTTATCTTTTCCACCTCAAAACTAGTGGTGGAACTATGCTGCAGGATGGGTGGGATATCATCTAAAGACGAAGTGAAGGCAAAATCTGTAATTGATCAAATCTTATTCAAATACAGAGACAGATTCACGGCCATAGCGGAAGGACGAAAGATAATTGACAGCTGCGATTCGAACGCATCAAACTCGTCGGATGATGAGGAAGAAAATGAGGAGGTAGGCTCAAGGGAGAAAGAGGTTTCCAATGGGAACTAAAATTTTATCCTTGAACATTAGAGGATTAAATGATTACGGAAAACAAATCGCTATGAGGGATCTAATAGCGGAACACAAAACCATTATATGCTGCATTCAAGAGACAAAAATGAACACAATGTCCCATTGGTTCGTCAGACAGATGTGGTACGACTCTGATTTTGGGATGGAGACTATACCTTCTCAAGGGACGGTGGGAAACAGTGGAGGTTTAGCAACAATCTGGGAAAACAAGCAACTGGAGCTGCTGAATACACGAATGGGTTTAAATTTAATAACCTGTCTTTTTATATTTAGGAATAATGGATTTAAATTCTTATTGACAAATGCTTACTCTCCGTGCGAGCATAATAGGAGACAAGCGTTTTGGAATGATTTGGCAGATGTCAGACAATGGTCTTTGGAAGCATGGTGTTTCATAGGAGATGTGAATGCAGTCAGGAGCGACGCGGAAAGGAACAAGACTGGAGGGGACACTACAAACATGAAATTCATGAACGACTTCATTTCGGACCAGAGTTTGCTTGACCTTCCGTTAAATGGAGGTGCTTACACATGGAGCAATAAGCAGGCGGACCCTCTGCTCTGCCAGCTGGATAGATGCTTGGTGTGTGCTACGTTTGATGCGAAGTTAGGTAACTCAACTCAAACAGCTTTGGTACATACAATTTCAGATCACAATCCTATATTTCTGGATTTATCTCCTTCTTTTAGAGTGCAATCGTGCTTCAAAATTGATAACCACTGGCTGGATCACCCGGACTTTGTGAAACTGGTGAGGATATGGTGGAATTCGCTAGGTTTTGAAGGTACACCAGGTTACGTTCTGTTTAGAAAACTCCAAAACTTGAAGTTCTTTATCAACAATTGGAGTAGACACACTTTTGGGAATGTGAGGAAGATGGAGGAGGATCTTAAGAAGAAAATTGGTGCTTTCAACTTGGCGGAGGAGAACGCGGCTCTAACTTCACAGCAATATGCAGAAAGGGCTGGTGATCTAAAGGAGTTGAACAATGTGAAGATGACTAGGGCTCGAATGGCGTACCAAAGGGCGAAAGTAAAAGGCTTCAAAGAGGGAGACAAGAACACCCAATATTTCCACAAAATTGCTAGTGGAAAAAGGAGGAGGAACTGCATAACGAAGTTGGAAATTGAAGGGGTGGATGTTTTCAATCAGGAAATCATTAAAAACGAAATCCATAAATTTTATACGGGCTTATTCACGTCAAATACACAAGTCAGTCCTACTTTTGAAAACTTGAATTGCAGGTTTATAGATGCGGTTCAACAGCATAGGTTGGAAAGACCTTTTGAGGAGGAGGAGGTCTTTAGAGCTATCAAGAACTGCGGAACAAACAAGGCGCCGGGGCCGGATGGGTATACCTTGGAATTCTATAAGGTTTGCTGGGAGGTGTTGAAGAAGGATGTTATGGCAGCGATCAATGAGTTTTACCGCAAAGGAAAGTTGGACTGGAGACTAAACGTTTCATTCTTGAAGCTAATACCTAAGAAAGAAGACTCGGCAACGGTCAAGGATTTCAGGCCGTTAAGCTTAATAGGTGGCTTCTACAAGATAGTGTCCAAGATTCTGGCGGAGAGATTAAAAGTAGTCATACCGGGTTTGATATCGAATGCGCAAGGAGCTTTCGTCAGGGACAGACAAATCCTAGACGGGATTTTAATTGCAAATGAGCTAATAGACAGCAGATTGAGACAAAAGAAGCCCGGAATCATATGCAAGATCGATATGCAAAAGGCGTTCGACAATGTTAGCTGGCCTGCGCTCTTCTCTATTTTGGAAAAGAATGGATTTGGAGTAAAATGGATTCAATGGATGCGGTGGTGTGTTTCGGATGCTCAGTTTTCAATCCTAGTTAACGGGGAAGCAACAAAGCTGATTAAACCTTCGAAAGGTATTCGTCAGGGTGACCCTTTATCACCCTTTCTCTTTCTCTTGGTGGTGGAAGTCTTGTCTTTACTCATCAACAAAGCGGTTGATCAAGGAGAAATTACTGGATTTTATGTGAAGGAAGGTGGTACAACGGTGTCGCATCTTCAATTTGCGGATGACACGATAATCTTCTTGGATGCTACGACAATGGAGGTAAGAAGAATTCTGGTGATTCTGATGGTTTTTGAGATTTTAACAGGGCTCCCTCTAAATCTGGAAAAAAGCACAATGATAAGTATAGGGGCGGACCAAACGGTGCACGATTTAGCGATGGAATTGGGTTGTAGGGTGGAATCAATTCCGATAACATATCTGGGAATGCCCATTGGTTCGAACAAAAGGAGCGAGTTAATATGGGAGGTAATCATTCAGCGAATGAAAAAGAAATTAGCACCATGGAAGAGAATGTACTTGAATAAGGCGGGAAGGGTGGTCTTGATAAGGAGTTCGCTGGAAAGCCTGGCGGTTTACTTTATGTCGCTACTTCACATGCCGGTTTCGGTCGAAAAACGTCTAAATACTATAATGAGAAGGTTCTTATGGGGGGAAGACGACGAGAAAAAGAAGATGAGTTGGGTTTCTTTCAAGAGAGTCTGCAAACCGAAGAATAAAGGAGGCTTGGGAATCCGAAAGTTGAGGCTCGTAAACAAATCTCTGTTATCTAGGTGGCATGTTAGGTATGGTCAGGAGAAGACAGCATTATGGAGACGGATTGTTTGCGAAAAATCTAAAGCGGAGGAGGGCTGCTTAATTCCGCTGCAGGTCAAGGAACCGGTGAAAAGGAGTATGTGGTTTGATATTTTAAAAGAGAACAAAGTTTTCTATGATTGTGTGATTGTGCAGGCTAAAAATGGATCCTCTATTCGCTTCTGGCATGATTGGTGGTGCGAGAAGAGAGCCTTAAAGGACAAATATCCTAGGTTGTACAAGATAAGCTCCCAGAAGATGGAAACGGTGGACAAGGTAATGCATCAAAGAAGAAATTTCCAATTCAGCAGAGACTTGGACCCGGCGGAAAGCATAGACCTGTTGGAATTAAAACACGACTTAGGAGGGGTGGCGCTTAATCGGGGGGAGGAAGATGGGTGGGAAGGGGATACAACGGCAAAAGGAATTTACTTAAAACTCACAGAAACTGAGCAAGACTGGGATGCACACGGAGTGTTGTTAAGCAAACAGGCGCCACCAAAGGTATTGTTCCTAATTTGGGCTTCGTTGTTAAACGCTATCCCAACTAGGCACATGCTACAGAGCAGGGGAGTTGAAATTCAATCAAACCTGTGCCTTTTTTGCAATGTGGAGGTAGAAACGATGGATCACTTATACATCCATTGTGAGGAGACATCACGACTTTGGGAGTACTTCATGGAGGCTATGAAGGTGCGGTGGGTGATGCCGCAACGGTTCAAAACGCTAATGCTCAGTTGGAGATTGGAAAGAACCTCACCGAGACTCAAGACGGTGTGGCATTTGCTGCCTTTTGCAATCTGCTGGGAGGTATGGACTGAACGTAATAGGAGGAATCATGGAGGAAGAGCTAAATCGAGGTAAGAAATGGAGATTGCGGTTAAACAATGGATTTACCTATGGGCCTCAACGACCGAAGCTTTCAATCTTTTAACGGCAAGCCAAATCATATCTCAATGGGAGGAGGTTTTGAGTGTGTAGTTAACTTCTTTTGTGTTGTTGTTTTAACCTTGTAAATATTGTACCACTTTTCTTCTTCAATATATCCTTCCTTCTTCAAAAAAAAAAAAAAAAAATACCACACAACTATTTCACCTCAGACATTATTTTCATGCAATAACAGGTTATAAGTGGCACTATTTTAATAAAGTTTTTTTTCGCATCACAACATACAAAAAAAAAACGGAAACGAGTTATCAAGCATACAGTGGATATGGATATATCGATTTAAGTAGTTTATTTCTTGGGATGTTAGAGAAAACTGAAACGATGGGAATATGTTGTTGCATCTCTATCAATTTTCAATCCTTCGGCTTTCTCAATAATCAGTTAGTACTTTATTGTAATCTCTTTTGGTGAAAGATAATAATTACTTACCTTAAACAAAATATTAAATTGAATCTTTAGCACTTTTTCTTGGATCAAAAGTAACTTGGATTAATTAACGGATGTTAAACCACTATAAGTGCTCTTAAGCTGGTCGACAATGCAAGTGTTAAATGTTTATTGTTAGTTAAATGCAATTGGTTTAATGGCATATGACATAAGCAAACAAAAAATACTAAGTTTATTAGAAACTTAGGTGGAACGATGACAGGAAACCTTGACATTATGAAGTGTGTTCAACGGTTTTTGCGTACAAAACGTCACGAAGAGACAATTCAGACTTTTGGGGTACCTTGGGAGGATGTTCGAATGAACATTTCAATGGAAGTGCACTTGCAGTATTTTGAGTCGATTTGGAAATACATGTTAGGTTTAAGAATGGGATATGGAAGACAAGAAGGGACGAGTTAAGGATAGGAGTTAAGGTTACTGTTAACGACCATTGAATAATGTATATGGAGCAGGGGCGTAGCCAGCCCGTTGTAAGGGTGTGCACCTCCTGCCCAGTTGGCTTCAAAGCCTAATATAAGTCCAACAGGAAAAAATTTACTATCGAAAATGATGGATGCACTGAAAACTTTAACCGAGCTAGGCACCGTATGAGTGAGAGAGGGTGGGGCCCATCCTACCTCACTCCCTATCCCAATGTTGAGGGTCATTACAGGACTGTTCGATCCCCTCTCGGTACCCAACTCGGTGATGCTGTTTGGTGGGTCTAGCAACATTCATTTACTATATGCTAGCCTAATTTTGTTTATTTGCACCCCTAAAATTTTATTTGCAACCCAAAGTAAATTTTTGCACCCCATCTCTGAAATCTTGGCTTATGAAAAATGTAACCGATTCTTTCGTATTTTTTGGGTCACTGGCCATCCGCCGGGAGTTCCGCCCCTGCTATGGAGAATGGTTTGAGGCTGCAAAAGAGAAATAGTTTGAGGCTGACAAGTGTTTCTTTGCCCAAAAAGAAAAGGGTTATCACCAACCCGGAACCGGATCCATATCCGAATGGCTACTATGAAAAGATCCATTCGATTCTACTACGATGAAGAGGAGGCAAAGCAGCCGCAAGAAGAAGAAAAAAGGAAAAATGGTGTTTCCAAGCCTTCCGGAAGAGATTCAGGTAGATATCTTTCTCAAGTTACCAGTTACATCCATCTTAGCTTGTAGATCTGTATGTAAGGTCTGGCGTTCCCTAATTTGTAGCCATAACTTCATTAAGACTCACCTTGATCATGCTATCCGAAACCCTAAACTCATGCTTCAATCTGTCGGCTTCAAAAAGTTTACTGGTAGTATGTTTAGTTCAATAGATTATGTTACCGGAGATATGTCGTCGACATCATCTACCGGATATACCTGTGATGGATCTATTCCAATCGATTATCTTATTCGACATATGTTGAATGATTCATTAGATATTCGGATACTGGGATCCTGTAATGGTTTAATTTGCATGGCTTTAAACTTTTTCAAGGATGTTTGTATTTGGAACCCATCAACCGGTCAATTTAAGAAAATGCAAACTCCGTTTTGCGATTCATCACCGCTCTCTTTAATGCAAGACGAGTTTGGGTTTTGTTACGACTGCATTGGCGATGATTACAAATTGGTAAGGATCTCTGATAAAGAAGGTTCCGATCAAGTTAATGTCTATACGCTAGGCTCTAAGTCATGGAAAAGAATTCAAAACCCAAACCATTTCGTGATTTTCACTAGTAGAATTAACACTGTTCATTTCTTGAATAGAGCTCTTCATTGGATAGGATTTAACACCATCAACAAAATGTGTTCCAGAGTTATAATCTCTTTCGATGCCAGTACAGACCGATTTGCGGATATCTTATTCCCAAAAGAAGCACAAGTAAGCTATATGTCGGGGATATGCGAGTGTGTTGGGGTATTGGAAGACCGCCTTTCTTTAGGTATTTATCATAATCAGCACATTGATGTTTGGTTGATGCAAGATTACGGAGTGAGAGAATCTTGGAGTAAACGATTCAGTTTCAGTACCGCAAACATACTGATGACTCACTTGAAATTTCTATGGTGTTTTAGAAATGGTGAGCTTTTAATCAAAAATGGCTGTGACAACCTCTTATACGACCCCAAGAATGATAAGTTTAAAGTCTTAAAATTCCAGGGGATGGATGATATTGATATGCGACGTAGCGTACTGCTGATTTATGTGGAGAGTTTAGTTTCACCTAACTCGATCAAATAAAGATGTCATTTCCAAAATTTTGCCTAGACAAGATATGCCTTATCTACAAGATAAAACGCCAATTAATATGGTCTTCAATCCTGAATGCTGGCTCGTATTAACGGTAATTGATATTATGGAATGGAGCTTAGTTTCACCAAGATAACTCGAGTTGATGTCAAAGAATGAGGTGAGATTTTCAAATGTTTACATTTGTTTATAAATATGAACATCAGGTTGGTCCATCAACATTTTTCTGTACCAAGCTGTTTGAGGTGCATCAAATTTGCATTTGTTTACATTCGAGTTACATTTTATTTTCATTTATTTATATTCATAGAAAACTATTTTATTGCCAAATAGAGAGCTACAAGATTATTTCACCTCAGAGATTATTTTCAAGCAATTTAACTAGTATTACTTTTGCACAAGTTATAGATGCACCATATTATTTTGAGAAATATTTTTCAACACTACCACACAAGAGAAACGAATCATCAATGGAGGAAAGTGTTGCAGAGAATAATGTAAGTACACAATGGATATTCATTGGTGTCCTGAGGTGTTGGAGAAAACTGAAAGCCCGCAAACAAAAATACGTTAATGACAAAGAAGCTCCAGGTGCATGGTTTCAAAGTTTCACAGCTTCCACAAATATTCTAGTCTTCTTATGTGTCGATGATATACTTCGAACGACGGCTAAGTTTTATTTTGAATGGGTTACTTGAAACGTAACTCTAGAAAATATGTCACATTCAACTCAGAATCGACTTTTAACGGACGATTCATTCCAACAAGTAAAACATCTCTATGTATGCTTATAAACATTTGGATTTCTTTTGGAGGACTGAACTTCTAACCAGCTGGTATCAGGAAGCTAACCACCAAACAATACCGTTGATTTTAGCTATCAAATGCATAATACAAAGTCATTGACACATTGAACACCAAAATCGCCAAACCCTCCAAAATTTGCACTTTTATGACTGTTGATAGAATCTTGAAGTCCGTTATGCATAATACAAAGTCATTGACACATTGAACACCAAAATCGCCAAACCCTCCAAAATTTGCACTTTTATGACTGTTGATAGAATCTTGAAGTCCGTTGACAACAGTTTTACTGTGAGCAATTGAGATTTAACCGTCATCTTTATGTGGTAATTTCATTTTCCTTTTGTGCTCTAGGGGGGAATGTAAAGAAGACGAATTTTACTGATTGTGTTCTTACTGTTACACAAGCATAAAGCTGTAAAGAGATGCACTTAGACGCTAGTATCTCAAGAAGTAGTATTTCAGCGGACACTCGAGTGATATTCCCAATCTACTGATCTTTCGTAAGGAATCCAGCGCGGTCATATCCAACCAACCATAAATCTTTTACAAATTTAACATCCATTATTCTTTTAGCACCTACCTAATAACTTCAATCTTAAACCATTTTTTTCTTGGATGAAAAGAAACTTGGATTAATGTGGCAAACTTATACTAAACCACTACAAGTGCTCTTTAAGTTGGTCGGCAATACAAGTGGCAAATGTTTAATGTTTAAATACAATTGGTTCGATGGCATGGACATAAGGAAACACAAAAACAGTACTAAGTTTCATGTCTTTTGTATTTACATATTATCATAGAAAAACTATTTCATGCCCATATAGTAGTACCGCACAACTAGTTCACCTCAGATATTATTTTCATGCAATTACAGGTTATAAATGGCACTATTTTGATTAAAAAAAAAAATCACATCGCCAGATACAAAAAAACAAAGTATCAAGCAGTATACATTGGATATGGATATTGATTTAACTAGTTTATTTCTTGGGGCGTTGGAGAAAAGCTGAAACGACAAAGCAGAAACCAATTCGAAATCGGTTCACTCTATTCCAAGTATACATCGCCGATAGGATAATTTCGAGCTTTATCTGTCATCCTACCCATTTAACGGCGGGAAAGAAATCTCTAACCGTCACCCTACCCGCCAAATAATGGATAAGATCGGATATGGTTAAAACACCGGCGGGCAGGATAAGATTGGCGGGAATGAGTAGGGTATGTGCACCCCTATACATCGGATATGGATATTGATTTAAGTAGTACTTCTCAAAAAAATCTTGTTAGTTATAGAATTTTCAAAATAACAATGGGAATATATTGCTACATCTCTATAATTTTCGAGCCTACGTCGTTCTGAATAATATTACTTTATTAATAGGTAAGATACTTGTAATCTCTTCTAGATAAAAAAAATAATAAAGCTACAAGAAATTATTTTGCTATTACCTACCTTATACAGAGTATTAAATCAAATCATTAGCACTTTTTCTTGTATCGAAAGTAACTTGGATTAGTTAACAGACGTTAAACCACTATAAGTGCTCTTAAGTTGGTCGACAATACAAGTGTTAAATGTTTAATGCTAGTTAAATACAACTGGTTTAATGGCATATGACATAAGCAAACACAAATAGTAAGTTCATTAGAAAATTGGGTGGAATAATGACAAGCAACCTTTGGCACTAGGCTTCAGCAAAGGAATCTCATTTTTTATACTATGAGAAAAGATGAAATGGGATTCCTAGCTGGTTTTTTAGTGGTGATCTTATTGATTCTTATCCTCAATTCTCTTTATAAGGATTCTTATGGGTATAAAGAAGAAGAATTCCTCTTCATCAAAACCCATCAAAACTTATCATGACCGCCTCCACATCTAAACAAATCATGGCTACTGCTGAGACTCCTCTTGCTCCTGCAAATCCCAAGGGGAAACAAAGGTTTTTCATATTGACTTTTATTGATAGGTATTTCTTAATGTTCATTGCAATTGTAATCACTGTATCATTAGTTTCTCTAATCACATGGTTTGGTATGCATCCGTTGAGACCTCGTTGTACGCTCGGGAAATTTTACATTCCGACACTTGATAAAGCTTCAAATGCTACCAATACTGTGAATTCCACGGCCATATCGTTCGAGCTCAGTTTCTGGAATCGAAATACGGAGAAGAAAGTTTACTACGATAAGGTGAACATGACTTTTTCTTATTATTATGGTAACAATGGCTTAAGCTTGCCGATTGGAAATACATCTATAGCTGCGTTTCATCAAAGGTATTTGCGTACAAGAGATCATGTGGAAACTGTCCAAACTTTTGGGGTACCTTGGGAGGATGTCAGAAAAAAGATTTCAAATGGAAGTACCCCGGCAGTATTTCGAGTCGATTTGGAAACACAGGTCAGGTTTAAGAATGGGATATGGAAGACAAAAAGGCACGAGTTAAGGTTAGGAGCTAATGTTACTGTTAACGACCATGGAATGATGTCTGTGGAGCATGGTTTGAGGCTGCAAAGAAAAATAGCCTGAGGCTGCAAAAATACATAAAGGCTGTCTAATGCTTCTGCGTGCGTTTGTGATTGCGACTGTATTCGTGCCACCATATGAATGTTGTTGTTGTGTTATTGGATTGGCTCTTACTTTGCGTCTTTTGTTTTGGTTTTCTGGGGTACAATTTTGCATTACTACTCTGGTCAGTGCCATATTGTCGAGTTATTGGTTCTTATTTTCATCAAACTCTTATCAGCCACCATCAAGGGAAATTTTGAGTTCAATTGATCCCAGCAGCAAGATAAAGGCATGTTTTCTTAATGTTTCGTTTCATCTTTACAATGAAAAATACTTGGAGAGACCGAAAAACAAGTTTTACAAGAAAACAATTTCATCAGGTAGTAATAGTAGCAGCAGTATCAAATATAAGGTTCTGATAGCACATGGATTAAGAGCTGTTGTCCTTCGCAGCCACTTGAAAAGTTTTAATGAACACCTCAGGCGGTTGGCCACCACTGAGCTTGTGCTTTCCATTAATCTGTTAGTGAGGAAAAAAACCTTAGAGAGAACCAAAACACAGTGTTGACTATTGAGAACTTGAGACTATAAAATCAAGATAAGGGTTAAGAGGAACTAAAGCCATTTCCATCCAGGCAGAGATGCTGTCTCGGAGGACACAAACTCAGTTGCAATCATGAAACGAAGCTAGCAAATAATAGATAGTGTCATTGTTGCTTAAGTTTTTACAAAGTCACCACTGACGAATAAAGAAGTAAAGGTTTGGGGTGTCTCCTGGAAAACTAAGGTATATCGTAACATGCATAATCAACTGCTTATTTCTGTAAAAAATAAATATGTTTATCTGAACAAGAATAAAGGTAACTTACCACATAATAAGGGACTCCGGAAATCTGTGTCGAGTACTTCTGTAGCTCCTCATGAACCTTTATCCAATAGTCATAAATTTAGTATGTAAACAGAAAGTAACAATTTAGTTTAGCTGCTTCTGCTGGATTAAAGGGGGAGGGTGAGTAATTTTTTCAAGATTATGAAAGAAAAATTACCTCATTGAGCCCACTGTTTGGATTTTCAAGGAATTCTGCAGCCCCCTCAATCCCAGCTTTGCTAGCAGCTTCAACAAGAAAGTCTCTGCATCCAGAAATCTCCTTATTCAGATGAAGGGGGCATAAGAATTCCAACAAGAGAAGTAGAACTAGAAGAAGATAGTAGTGGACTACAATAGGAAGACATGTCTGTTTTCACTGAAAAAGTCTGGTCGACTGAAGCTAGGGAACAAATCTGGATTCTGGTGCCAATGATAGACAATTATTCTCAAATGACATGTTTACATTTCCACACTAAAAGCTAGATGCAGTGCATAGCAATCTTATTATCATGGAAATATTTGTTAAATTAGGACGAACATAGTAGTTACAAGATACGAGAATAACAAACTTATCATTTTGTGTCTCACCACTTTTATCCAAATATGAAATGAACAACATGGTATGCACAAAAACCACCAATTTTCCCTCTACATCTGAGGTTTGGCTGTACGGCAAGTCAAATAAACTAACAACCTAAGCAGTATGTAACGCTACATACACCCAAAACAAAACCCTTTACCTGTCTCCTATGTATCTTCCCTGTGTGAAATAGCCAAGGCCCAATTCCTCCACAAGAGCATGTTGCTTGTCAAGTCCCTGGTGCCCCGCAAAAGTGATGAGCCTGTGGCTATCCAGTGTATTTCCCCTGCAAAATTATGAACCATACCAGATCAGAAAAACTTAAAATCGTACTTCCAACCCATTTATCAGCTGCACCAAACAATATGTTATACATACGTGAGACCGGACATATCATAGTTGTACCCAATTCCACGGAACACCTGTAATAGAAAAATGGAGAGATGGTTAGTATACAAATTAGTGTATCTATTCTTGATTTTGATAGTGAGAGATCGAGACAAACCTCGGTCATTCGACCTTCAATTTGTTGGACCCGAGATCCGAACTTTTCCCTGTAGAAATCCCGCTTAAGAACACCTTCTTTTGGAGCAGAAGGATTAAGCATATATGGATGCCATCTAACCTGCATATACACCTCTGGTAATCAGCAAAACTAACATGGCGAAAGTACGATAAGTGAAGAAAGTAATTAAGCAAGAGATCGGAGATGGAAAAGGAATACCTCAAAGTCAAATTGATCCTTCGATGATTCAATAGCTTTATCAAGATTCTTCTTGCCTACAAAACACCATGGGCACACAGTATCTGAACTGACATCAATTTTGATAAGCTTCTTCCCACTAGTGTTGGCCATGAGACACTTTGTGTATCTGGAATAAAAGAATCTCATCAGCACAATCAACTCCTAAATGAACACAATTAACTGAAATTAATCGAATTATCTTCTTGTTTTCTACCGATCAAAGGTTCTTGTCTATACAATTAGAAGTTGAAACCTTCCAAATCTCCTAATATTCACAACACATTTACCAAATCAACAAACAATTCAAGAGAAATTCAATAATCTTTACGAACTTAGAATTCAAATTCAAAAGAAAACGACTTACACTTGGAACAGATCTGTTGATGTTGCAGAATGATACGACAAATTCAATGGAATTTCTGTTAGCCTCTCTAAATATTAATATGATACCACAAATTCAATGGAATTTTCATCTCCACAAAATAATGAAGACATGAAAAACGTGCACATTTGTCAACGGAATCCAATGTGAAAGGTATCAGTGTAAACAAAAAATCGTGGCTAGCCACATGGAAGAATTGAACGGTCAGATCTCCTCGAGACTGTGTTTTGACCAAAATGTCAAAAGGGGTTTGATCACATGCCACAATTGCCTTGCATCCAAAATTTAGAACAAGATCATTTCACATGGAAGATCTGTTGAAAGTATACATACTACATATTACAATACCATAATATTAGTGAAGAGGATCTCAAACCCCTTTTTTCTCCTGATGAAATCATTTACAAATTCTATTGCCCTAACAAAAATGCACTTCACTGTGCCTCTCAAACTATTCCTAATGAAGACAGATTGTGCCTACAAGTAATCCCGCAAGTTTTCACCACTGAGGGTCTCCATCTCTTTAAGAATTTCTTGAGTAAGAGTCTTGACAGGAAGCTCCATATCTTCAAGCAGTTCACCAAGGAAAGGAATTGTCTCGGGAAGAAGTGTGAGGTATTCTTCTTTCAGATTCTCCACCATGTACTTGACCACTCTCAATCCTAATATCCTTGCACGAATCTTCTCACTCCTTGTTTGCATCAACACCTGCAATAAAAACCATAAAAGCTTAGAATTAGAACTACTATAGAATGGACGAGGTCGGGTTCCTATCAAAGTTCAATGAGTACTTATATATCCTTACAAACTTGATCAGGTATGTTGTTATAACATACAAATATAGACATGTTTCTTCACTCACCTCGTGGTTAAGGGGCTTCCATAGTAGATCAGAGCCAGAAGTTACGGCCATCTGACCAAGACAGGCAACCAGTGAATCGTTCACTTCCTCCACAGATGGTGCATCTGGAAACTCTTGAAGAGAGGACGGTGGTTCCACCACCAACTGTGCGACAATAGGTTTCAACAAAGTCTACAAAGACAAAAACTCAGATTAATAACAGAACAGTTTCAAGGAAAGCATACTTGATATATCCATTCTCGCTATCACTACAAGGGAAAAAAAGTATCTACTACTTCACAAAACGCAGTTTTTAAAGATGCTAGGAGGAAATATTGGTGAAAATAACTAACCTGAAAATTAGTTGCATCAAGAAACTGCAAGCTCCCAGCATCATACACAAAGCATTTGTGCAAGGATGAAACCATTAGTGCTCTGAGATGCCATTGTCTAGGTGATATTTCTCCTTTACTGGTGACAACTTGGGCAACCTTGGACTTCTTTTTCTTTGGTGGCAATCCAATACTCATTGCATCTTGTGTTAAATAGAGTGTGCATCCGTCGAGCAAATACTTGAAATAGGGAACAAACAAAGATCTGCATTGAAGAAAGAAAAAAAAAACGAGTCAAGTTGAGCAGCAAAAAGTGCCGGAACCAGTAAGTTAAGAAGTAAACAGAAGATAATAGAACTCTGATAATAGAACTCTAAATGTTGCCGTGTTGCCGAACTTCTAAAAGAATACAAACACGTCAAATCACTAGAACTAAAAACAGCACTCCACTGCATAACTTTATCTCTCGCCGGCTACCAATAACAAATCTTTACTTTTACTTACTATATGCAGGGGCCTCGGGTGACTTCCACGATAAAGCTATAATTAACCTCTTTTATAAACCCAAAATTATTATGCAATAATAAATAGAAATTATAACATCACACAATTAGGCTAATAAATAGAATTTCTACCCACATTTATTCTTTACCAACCCAAAACCACCTTCTATCACATTCCGCCAGAGTTTCATACACACTATAAATAAAAGAAGAAGAAAATCAGCTCACCTGTGTCGTTCAACAAGCTTGCTGATTAATCTGTAGAAAGCTATAGTCCTGTCTAATTTCCTGCTTTCAGTAGAGCCAGCTCCTTCGACTTCAGATTCTGCCCACTCAAGGCTCCGGAGAAAAAGAGGCTTGAACATGTTTTCCGTGAGTTTTAAAGACAAAACAATCATCGAGTCAATAACACTTTCTTCTACAATATCAACCCTTTTAACTGAAACAGGACTTTCCCGGCGAAGATCAAGCGCTAATAGGCACAGTTCAAATATCCTCACGTGGTACATTCCAATAGCGGATCTATCCATGGTACCAATTAGGTTTGATAACATTTCGAAGGTAATTGATAAACTGGATTCACCAGATTGGACCGCCTTAGCATAAACCTTAAGCAATGGTGCAACAGTAAGACGGACCTGAACAAAGATAACAAGTCAAATATTATATAATGAATAAGACCCAAAGTATAAAAAGAACACAACCTCCATTCTCAATTTAAACTATCTGTGTAAAAAGACTTACAGGTACTTTCTCACAGACGAGTCTCCTCACTGTATCTGCTTTAGCCTTCAACTTTATATCCGATCCTGAAGCATACTCTGGATGCAATACCATAAGCTCTATAATATCTTCAAGATAAGGATTTAAAAACCCACCAAGCTTGTCTACTACAGCCTCCAATGTGACAAGAACAGACATCAAAAGCGAATCCTGAAGTCCTGCTTTCTCGTGGCTATTTTTAAGTACTTTAGCTGAAGCTGTGATGTTACGAGCCCTCTTCAACAAGTACTCCATGATATGAGGAAGCTCCGATAATGCCCTGGGACCAAGCACATTGACTAAAGCACCAGTCGTGCGCAGGCAGCTGGAAGAAACCGCCAAGTTTTCAGAAGCAATTTGCTTTGTAACAGACTCAAGGCATGAGTTGAAGATGGAATCTTGCGAGGGAAACTTATTAGCCAATACTTCAAATGCAGAAAGTGCAGATAGCTTTACTGGAACACTGGACTCATCTGTAGAACTATCAACCAAGTGAAGAATTTTCGAGCACATTCGTTCAAAGGACTTCAAAGAACACTCATCCAAATGAACCCAGGAGCTAGCTGATTCATGTTTCAAATTCGATTTACCCTTCCGCTTTGGTTTAACCATGTCGCGCTCCCTGATTGTCTCACTAAGAAGCCCAAGAGCCTGCATGGTTGAAAAAAAATGAATTAGTTAGTCCAAAATATTTAAACCAAACAACTGCAAGCATAGATGTTTAGGAGCTAGCCAAATATCCCCAGCTTTCATAACATGAATGCTGGGGCAGAAGGAAAACTCTTCCAATTCATCATTTCACATGTTACTAGGGTCAGAACCAGGTTTGAGACTGAGTAAGCCATTCTCAAACCATAAAACACTTCCCACGGCCCAATATCAGCCAGGCCTAAGCCTAATAATGAAAGATACAATCAGTAACACCACCATACCTTCTTTTTCACATTTCCATTTGAATGACCTAACAGCAGAACTATTCCTTTAAAATATGATGAAGGAACCATTTCTCTTGTGATGGTCTTCAAGACAGCATGCATACAGTCCCTTAATTCTTTCTTCAAACTACTAGTAACCTTTGATTGCTTTCCTTTTCCATCGACAAGTTCCAAGTGAGAAACAACCTGCTCCAGAAGTGCTCCTAGAGATCTCTGTAGACATCAAAGGAAGTATGGTTATGAAAACTAAACCAAATAATTATGTTGGCCAAGAAGAAAAGAGATAAGATGAGACATTCAACTTGAAATCGCATACCTGAATTTCATCAGAGTCTTCCCCGGATTCAATTTTGAAAACCAACTCAGTGTCCTGAAGTTTATGAGCAACAAACTGCATTCCAAGTAGTAACTCAGAAAGTTGTTCTTCAGATTGGTTACCCGCCGATATTTGTTGAAGAAGAGAAACAAGAGATGGAAGCCATATGATGCATGAATACTGCTCGCACAGTTGTGTAGCAAACAGATACTCCCACTCTTTGCGAGTCACAGACGAAGCAGAAGACTTTAGGGACATGCTTGTCCGTGAAATCAACGAACGAATAAGCAGAATAAATACAGACGCCAGGGTAGTTCGTTCTCCAAGAACCCTGCATTTTAACCATGCCAATTTGAGTCTCCCAACATGAAATTTTTGAGAAATACTGCAAGAACCAGAACTTACCTCAACAAGAAGACTACAAGTTTGATCCTTCTGCACTCGACAATTTCAGGCAATACCTTTATAAAAATCTGAAAAACAAAATTGACCAGCAGATTCATCAAGGAAAAATTAAATAAGCAAAAAGGCAGCACAATATATTTGGTTATCACTTGAAATGACACAAATAACGAAAAAAGTACCTGAAGAAGTTCCTCAGCGTTATTTGTTTTAGATATCCAATATGGAACTACCGTAGATATCAAGTCCTCAAAGACTGTTTGTGAATAGCTGTCACTCTGAAAACAAATAAAAAATGAAGGAGCAGAGTCAACGCATAGCTTATGGTTCCATAACAGCGACTTTCAGACAACAATAAGAACTAGGGTAAGGTGAACATTAACCAACCTGGGAAACTGCAGACTCCCCAATTACAGTGAAGATACCAAAAATATGGTCCAAGACTTTTTGTGGTGCAACTTTCGCGATTGAAGTTAACAGAGAGAACGCATGATTGCGTGCCAGTGCATCCTTGGCTGCCCGTGCACACTCAACCAAGAGCTTAATATCCAATTTATTACTTACGTTATCCTGCATTCGGAATATGTACAAGAAATGCAAATGAGACTAAAACAACGATTGCTTGTATTCTTTTATAAAACTATACTGAATTATTACAGTATTACAGTATGTGAACGTGTGGATACCTCTAATGGAACAGCAGAGAAAAGAGACGTAGTTATGTCTTCAAGGACTGATAACACAGCCTGTTGAACATAACTTACTGTACTGCCAGAGGTTTGTGTAACTACAGAAGAATTCTGAGCCTTGCCAGCGAGCCAATCATCAGAAAAGACCTTTTCGAGAACCTCAAATAGAGGCCCAATCAGAGACACCCTACCACATAGATATCCATCCTTAGTTAAAGTTAATCTTACAGCACAATAATGTTGTTTAAACTTTGGCAGCAAACAGTAACCACGCTAATGAAATAATCTTAAAAAGAGTCATATTTAGGTGCCAATACCTGTTTTCTATAGTTTTCTTCATAAGCAAAGCATCAAGGAGTGAGCTAAGGAAAGTGACTATGCTTCCTTCTTTATAAAAGAGATCATGTTGTAGGGGGTCACTCAACTGTTTCACTTGTTTCTTTTTCTTCTTTCCACTAGAAGAAAGACTTAACTGGCCTTCTTTTGCAAGAATCGACTTAAGCAACTTGCTTACAGTTAAAGATGTAACCTGTCAAACATTAGCACAAAGAGGTTAAGTTCAATTGCTAAGCAAAAAACATCCAAAAGTAAACACCAAAATTTGATCAAGGTGGAGTAACAAACATTGATTCGAAGAAGAGCATCTTTCGCTGCATTCTGGATTTCACCACAGTCATTTCGAAACAGAAACACAAGATTTTGAAAAACTTGGTCCTGGTTAACAGAGAGAGCAAGAGATTTAAATAACATGTACACCATGGTAACTTTAGCAATGCACCATAAAACAACAAACATTTGAAGAACAATCAAAAAAGGCACAAACAAACCTGTGTCTCAGCATTCAAACAATTGTATAGGGAGCAACTCAGATTTTGAAGCACAGTTACACAGGGCATTATGATAGCAGGATCTTCTGGGGGCTCACTATCGACCTAGGAGTATAGAAGAACAAACATGTTAGCATAAATGAACAAATTAGACAAGAAACAGTAACCGAATAAACTAAGTTAAGTAACTGCTTACTTTCAATGCCTTGATGAGATGCTCAGACCATATCGTTTCTGCAGAAGAAGCACTAGATGAAGCGCAACCCTAAAAGGCCAAAAGTTATTACTCTTTCAGATATTATAATATAACTACAGCATCAAGAGAGGAAGTCTTAAAATTTTATAAAAGTACCTCCAGCAGAATGCATAACGTCTCGATTTCAATTGTTGATAATGCTTGGAAGGATTTATTGGGGCTAAAACATTGGCTGCGCCTTTCCAGGAGTTCAGACAGTAATGACTTGACACCACTTATATGCATGATAGAACCACTCATTCCTTTAAACAATGACAGGATCACAAGCTGCAAAAAGATTCTTTCTCAAGTGAGAGAAGGTCCAAGATTTATAGAACAAGCTAGTCTGCTCAACTAAAAAAGCAAGCACTTGAAGACTAATTTCTCTGCTGAAATAGTGCAACAATGCAGAAGCCACATAACAAGGAGGAAAACATAGATATTTATATATACAAGGGTGTACCTTCCCATATGGAGATAGTTTGAGCGCTGATTTTAAAACGAATAGGAGGATAGCTTCCTTTGTGCGCAGATCAAAACTGAATATAGAAGACAGAAACAATATATAAGAGGAAGAAGAATGACAAGGTAAGGTAAGCAGACTAGAGAAAAAGTGTCAAATGACAGGTTCAAGACATCTCCATGCCATTAAAAAAAATATACTAGTCTGAGAAGTATGTTTATAGAACCTTTCATCAATACTTTGCGGCACTACAAGACTATTGCAAGGAGGGCCAAGTACAGCTGTAAAAAATGATGGAATAAAATCCCCATCTGATAAGATCAGCCTCTTTTGTTGTACTATTAACTCCAAAAGTTTCCCTAGGGAAGGTGTCCAAGTGCTACGAGTCAACATAGCATCATTCCCTGTCATATATTAAAAGCATTAAAACACTTCAGTCTAAATTGAAAAAACAAAAAATAAGAAGAAGAAGAAGAAGAAGAACAAATCCCTATTCAAAGATTGTTCTAAGCACATATATACCGTTTTTCCCACTAGACTTGAACACGTACTGCCCCAGTGCATCAAGCCCCTCCATGCACGTCACTGCTGCTGCTCGGATGTCCTGAAGATGAAGATGAAATGCGCCATTGAGATACAAATAATGATAACAATACAAAAATAGAATAGGAATGTGTGCTATACAGCATTTAAATACCATGAAGTATAAAAATAAAAAGTGGAACGTAGATGAGTAACCAAGAGTAAACCTTGTTTTCGCTTGAAAGAGGAACCAAAACAGAAGGAAAACTGAGAAGGGGAAGGAAGTGGTCGTCTCTTATACTTTTCTCCAGTGACAGCTGCGAACAAGTAGAAGCAATACTATGAAGACTTTCAATTTGAACTGCAACAGGGACGCCTGAAAAAAGAAACTCGTTAGAATGAAAACTACAGCAACAAATGTCATTAAACCAAGGGAAGAACACCATCATTTGTCAGGCATAATTAAAAATAATAATAACCTTCTTCAGTAAAATATTTGGACAGGAAGCTGACTGGAGAGATGTTGCATTTCGCCACAACTGAATGAAACTGTCCCCGCAAAACATGAGCCAATTGAGATGTTGCAAAGAAGACAAACAACTCATGAAGAGTAGATAGCAATTCTCCACTGTCAGCTTGATCCTGCAAGTAAGGATACAAATCCTTGAATGAGTGACTCTACACAATGTAACAACTAACACCAGCCAAGACAATATGAATGTGCACTCCCTAAAACATAATTGATCAAATAACAAGCAGCAACAGACCGTGCTACTCAGCTGGACCGCCGAAACAAATGCTTGCAGCAACCTCCAAAAAATGCAAACCAAAATATTTGCATTTAAAGCTTTGAAGTTGGACTTGGAAAGCTGGCCCAAAAAATCGCTGCAACCCCTTTCCAGCTTCTCCACAGTAAACTGTCAATAAGATGTCACATGAGAGGAAAATGTGAGTAACAGGAGGTTTGCAAGTCACCAAAATCTGATTTGGCTATAAATCAACACTCTACCTCCTGCTCTGGAAGATTACAACTCGTAGACTCATATACACTCCATTCTTGCTTGAGAACTGGAAAGCAAGCTTGAAATAGTAGTGCAAAGCCAGAAGGATCTAACATGAAGATACGCAAGTCAAAAAAAAAAAAAAATCAATAAATAAATAAAATACTAGAATAACGCAGGCAAAGAAATAATGACTACTTATTATCAACAATAACAGAAGCTGCTTGAAGCATCACGATGAAAAAGTTGCCCCCGCATAACATTGAAATAGTTTGACATGCCCCTATCAAACAATTCTTTACCCCCTATCCAAAAACGGTATCGGGTTTAAGAAACGATTAACCTTGTCCAAATACACATAACTTTACCAAATAGATGAGTACTATTTCATGTATCAGGTTCTTAATCGAGATATAGCTTATGATGCTTACAGTACCTCATAGCATCCTCATAAAACAATGGAGCGTGAAGAAAATTCAAGAAAAGCGAGAAAATAAACGCTCAATCTAACCTTTCTTTTCAGTATTAAGTGATTGCAGTATAACTAAGAAGAACAATGTCTTCGACAGCTCTGAATCGTTGGACCACTCGATCAACCAAGTTAAACATTCTACAGGTTGTGCGGCAAAGGTATCACCAAAAGCACAAATAGTCTTCATATTAATTTCAGTTGAGCTAGGTTCCAGTTTCTGCATTGTTTAAAATTAGAATCAAATCTATTTAACTCATGGCAACAAAACATTGTTCAATAAAATTTGTCCTGATCTTTAACAGAATTCATGAGAATTTACCTTGTCTTGCCCTGAGGATATTAGATCACATGAAAGAGATATATTCTTGTAAAATGACCAATGAATTTCCGCAGCCAATTTTAGAGCCTTTAAGTTTAACTTCTGTGTCTGTAATACAAATGCATCAATACAATCATAAACCAATTTTTCAAATTGATTGGGGAAATAAACGAGAAAATGCATTAAGATTTAAGAGAAAGGTTGTAAAGACGAGTAATGAACCTTTGGAAGAACTAGAAGTAAGGGAAACAACATTCTAGCAACTTCTTTTTTATATTCAGTCAGATCTTTGAAGTTCAAAATTGCACATTCAAGGCATGAACCAGCAACAGCACTAGCTTCAGATGGGACAAGTTTCACACCTACAAATATAAAATACTAATCAGAAGAAGGTATATATCAATCAAGATTGGCGACTTCAAGGAGAGACACAGTTGTAACTAGACCTGACTTCATTTAATTCTAACCGACACATGAAGGTCTTTACAAGGATCCATGAAGAATACTCACTTGTGATTTCAGCACATCTAAGAAGAATATCACGTAATGCCTCAAGAAGATCAGGCCCGCTAATGACTTTAGTCAACCCATCCAGAGATAAAGCCGCTTGAACAACACTAAGATCATCATCTTGAAGCCGCCTCGATATTGCTTGTTGAATAGAAGCAAGCTTCTGAAACACAATATATAAGGGAGAACGAAATCAGTTAACTATATTGGCTATCGCAGATCTATCGAGCCCGTGAGAAATAATGGTCCAGAGTATAAGGGATATGTTACAAGCGAAGTATACTAGTGTAATACAACAGTAAAACTAAACATGCCTAGATATCCATATTTGTCAGGTGCAGCAGAACTTCTTTTCCATGTCATGTACAGCAGAACCAATTAAGATTCAAAAACTTCTTACATAATAGGAGATAAAGCACCGAACCTGAGAATCAACAGCTTCAGCTTTCAGAATGTTTGATTTGGCTAAACTGGATAGGGTAGCTTTACGGATCTCCGCCTTCCAGATTTTTTTTAGGAAAAAAAAAGTCAGCTAGAAGAAAAGCAAGCAATAAAATCTACTTTCTGACGTTTATTTTCCTTGAAATGCATACCTTAGGATGTTCAAGTGAGAACCACAGTTTTGAATCAGTTATAGGTAGTGATGCATCGAAACTGCCATCAAACATCATGCACAGAACCTCAAAAATCGAGTCCCCTTTCTTAGCTTTCTCACTTGAGTCCTCTAGGAACTTTCTAACAGCTCCACGCAGCTCAGACGGATAACTCTTATCAATAACAACGAACACTTGTTTGGCCCAGCATCCTGAGTGTTGTCACAAAACAATATATCTATTAGCAAGGCACACAGAGTACTTATCTTTTCCAGATTTGGATTGGTTCAGTGCACAGAGGTCATGTTCAACAGTGCAATCAAAGCCAATGGCCAAAGAAAAATATATATAAGTTAAATTCCAATGTTGACATCAAAGTACCTGAATCACATAATTCAGATTTGTTGATTCTTTTCGATAACGCCATGCAAGAAGTAAGCACCTTAATCACAATATTATGAATATAATCCTTTACATTGACAGTCTCTATTGTGGATATCAAGGCACGGCGGCAATATTCATCCGAAGAACTGTCAAGAAAGAAAGTTGAGAATCTCAGTCTTGCATGCAAATGCAAATAAGAAGACAAATACCATGCATGTGGTGCTACAGAAAAGGGTAATCACCTATAGTTAACCAGCGATTCCAAATAAACTGTCAAGAAAGTCTCAATATTGAACTCCTTCGACAGTCCAAAAAGTACTCCAGCAAAATCCCTTCAAGAGAAAATGAAAAGATCCCATTAGACAGAAAGTGACAGAAGTGAAACGTCATGGACTCATAAGATATAGAAAATTATTCAAGTTCAGTTCCAAGGGAACTACCTAATTTCATTAAGGATCTCCACTGCTTTCTTTGGGAATATCTGAATGGACTGTGACTGGCAAAACACAAAGAGACAAAAGAACAAGAATTAGAAATGTACAAGCCAAACATAGGAGGCCTAGACACATTATACACAAACTAAATGCCCAACAACACAGAACTTAAGAATATTCTGGACACACGCAGAAGGAAAAAAAACACTGCAAATTGTATGAGTTTGATATAAACGTTTAAAAACAGAAAGAATCAGGTTTCACATGGTATCTTCAATCAACTCATCTAACAGGCTTCGTAGGTTATGTCCCTCAGTGAAGATCTGTATCGGCCTAGGTATTTACTATCTACTTTTACAATATATTAACTAAGCAACGCACCAATTATTAAGAATCATACAATCAGCTGTGACTGATATCATAAATGCGATATAACCAAGATTCCAAGTATACTGAAGAAGGAAATACCTGCACGATGCTTATGATAGCCATGAGTGACGTACGAAGCCATGGTAAATCAGCAAATTCTTTTGCATCTTTTTGAGCAATCCTTGCAATTGACCCAATCAAATTCTTGATAGTATCAGACGCCAAAGCTGCTCTGTTTGCCAATAAACTAGCTATCATCAAGGCACCAGCCTGTGAGAAAAAGATAAAGAACAATGTTTAGTACAGCCATAAACAAGGAATAGCATTATGAAAGAAAGGGGAGCCATAGCATTACCAAAATGGTAAGAAGAAAACTGACAAATGATATTAAATATTTTTATAAGAATTTCTTATAACTAGTTTACTACTTTCAATAATAATGATATGTGTGTCTCATTAAGGAAAATTACTGATCAATATGATTCTCTAATGTCTACACAGATTTTCTCATTCAAAAAACAAATTAAGCATATTCCTTTAGCGTACAGATTTACACTTTATGCAACTCTCTTTATCTCATTGTAGGCTTCCATTATAAACTAGTTGTTGAAAATGTTTTAGCATGTCTAAACGAAACAATAAAAAGCAAAATACTTCAAAACCCATAAAATAAATGCAGCCTTACCTTATGGTCAGGGCTTCCATCCGCATTTGGATCAAGTCCTTTAAATACAAATTGAATAACTTTTCTCACGGTATCAGCATCTATAACCGTCAAAGCTCCAAATACCTCAACAGTAACTGCAGTAAAAAAGCTAATAACGACTACAGAAGGCTGGTATTTCTTTGCCGGCATTGCCTGCAAAAAATAAAAAAGAACATTCACCAAAAACACTCGAGAGAGAAAAGAAGGAAAAAAAACTACAATCTAAAGACAGAACTACAGAAGAAGAAAAAATCACCCACATAATCACATAAAGTCACCAAAAGCCCTCTGTCTCGTATACATTGTTGCACTAAAACACTCCTTGGTGGTGGTGCACCTGATTTCTGAACCGCTTCAAGAAATCCCCACTTACTATTTCTGCAACAATAAAGAAAACAATCAAAATTTTGCAAAACCAACTCTTACTTCAATTGCACTACTGGCACCATCCTAACCACCACAGAAGTATACCATGACAAGGCAAAAGCACAATTAACCAATTTAGTAAACACAGGACAAAAACATTTCAGCTCAATCAACAAAAAACTTACTGCAATTGCACTATCTGCACAATCCTTACAAACGCAGATGTATCGTGATACGGCAGCGCACAATTCACCAGTTCATCAATGTTATACACATGAACCCTACAAAAACAAAATCAACAAAACATCAGCAACTCATAAACCACAAGCAAATAATTCAAAAAAAAAATTAACAAAAATAATTCAACCAAACAAGCAAACAAAACACATTACATGTAGCGCCGCACAAGATACTCCAGCGTATGCAAAGCCGAATCAACCAACAAATACCCAGACAACAACCTCAAATACGAAGAAATCGATACATCAATCTCTTCATTTTCAACTTTACCTAGTAAATTTCTATTCAATTCTCTACTCTTATAACTAAACAAACTATTCCTATAAGCTTCAAATCGGAGCTCACTTTTTACCAACACATCTAAACTTGAAATAGCAATAGAATAGAGTGAATCGATGTCTAGATCAGCCGCGACTCGTGGATCGTATAAGATTGATGGATTTGTGAATGGTTTTTTTGTTGATTTGATTTCTAAGTTGTTTAGGGATTTGATTACTCGTAACTGTGCTTCTAATGTTGTCGCCATGGTTGATTTTGGATGGTTTTAGGGCTTGTGGTAATGGGAATTTGACTGTGGGAAGCTTAAACCCTGGTAATGGAGGAACCGCCTTTGGGAGGTGGCGGGGCGATTAGGGTTTTAGGAAGAAGAGAAGAAAAGAGTGATAGGTATATGAAGTGTTAGAGATATATTTGCACCGGTAGTTTGTGGGCTATGTACACCCCACTGGCACTGAGTGAGGTTGTTGGGGTTTATGATGTTTGGGGCCTTTGGGCTTTTAACTGAGCCTAGATGCTTAGCTTGAGCGATCCATTTGTACTTTGAGAGGATTGCTCGGCTAAGAGCAAGTTTAGTGGAGAGGGGCAAATTGTCAAATGAACAAGAGCTCAAATCTAAGCATTTATCCATCCCCTTTCAAGTTGGGTAGACCGGCTCAACTCAAGTTGCTCGTCCATGGCTTGACCGATCGATCAATACAAAAACGAGAGCTAGTATTATTATTTTTTTATATATCTATATTTAATAGTAGGGATATTTAACATTTGGTACCCAGCAAATGACCAACACCTAGCTTTGGAACCCAACATTTGAAATATTATCGGTTGGTACCTTGACCAGTTAAAATCTGTTAAGACCACAGTTGACTTAACAAATAATATTTTTATTAAATAATTAAATAATTATTTTGTAAAAATCCAAAATCACCCTTAATCCGACGGTCCTAAAAAGACGATCTCTGAACACTACGTTAGTCTTCCTCCCACTTCGTATTCTTTCCCCATCCTGCTCATTAGAATTTTGAACTTCAGTCATCCGCATCATCATATAAGTTCATCAAATCCACCACCGCCATTTAATAAATAATTGTTATGATAATGTTCCTCTTTGACAACTGTGGTCCTTATAGCTGTGGAGATGCTTACAAGAAAGAAAAGAGTTTTGAATTGTGACTGATTTCAACCATACAAACGGAAAGAAAATCACTTAATACTGGACTGACTGAACTAGTCGGATTTTGTTAGACCAAAATTTGTATAGGATTTCCACTTCGCAGATAATGAAATCAATTTTGTTTCTCCGATCATACGATACAAAAATCACGCTAACCAAGTAAAAATCTTAAGGGGAAAAAACGCCATCAACGTCGTCTTATCTTACCCACATCATCCTGCACAGTGGGATCTCCTTCAATTTTCATTTCAAAATCAGAAAACTGCATTGACATCAATAATCCCCCGTGAATACAAAAAGTACCGAAAATCATCGTAAAATTAAAAATGAAAACAAAAGAGTTTAAAGGATAAGTGAATGTGAAGAAGATTGATTTGATAATCTGGGGTTTGTTAGTGAAGATGATGAAGATCTTTATTCTTGCTCTCCCTGAATTTTCTTTTTCTTTTCGCGTTTTAGATTTGGATTTTGTAGCGACGGGAGGTTTTCGCTTTCATGGGCTGTTACACAGTGAAGAAGATAAAGTTCAGAAGGGGGTAAATCGGTAAACTTAAAAATAAATAAAGATGATAAATAAAGAAAAGAAAATAAAGTTGGTCAAATTTTTTATTTAAAAGTCCACTTTTAGTCATAACAGTTTTTGACTAGTCAAGGTACTAACCCTTAATATTTGAAATGTTAGGTACCAAAGCTAGGTGTTGGACATTTGCTGGGTATCAAATGTTAAATATCCCTTAATAGTATTGGATAAATATTATTACATGAAACTAGTTGGAAGTCTAACAAGCTAAGCTCCAACGACATACCACTATATTAATTGAACAGGTTGTTGTGCTAACCTACCAGCGAGCCTCATGGGTAACCTAGCCAAGGGAGCCGAAACGGAGGGAGGGGGCTGAGATTGTGTCACAAGGGGGGCAAACTAACACTACCTTCCATGTTAATTCCTGCAATATTACGCCATTGGGGACTCGAACCTGGGACCTCCTGGAGCGCATTAAACTTTGGGGAACGGGGATAACCAGCTGAGCTAGGGGCCCGTTTTTATTATTATTATTATTATTATTATTATGTTACTCATAAATATTAAGAATTATTCTTTGAAAATGAATTTAATTAATTATACAGGTTGGTTGGTTTGAAGGCGAGTAACAAGTTGCGCGCCAATTCCTTTATGTTACTCATTATATTTATTATCATTATTATTATTACATGAAACTAGTTGGAAGCCTAACAAGCTAAGCCCCAACGACATACTACTACATTAATTGAACAGGTTGTTGTGCTAAAGAGCATTACATTAACTAGTTAGAAGCCTAACAAGCTAAGCTTCAACAACATACTACTACATTAATTGAACAGGTTGATGTGCTAACCTACCAGCGAGCCTCATGAATAACCTAGCCAAGGGAGCCGAAGCGGATGGGGGGTGAGATTGTGTTACAAGGGGGGAAAACTAACACTATCTTCCATGTTAATTCCTGCAATATTACGCCATTGGGGGCTTGAACCTGGGACCTCCTGGAACGTATGAAACTTTGGGGAACGGGGATGACCAGCTGAGCTAGGGCCCGTTCTTACCTAAAATATTTTTATTTTAGTTATGCGATAGTTTATTTTCATATTAATCGAATTCATTCCAAATGGAATCCTGGTAACAAGCTGGGCTTCAACACCTTTTTGAATTACTATCCCTAATATGTGAAAACAAATATTACATTTCTTAGCATTAACGTCAAACCAAGACAAATTATTATGCAGCCTCTTCAAGAAAATCACCATGTCATCCTTAATATCACCAAACGTCGTGAAAGCCAAATCACCAAAACCATAACCTTGAGCCTGGCATTTGTCAAAATATTTCTTGTGTTTATGAGTAATAGCGTTGTTCAAAGCCAAACCTGATTGGAAGGTGCGAACACCCCCGCATGTGAATGGTGAGACCCCAGTAACATTCAAACACGCATCGCAGCCGTTATCCCAACTATAGACTAAAATATCGGTCGGTCTCAGAGAACCATCATCAATATTAGACAAGAAACCCAAATCAACCTCTTTCCTAGCTGGGATACCTGCCCGAAAATACATACCAGCAATGATGTCACAGCCAAGATCATGTCGAAACTTTAGGCCTACCTCATGCGCACAATGGAAGGTATGATCCCCTGTAGCAATCCACGTCTCTTTTACTGAAAAAACACAAAGGCTATTTTTCGTGAATAATGGGATACCCAACCTGTAGCTCAAGGCATCACTAAATTTCCCTGCACCTACCCTCTGATTAATCCCTTCAATAGGTAACGCCTTGAGGAAATCCTGAGTATGGACAGACTTGTTACATTTCCAAAGGGCATCGTCTTGTGCAGACATCGAAAATTTAATGGGAATATCCCTCATGATAACATTAAAATATTTTACCGCCAGAATCTTCATGGGATGGGGGGGGTAGCAAGATCAATGTTGACATCGGGACCACAAACATTGGAGAACAACTCTATGGCTCGCTGCATACCAAGTCCAGGACTTTGCAGGGTAGTGTTGCGAAGAATGGTCGACTGAAGCAGTTGGGTCTAAATACAGGAGGCCAAATAACAATAATGAATGACATCGGCCATAAAATATAAGCCCAACCCAATGTATATAAGAGGCAATGAAGCTATACATGAAGCAAACCAAAACCATGCTTATCATTAGTGACAATATGTCGCAAATATTGTGAAAGGTGAGAATCAAAAGCATGTAGTCCGCGACTCGGATAAGAATTCAGGCATGGTAGTACGCATAGAAAAGTATAGATTAGACACCCCAGCACAACTTCTTAACAAATATAACTCACACTGAGGATCCTCCAGTTTCTTCACAGCGTCCATCAAATCCATGGTTTTAAGCAATGTGGACTTAACCAAGCTACTACAAAAGTTGTGATCAAGACTCACTGGGACACCAAGCAGTTTAACCCGTTTAACAGGTCTGCTGATTTGTGAGGGAAATGCACTGGTACTCCGAATGTCCACATTTTCCCAAAAATATCTCAGTTTTTGAGAAGTTTAGATGGAGACCAAGCATGACGCCTTCAGAATGAATGATACCAAGAGCAATAGTGTCATCATCAAGATACCATGCATGAAGGGTATAAAGAGTATTATTACACCAAACTAGTTGGAACCCCAACAAGCTAAGGAGGTTGCCGTGATAGCCTACCATTGAGCCTTATGAGGAAACAGTCAAAGGAGCCAAAGAAGATACGGGGATGATTATGTCGCAAGGGGAGCAAGCTAACTCTACCTTCCATGTCAAATCCTGCAATATTGCGCCTTTAGGGACTCGAACATGGGACCTAGGGATCCTCATCAAACCTTTGAGCATAACCAGCGACCTCCTGGAGCGCATCAAACCTTTGAGGATAACCAGCTCAGCTAACTACCCGTAGTTTAACTAATATAATTTTTAAATTATATCTTATATACAAAGCGGGTCCCCTTTCTTAAACTTATTTTATCAAAATGGGCCTCATTTAACTCAAAGTGGGTCCAAAATTAAGTTTGCCCAGCAAAAGTATCTAATCCCATCGGACTTTCTCTAACGTAAGTTGGGTGAGATGTTTACATGATAGCTTAAGGTGAATGAAAAAAGAATTAATACAAAAATTGATTTTTCAGAAATAAGAGTTAAATGACAGAGTTCTTATCAGATTGGATCTTTAGATTGATCCAAGCTGAGACTTGAGCCGAGTTACTCAACCTAACAAACTGGTTTAATTTCACCAAATACTTAGCTAGAGAATATTTCAATTGGTGCATAGGTGAATACTCAATTATTAAAACAACTACTTAAAATGTCTAAAGTGTTAGAAATGAGGTTATTTGTGGTCCATTTCAAAATTATTAAAACAACTACTTAAACTGTCTAAAGTGTTAGAAATGAGATAACGTTTCGACAGTCTCCCTCCAGGTGTAAATTACTTATTCCCATATCCCTTTCCCATTTGTTCCTTTATATGTTGTAAGATCTTCAGCTTGTTCATCATCCACTACGTTGTTTGGTTTACATCCAATTTCATGTTACCACATGCAAGATTTCTGAGAATTAGTCCAAACCCTTGTTTTCTTAGTTACTAAATCAAAAGCTGCATCAAAATTTAGCTTCAAATGTTCCTGGTTAGGTGGTTTTCTGAATACTCCTTTTAATGTAGAGTTACGTGATCTGTTTTGAGTATACTTTGTTGTAGAATTCAACCAGTAAGTATGGAATACCTGAATTTTGTGAGATAAACTTACTACATTGGCATGTTGATTATTAAAAACCAAAGCATATATGTTTTTCCATATATGCCAGAAGGATAATAAAAACACTCTTTCATAGCATTTATCCTGGCGTCTTTAGGGGGGACCCTGAAAGAATTAGGGGTGACATAATAAGACGAAATAGGTTGAAAATACTTATATGTCCCCTCATAACCAGTAGTTTAGTTTTTTTTATCTACCGATAGCGAAATCTCATTTTTGGGGAAACTCTATATTCGGTAGTTATATGAACTATCTTGACTACCGATTATGGTGGGATTTCAGCAAAGAGAGTCAGTGTATAATCGGAAGTCAGGATTTTACTTCATTTACTACCGATTATAGGCTCAATCAAAATTCAAAAAATAGATGATTTTGGAAAAATCTCATTTTGGGGCTACTCTATATTCGGTAATTATATGAACTATCTTGACTACCGATTATGGTTGGATATTTGCAAAGAGAGCCACGGTATAATCAGAAGTCATGATAACTTCATTTACTACCGATTATAGACTCAACCAAAATTCAAAAAATATAGGATTTTGGCAAAATCTCATTTAGTGGATATTCTATATTCGGTAGTTATATGAACTATCTTGACTACCGATTATGGTAGGATTTCGGAAAAGAGAGCCATTGTATAATCGGAAGTCATGATACCTTCATTTAATACCGATTATAAGCTCAACCAAAATTCAAAAAATAGAGAATTTTTGCAAAATCTCATTTTGGGGCTATTCTATATTCAAGAGTTAAATAACCTAAATTCCCTACCGATTATGGTAGCATTTTTTCCAATGGTCTACTTTAATTGGGAGTCAAGATAACTTTATTTACTGCCGATTATAGGATAATCAAAATTCAAAAGATAGAATTTTTTTTTTGCAAAATCTCATTTTAGGACTACTCTATATTCGGGAGTTAAATAACCTAAATTCATTACCGATTATGGTAGCATTTTAGCCAAAGGTCTACTTTAATCGGGAGTTAATATAACTTTATTTACTACCGATTATAGGATAATCAAAATTCAAAAGATGCAGGATTTTATTTTGGGGATACTTTATATTCGGAAGTTATATAAACTAAATTGACTTCTGATTGTGGATTAACTTCCCGATTGTAAAGTTATCTACCGATTGTAAAAGGTAGTTTGGCCAATAAAAAAAACGGGAGATAAGGGATGGCTACATTTTACGTTTGGGTGACCTTTTTTATCTTTTTGTGTCTCCCCTAATTCCTTTGGAGTCGCCTCTAAAAATGCTAGGCATTTAAGATCAGTCATAGTCATTCTTTGACTACAATGACTAAACTTATTGAATTACATATTATAATTACTTACCATGCCATTTATGAGGTTATCTGAGGCAAGCCAAATAGTTTTAGTTATTGCGCAATCTATAAAAAGATGTTGCATGGTTTTAGCAGATTGATTACAAAGAGGGCAATTTATGTGAGCAAAAGTGACAAATCTAGCTAAATCACCATTGGTAGAATACCACTACGACATTTCCTAATAAAGAGTTGAACTTGGTGGTGGATCAGTCTTACAAAAGAGCTTGTATATTCAAGTCTCTATTGCTTGTTGAACCTACCAAATAGTCATTTAGATACTCTGTATGTAAATTTCACGGTAAACTTACCATTGTTTTCAAAGTTCCATCTAATTTTGTCCTTAACTCTAGCAGGAATTCTAATAAAACATATTTTTTTAACAATTTGGTATCAAATAGGACCTCCAAACTAGTGACATTCCAATTTTTGTTATCTGGATTTATTAATTGAGTAACAGATAAATATATTAGAAGAAGCAAATTTGTTATCTAGAAAATTTCCTCTACCACGAAGTCATCTATCTTTTCATATATATATATATACATCTTCTCGTTTCGTATCTCCCAACAACAATATATTTTCACATAAAACAAACCTTTAGTGATACCCCCTCCAAAGCCAAGAATCATTGCCAGAATATTCATTATGTAAAGTGTTATAGTTATGAATAGTATCTTTGCAGGTTACCATTGTCCAAGCAAGTTTGGTTAGAAGAGCATTATTCATGATTGTTGATTGTCTAATTCGAAGTCTACCTAAGAACCTAGGCAGAGGAATATTGCTTTATCTTTTCATATAGACACCCTTACCATTGGTTACTTTGAACAAAATTCATTTTTGGGATATTTTGACTTTGGGTCACAACAAAGTGACCAGAGTTGTGTTTGGGTCACGGGAAAATTTTAATTAGAGTTTGGGTCACGAGACTTGCGTTGACCGTCTTGAAAACTATAAAATCTGTTAAATGTGTAAAATGACTAACTATAAAATGGATTTGAAATTATTTACAAACTTTGCCATTTAACGAGTCCGGTGAAGATAACACTTGTAAATCCGGTGAAGATAACACTTATAACTTTGCCTCTTCCACGACCTCTTCTTTACAGTTTCATGCCTCCATCAAAACCTAAAACATCCTCTGCTTGAACTTCCACTCTCCTGATAACTACTATATTCACTACCAGCTAGCAAAACAAATCCCAAGTTTTACAAATGGAAAAAGAACGTTTTCCTTCTTCCTCAACCATATCTCAGTTCCCAAAATATTTCTAACAAAAAAAGTTCTTGCTGATCTTGTTTGTTTATGATTCTTATGTAAATTACCTATCAATTTCAATTAGTGAATCACAATTTTCTGATTTGTGGCAGTTTAGTTTGTGCAATTTTAAGGGTTTTATCTCCCTGAAAATTGGCATTTGGGGATTCATAAAGTATCCATGATACTGCGAAATCAACAAGTTTAATTGAAGAAATGATATATTTTGAATTATGGGTTGTGTTGAAATGAAAAAACAAAAGGTTATGGAGTGGATCGGTGAAGCTATGAAGTTTGAATGGAATAGGATAGGTGGTGGTGGTCCGTAATATTTTTCCTATGATGAATGATTGTAAATTAATAAAGATTTCGTGTTTATGTGGGTTTAGAAATGTTCGGTGATTATCAAATTTGTGGTTGATGTAAAGAAAGCTATGGATACTAGCGCAAAAAATACCCTTGTTCAATCTTTTCACCACATGTTCTTGCGCATCATATATTTGAAGAAAGTTCTGAGAGAAATATTTCATATGTTTTAGTATTTGCTTGTTGATTTTGCTTGCAATTGCTTTGGTTTAACTAACTTCATTTGAATCCGTAAGGGTATTGGGTATTGATGCATGTGGTTCCGAAGGTGATAGAGGTGTTGCTTGAACTGGAGGAGGTCGGAGGTGGTTCTGGTTGTGCCAGAGGTGGTGGTGGTGACAGCTATGTTAACGGCACCTAACAAAGTTGGAATTTAAAAAAAAAATAATGATTAAGTAACGGTCAAGACAGTCAACGCAAGTCTCGTGACCCAAACTCTAATTAAAATTTTCCCGTGACCCAAACGCAACTCTGGTCACTTTGTTGTGACCCAAAGTCAAAATATCCCTTCATTTTTTTTGTAAGGGTATATATTTGGCATTGGGAAAACATACATATGATGAAAAAATGGTACCTAAGACCAGGGTCGGCCCTGAGATATGGATGGCCCGAAGCGATGGTAAATTTTTTGCCCCATTAATCCTGATAACTTTTGCGAGTCCTACAATAAATGAGTGAAGGTAATGTTACAATAGATAAGCATCAATTTTGTTCAACCTGGCCAGGAATCCTTACTCATATATACATACTTGAATTGAGCGTCATAATTTATTGTAAATTTTCACTTCAATGAGACCGCCAATGTTAGATCATTGCTCGATCGAACTCGCATGTGTTGCTATCTCAAGCATGTTTGTCAATGTTAGTGATCAAAACTATAAAGTCTTGATTTCTAGTCTACAATATTTAAGGTCTCGGACTAGGATAGAAAGTGTAGTTGAGCTTAAGAACTCCATGGCGATCATCATACAAGACGAAGGACTACTCAAAGAACTAGTGGATCTTCATCGACTAAAAGGTATGTGGAGACTTGAACTTATCTATCACTCAAAATTCTATCTATTATATCTCCTATCTTGAGACAAAATTCGTATTACTATATAGACTAAGACTAAACACATATGTCATTTCGAGCTGAGTATATCTCGCTTATCTATTTCTCAAAATATGTGTTGGTAAAGCTTTCACTTTATCCAAGTTCATCTTTACCTAGTGACGAAAGTCATGTTATGTTTTGATCATTTTGGAAATCGCTCTAACGAAAAATGGTTTGTGAATAACAACTATATAATGCCCTCTGAGAATGTTTCAATTATTGAAATGAGAGTTTAGACTATATAACCATCGGAGGATATAAACATTGTTGTGGTAACACATATATGTATAAGTCCTTATTTCTTGAAACAAAGTTTGCGAACTTTGTTGATCAAGTGAAACCGGAACGTGAGCCGTCAACTCAGTCCGCGAACTGGCGTAGTTCTCGAACCCGAGAATTTCTGCTGGAGTTGTAGCTCGGTTTCAGTATGCGAACTGACGGAAGTTCTCGACCCGAGAATTTCTGCTGGAGTTTGTAAACTCCAACCGGTAAACTTGAGTCCGCGAACTTAAGTAGGTTATGTCTAGAAACGATGTTTGTGAACTTATCTTAATAAACTAAGGAATGATATTGCAAACTATGGACTTATAGTTCATGAATCGATTCGAGTGAATCACATCGTTTTTGCTTCAATTGTGTCTTGTGTAGTACATGAGATCTCATAGAAATTGAACAACTCTCTAACTAGTTCATTTGAGTCATTTGGACTAGTTATGGTGAAGAAGAATATGGTTGATATAAAAGTTATTATTTGGCTAACCATTTGGTTAACTAGTGTTGAACCAACTAATGTACAAGTTTGGGTACGGTTTTCACAAGCCAACAAACGTGTAGTACATGTGTGTATAACAAGTTATATTTTCGATCTAACGGTTGATAAATATTATCTTGTATCTAATCAGGTTTTCATCTAACGTCGAATATTGAATGCTTTGTTACCAAGCTAACATTGATTGCAAACCCTGATTTGAAAGACTATATAAGGGAGAACTCTAGCAACTAGGAAACCTAATCCCCACACATTTTGTACGTGATACTAGTTTGCTAAGCTAGAGTCGATTCTCCTTTAACCTTTGGTTTTCTTCTTCTAAAACCAGGTTAACGACTTAAAGACTTCATTGGGATTGTGAAGCCAGATCGATACTACTTTTATCGTAGTTGTGTGATCTGATCTTGCTGTTTATATCGTACGAGTACAATTGTAATAATTGTCTTGAGATTTCTATCTCCGATATGCAAGATATAAAAGTAGTCACAAACACTTCGTCTCATTGTTTGTGATTCCTCAATAATCTTCTTCGCTGCGTCGATTAAGTTTATTGTGAGGTGATTGATAAAACTGAGTTGTTCTTCGGCAATATAAGTATGGTTTTATTGATTGGTTCCTGTTCACCTTGATTTATCAAAAGAAGGAACAAAACTCATGGGTTTATTCGTGGGAGACGAATTTATTTATCTATCTTATAGATTTTTCTGTGTGAGACAGATTTATTTATTAAAGTCTCCGACTTTGGTTCGTAGCAACTCTTGGTTGTGGGTGAGATCAGCTAAGGGAATTAAGTGCGCAGTATCCTGCTGGGATCAAAGGCGTAGGAGCATAACTGTACCTTGGATCAGTGTGAGATTGGTTGGGGTTCAACTACAGTCCATACCAAAGTTAATTTGGAGTAGGCTAGTGTCTGTAGCGGCTTAATACATTGTATGTTTAATCTGGACTAGATCCTTATTATATTTAATACTTATTATTTAAATATAATTTATTGATGTTCAGGATATTGGAAACATTATTATGTGCTTTGGTACTAAATCACATACCTAATTTGTCATACTTGACAACTTGACCAGTAAATAAACTGAATTGATCAATAATGCTAGCTAGGACGTCCCTACCCTCTTTTGCATTAGTTGTAGTAAAAAGTAAGCGATTAAAAAAAAAAAAGGGTGAGAGATTGCATGACAAATTTTTTTATTAGTTTTCGTACCATGAATACATCAAAGCTCCAGAGAAAGAATTCATATAGAAGATAAAGAATCTCCTTTGCTAGATCCTTTTTAAGGAGAAAATCCATCAATAATGCTGGTTAGGACGTCCCTACCTTCTTTTGCATTAGCTGTAGTAAAAAGTGAGCAATCATCTACAAAAAAAAAAAGGTGAGAGATTGCATGACAAAAATTTTTTATTAGTTTTCGTACCATGAAAACATCAAATCTCCAGGGAAAGAATTCATATAGAAGATAAAGAGATAAAGAATCTCCTTGACTAAATCCTTTTTAAGGAGAAAAAACATTACTAGGGGAATCATTTAGGAGAATGGAAGTTGTGACAGTGCATAAGAATATATTGTTCAATCATCTTGCACCAATCTTCACATAATTTTTTCCAAGTAGCTAGAAGAAATTGTCATTCTATCTTATCAAAATCATTGGACATGTCTAGCTTCCATTTTTAGCTTTACAATTTTTCATAGAATGAATCAACTACATTGTATGTAATTAACCTACCATAAAAGAAAAGTTGCTTGATAGGGTGAAATTATCTTATCAATAAGAGAGTTAAGTCTAGTGGCCATTAACTTGGAGATAATTTTGTCTGCGACATTGCAAAGACTTATAGGTTTAAAACCAACTGTATTTTTTGGGCAGTTACGCTTAGGAATGAGCGCAGTGAAGTTTTGATCCAATTGTTTAAGCATAAAATTAGATTGAAAGATTAAATCATAAGGACAATATAATTACCAACCGTATCCCACATTTTTTGGTAAAAGCCGAAAGGAAAGCCATCAGGCCATGGAGTAGTCCAAATTTGCATCCAAAAAATGATGTTGAGTGAGTATGTATTTTAGTTAGCATATTATTGTCTTCATCACTCGCACAATGGGTGATGAAATTGAGATATTCAATAGGGTATGAGGGATTAGAAGTTCTACTCGTGTTTAAGAGGTGAGAATTTAGATTATCAACAATCTCAGTTCTGTCAGTAAGCCAAAGGCCAACATTGTTTTAAGTGCAATCAATATTATTCATTCTTTTTCTAAAATTTGATTTATTATGAAAATAAACAGTGTTTTTGTCACCAAACCTGAAAGCTTCATCATTACCTGATCTTTGTCTCCAATAGTCCTCTTCAGCATCATACCATTTGACTAGATCTTTGTTCACATCAATAACAGAAGTTGAATTCATCTGAGAACCATTGGTCAATATACGGTTGATTTGAGCCTCTAATTTGGCAATCTGAGTTGGTATATATATGACCAAAGTGATTATAATTCCAATATCTAAGTATCTATTTTGTGTCAAACAGAGTTTTAACATGTCTAAAAGATGTTGATCCACTATCATTATAATTTCAGCTATATTCAACATGAGTTTTACAAGATACATCTTTACATCAGTATCTATTGAATCTAAAAGGTTTTTGGGAAGGGATTTCGTTTTTTGTATGCAATAATCACTAGCATTAGGTATCATATGATAAAACATTACATTATAGAAACTATTTATCCAGTTAACACATCTTAGAGCCTATCCAATCTTTCAGGAACGACTTCTTGAATATTCCTTTTATTTGTCCAGGTGAAAGTATTTCCTATATGAGGAAGAGTTTATACGAAGACCAACATTATCTAAAATGAGTTTCACACTGTCACCTTGGGATTGTGTTCCAGGATTGCCTCTATCTTTATCTTGCTTGGTTATGAGATCTAACCAACTCTCTGATATGATCTCTAGTATACTTATTTCCATAACCACGTACATTCCATGAGATAATTTCCATCTTATAAGTGGCATACGTAAAGCAATGGAAGAATATGTGTTTTGTATTATGAAAAGTGAAGATGCAGGAAACTCTAAATTGAGATACTGGGGTGAAAACATGTAGAAATATGGTTGCCTGATTCTCTCAATTTTGCTGATACAGTTTCTTCATTTCCTTCAAAAACTTGCTTTCCACCTTGAGTGGTCTTAATATTGGTTGGGATTTTTGTTGATCAATATATTAATTGACAGAATTAGAGTCAGGCTTATGGAGGACTTCAATATGGATTCTAGCACTTCTTGGTCTCTTTCCTAATCTTGCAGCTCTATTATTTTCATTTCCTTTTCAACATTACTAGAAGTTTGAATGTTTTTCCAAAACCTTGAACCATAAAACCATCCTTTTGGGAAATAAAATAGTCAGTTTCATAATTTTCTTTGAATTCAACATGTCTCATACTAGGTGTACAATTCATTTCTCTTATATTATACCTTTTTTTTTTTGTATTCTTCAGTTTCCCAAAAAATAGTGGTTCATTAAGAATTTCTCAACTTTGCGGAGGTTGCTTCTCATAAAAATACATTATCCATCATGTTGACCCAACAATAATAACTATTAATGTTTCCCTGTGCAATGAAGTCGCCGAGTTGATCCTAATACAAACCTTAAAAACCACTCCATTAGCTGGAATCCCAGATTTTGGTTCAGTGACTCTTACTTATCCCATAACTGCATCCATCTCATGAACCGCCTTTTTAATCATGTGCTATGGACCCATGGTAGCAGAAGTTTTAGGTGAATCCAAAGTTCTTGAATGTCCCAATCCAAGTCTTTGTATATGATTGAAGTGTAGTAGACACGTAGAACCACAAGATACCCATAAATACTCCATGGCCTCTATTCAAAAATTTGTTAAGTTGAGTCCAGTTTTCAAACTCAACAACCATAAAATTTTGATCAACTTCAAAGATTTTAACTTCATCCTCAGGTATGAAATCCCAAGTGAACTTGATATGTTTTTCCACTTTTTTGTTTGTTATCCTTCCTTCCATTATGATTTTTCTGATCAGGATGCATCTCATCTCTAAATCTTCATCATTATTCTTGAGTTTGTTAATAATTTTGGTGATCTCACCCGTAGCCACTGCAGAGGATGAGTTCTTTTGCGTTTCTATTTTGAGTATATTTCTGTTTTTTTATTCTCTAGATTTTAGGGTTTATGGAATTAAAAAGGTAATAATTAATCATAGGATTAATTTTGAATAATAGACTTTCTGCAATGATTTTTGTTTTTTTCTGAGAAATTATAAGTGTTGCACATGCCAAAAAAGGAAACTAATTTTATAACGGTATTTTGAAATGGGCAGAAAAACCTATATATGTTTTTCGAAGTTGAGTTCATCAAGTTGGAGTTGAATCATCCTGGCTCATATTTTTTCTCAACATACTTGATCAACTAGCAATGTAAATGCAACTAATAAAGCAAACATTAAGATTTCCAATCTTCAACAAGCAATACCCTAATGATAGCCAACATTGTGACCACTTTTGAGCATCCGGAAAACGCCATTATGGCTTAAATAAATTTTTTCTAACAAGAAAAGAAAATAATAATTAGCTAGACATATATATAAACTAAATGTGAGATATGAAATGATATAACGGATGAAAGAAATATCATAAAAGGAATATGAGCTAAAAAAGAAGGTAAAAGATTGAAAATAAGGTACTGATTATAAAATTTAGGCTATGAAAGAGATTAAAAACGGGTTAGGAATGTATTTTATTTCTCAACTAAATGATCAAATTGGATTAGTTTTTTTTTTCAATCTATATATAATGTGTGCTAGGTGCTCTTTACTCATCTATGAAAATACAAAGCTACTTTTACAACCTCAGAGTCCCGATGTATCAAGTTATCATCCGGGGTGAATAAAAATGATTATCAAAGTTTGAGTTTTTTTTTTTTTTTTTTTTGAGTTTCGAATTTTGGTCATTGGTATCATCACCCAGAAACATTACCACCGTATTAACATGTCACTGTGTAAAGTTTGGATAATTTTGTATTTTGTAAGGGCTTAGAAAACCTCAAAATTGGACACTAAATTTTCTTCTATTTTCGTATATAAAACTTAATATTTTTATTAGAGGGAGAGCAAAAAGTGATTCGAGGAGTGCAAAAATTGTGACCGACTCACTAACTAGGCCGTTTTGTATAATGAGTCAAGTTTTGTTCTTTCGCCAAAAATTGGTGTAGTTTTTTAAGTGATAAGTAAAAGTGGTTCGTTAAAGACTTGTAAAGATTGATTTTAGACTTATATACAAAGGATTGTCACAAATATCGAGAGATATTGAGACTCAGGATTCCACCAATTCTCATTCATGCAATTCATATATTTATTCCAAACAATTATAGCTCAAATAATATTGACTCTGATTCTTTGCCAAGGTATATTTTTAAAAGATTGACTGTAAATCACAAGCATGGCATATTAAAAATACTAAGACAAAGCATACATCATCAAACAAAATCACAATCAATTAAGAAAAATCATAAAACGATTTAAAATAGTGCAAAAGTCATAAAGGAATTAAATATATTTACCACACGAGTAGAGAATGGCTTCCTCCGTCATCCCAGTGTTAAGGTTTAGCTCATGATGTCAAATACTCGCTCAAAATAATAACCCATGTCTCAAAAGTTATTTTTATTGATGAAATATACGAAAAAGAAGAAAACAGCTCAATTGCAACGCTGTTTCTACGTTACAGAAAGACTGTTACAAGAATTGTTACATATTCAAATTACTTGTTGCAAAGCGGGTGTTACAGGTACTGTTGAAAAACGACTACTTCTGGCAGTCTGTTCTTCGTGTTCTTGAAGTTATTCCTGCACTTCTCTGCTGCTGCAACTCCTCCTGCACAGGGGCGGATCCACATTGAGAGGTGGGTGTGCAATTGCACCCCCTCCAATGTGAGCTTCCAAGCCTAATTTAAGTGAATTTCCCCCATTTTAGTCATTTTAACCCTTTTGCGCCCCCTCAAATGTGCACCGATTGTTAACTTGCCCACCCGTTTCTAGAATTCTGGCTCCGCCTCTGCTCCTGCAACCTTTCTTTCTTCTCTATTCTAACCCCAAAGTCTCGACAACCTTTTGTAACTCTCTTACACCCTTTATATAGCCAATAGGTGTAGAAAATCTCGAGAAATTCTTCACTATTCCTCCCTGGCAAGTCACGAACTTTTCTTCCCTGTAAATCTTGCATGTCATTGATTGAATCGTATCTGTTCAAGACTCTTCTTAGGATAAAAACAAATCTAAAGCAGATATTCACTTCCCTCTGCCCACGTAACTTCCAAAAATAACCCGAGTATCTCTTTCTTCCCCTGTTTTGTGATAATCTTCTTTTCTTTCCTTTTTTTTTCGATTCCGAGACACGTACAATCCCTGTTCTAGTGAAACAAATTATTCCAAGCAAAATCCCATGATAATCTCCCATAAAAACTCGACCAAATTACTTGAAAACCAATCCCGTGATAACTTCTCCATGTTTGAGCCAAACTCGATGATTTAGCCAATTCCAGCCCAATCGAACACCCATACCATCTTTGGTTATCCATAAAAGGCATATCCCATGAAAATCAACTATTGAATCTCTGTAAATCACGTCCAAAACATCAACCCTAATTCTGCCAGTGAAGAACATACTTTCCCGCCAAAATCAGAAATTCAAAATGGAGAAGAAGGTGCCCCTTAACCAACTATCGGGTGCCTTTAACACTTGGATGTCCTGGGGTGTAAATAACAAATGGGTGCCCCTTAGTAATTGAGGTGCCCCTTATCCAAATAAGGGGTGCCTTCAGTGATTTTCTCCCACGAGGGTAAATACCACTTTTCGAGCCAATTTTTCCGCATAAGCTTATTTCTCCAAAAACACCTACAAAGACACAAAAGGTCATAATAAGTACAAAATCGAGCACTAACAATGTATACGATTGAGATTATATCAGACACAAAAATGTGTCTATCACGGACCATGAGGCCATTCACCCTAACTTCCTATTAACCCAAGGTCTAGGTATAACCAAGGTAATAAAATCACGGTTATCCATCTTTCTTTATGATCATCCACCAAAGACACCCCTAAACCCTAAAACAATATGCTTATGAATCATATATCATAATATTATCAAGACTTTGTCACTTGTTAAACAAATTAGTACTTTTAGAAACTGATCTCTACCCAAAATTCTGACCAACAACCCTATGGTGTTGGAATTAGCTATCACCCAGTAGGAGATTGATGAATGTTACAAAGACGCAGGGAGCTCTGTATAAGATGATGTTCCTCCACCAATAATGGTTTGAACTATAGCTTCTAGAAGTTTAATGTCAACATCTCTTTTTAAGATTTCACTTTGCTTTTGACGTAACTCTTCAACGTGCAGGATAGAGTTAGGAATTTTATCCACAGTGCATGATAGAGTTGATGGTTCAATTCACCACAACATACGTTACTTCCTCTATTTCACTTGAAGAGAGTGTGTGTAACTAAGGGTATTGTTTTCCGAGTCAACAATCCATATGAAAGACGACCTAGTTAGCGAGCCAGTCACGATTTTTGCACTCCTCAAATCACTTTTTGCTCTCCCTCTAGCCAGGACTTTTAAGTATGTATTTAATACTCAATATTTGTTTCCTTTATAACCGCAACTATAGGCTAGTTTGGTATTGCTGTGAGTTTTAGAAAAATGATTTTCTGTTGTGTTGTGTTGTATTGTGCTATGCTGTGCATCGCTGGGCTGTGGAAATTAATCAACATGAAGTTTGGTAATCTATAATTTAAAAAGCACCGTGCAATTAACAAACTGTAAATTCTATTTGCTAAACTGGTATTTTAAAGTGCTGTGAATTAGTTAACGACGAAAATAGTCATATTTCAAAATTTAGTTTTAAATACAATTTTATTATAATAAACTATATTTCTAATTTTAATATAAAATATAAGTAATATATTTAATATAAAAAGGTTGGTGCCCAGCTTGTTGCTAGGTTACCAACTAGACCTTTGTATAACTCCTAAATAGAAATTGGTTCTAAGAAAATATAATATAATATAAACATAATTACATTTATTTTATTTTTTTATTTATTATTTTTTATTTAATAAAGAATTTTATGATTATGGTTTGCTTAAAGATATTATTATTTTAATTATTATTGTATTTATTATTTCAAAATGAAAAATGAAAAAAATAGAGAAATAGAGAAATAAAATAAAAGTTAGGAATATAATGTTAAGTGTACACTATTGTAGGGTAAAACTTGTATTTATAATAAAATAACAAGGTTAAAATAGAGAATCAATTAAATCGAATTACATGGGTCCATAACTTCTATTTTTTTATTTTTTAAAAGCTAGTTCTGAGTGGCTTTTAAAAACATGCCTAAAATGAAAGTGCTTCTCTCCAAAAGCACTATAAATTTTCTTTACCAAACACAATTTTTGGTAAAAATTTGTGAAAAGATTGTTACAAAGTGCTCCTGGTTGAAATAACCAATCCCAAACAGAGCTTATAACAGATTACAATTTTTTAATTTAAACAATATAAACATATGAATTAAGACAAAAAAACACTTAATAGATTAGTCGAAATTGTAACCGTCATTCGTGTTTACCACATCATAAGTTTACAATGTTTATTTATTTTGTTTTTGAGGTGTTCTTCGCGTTTCCAACGTAGACATTTGATTCTTTTTTATTATTCATTTAAGATGTTTTTATTGTTAGATAAAGACTATTATTACAAGAAACTAGTTGGAAGCCTAACAAAGCTAAGCTCCAACGGCGTACTACTACATTAGTTGAACAGGTTGTCGTGCTAGCCTACTCGCGAGCCTCATGATGAACCAGTCAAGGGAGCCGAAGTGGATAGAGGGGGTGATTATATCCCCGTTTGTGATTGTTTTTTTTTTCAACCAAAAGCACTTTGTGACAAACTTTTACCAAAAATTGTGTTTGGTAAAAAAAAATTCAAAATGCTTTTGGAGAGAAACACTTTCATTTTAGGTCTGCTTTTAAAAGCTACCCAGCACTAGCTTTTAAAAGATGGAAAAGCAAAAGCTATGGACCCATATAATTTGATTTAATTGATTGTCAATTTTAACCTTGTTATTTTATTATAAAGACAAGATTTACCCAAAAATATTGTACACTTATCATTATATTTTTCTAACTTTTATTTTATTTCTCTATTTTTTAATTTTTAATTTTAAAATAATAAATAATAATGACAACAATAATAGTTTTTTAAGCAAATTACTATGATAAAATTCTTGATTAAATAATAAGAATATTTATAAAAAAATAAAAAAATAAACATTACTTATATTTTATAAAATATATTAGAATTGAAAATTTTATAATTAAATTGTATTCAAAACTAATTTCTGAAGGGAATTTTGATAAACTGCCCCATTTCTAATTACCGGCTTAATAAACTGCCCCCATTTTTTTTTTCAATTTTTCAAAAGTGCCCTTCTGTTTGTTTTTCCATCAAGATTCACTTTTTTTTGGTCACCACCAGTTTACCAAGTCAATATGATATACAAAGTTACGGTAAACCGCTTCGTAACCTTAAGCTTTATAATGGATAGTGTCTTCGCCTCTTCCTTTCCCATTATTCTTCTTCTCTTTTGCTTTCATGTGAAGAGTCTCAGTGATGATAATGATTGTTTGATGTTGGTGGGTGAGTTGTTGGCCGAGAAATCAACAGAGAAGTGGTCACTACTGTGTTGTTTTGATGGAGATTTGAAGAAGGAATTGAAATGGATGATTTTAGAGACAGTAAGAGGAGATTGGTGAAGATCAGACATGGGTTTTGTTTGAATTCGAATCTGGGATGAGCTGAAGGTCTTAGATGCCGATGCCGTCGATTTTTGTAATTCGCATTCTGTCGCGTCAATCTTAGATCTAGGATGAAATTGAGAAATCAAGGGTTTGTGTAATTTGTTAAAACAGTAAAGAAATGTTTGTTGTCGCCGCCGATTTGAGCTTGAATGGGTCTTTTTCTGTTAATTGAAGTTCATACAGGACTGAAACTTGGTTGTGTAGATTGGGATTTGCAGAATGGATTAAGGAGGGGTCAGTGGCTCATGTTAGATTGGTGGTTGGTTTTGTGGAGTATGAGTTTCTGGCAGTTGCAGAAATTGGTGCTGCAGTGGACAAGAAAGTAATAGTGAAGGCATTGGTCGTAATCTGAAGAGCAATGGATGTGTTGCAATATTGTAGAAGAAAGTTGAGTTATTGTTGCAAAGAATGCAACTGAGATTGTGAGTAAACAAGTCAGGGATGGTTGAGAATGAAATGAAATATTTTGAGCTAAAATTGAAGTTTTAAATGTGAAGAGTTGATGAATTAACAATGGGTTTGGTTCAGATACAATGAAATTGGAGTTAGGTCTGATGTTAAGAATTGTTTGTATGTGTACCTGATGTGGCTGTGTTTGTGGCTCTAGATCTGATTTGGAGTTATAGGTAAAACAACAGTTGTTGGTGTTGATGAATGGTTTAGTAAATTAGGTTGGTGTTGCTGCAATAACATGAATTGTACAAGGAATATGAATGTGGTACTGTTGATGCTTTCAATGGGTTGATAAATGAATGCTTGAGTTGTGAATTAGATGTATGCTAGGTTGTCCAGGTGAGAAAAAATACATGCTTGAAAATGGAAGGAATAGCACCAGAAGCAGACAGAACTCTGCCTGGTTAATTCTTTAATGAGTTGACTCAGTGGCTCGTTGGGCGCTAACTCGGTGACTCAGCAGAATCAGCTGAATTCAGACCAACTCTATTGAGGGCGTTTGAGACTTTGATCAGGTGCCAGTTGGAACTTAACGACCCTAACAATCCGTTAGTTGTTTTTTTTTTTAATAAAACGGTCAGAGAAGGGGCACTTTTGAAAACTTAAAAAAAAAACGGGGGCACTTTTATTAGTGTATTTCAAAACAGTGGCATTTTATCAAAATTCCCATTTTTGAAATAAGTCTATTTTAGTCGTTAACTATATCACCAGAACTTTAAAATACTAGTTTACCAAACAGAATTTGCAGTTTGTTAATTTCACAATGCTTTTTAAATTATAGTTTACCAAACGTTGTGCATTTCCACATCACAGCACATCAACGCACAACACATCACAACAGAAAAATATTTTTCTAAAACTCACCGTAATACCAAACTAGCCTTATGTCACAGGGGGTTCAAACTTCTATGTCGCAATATTACGTCATTGGAGACTCGAATCCGGGACCTCTTGGAACATATCAAACTTCTACGGAACGTGGATGACGGCTAGCTACCCTTTTTTATCTCTACAAATTTTGTGGTGGCCCTCATCGTAAAAGAAATAGCCTTTAGCAAAATCAAACCCATGCTCAAACTTGAAACGCCCACGTATTAATTGTGCCATGACGATGATAATTACTTTAGGAGACAAGCAATGCCGTATAGCATAAAATCACTCCTTTACAAAAATTCCTTAGTGGTTGTTTTTTTCTTTTTTACTTAGGAACTTTTTTTATTTGTTTTGAAATGTAAAGTTAAAATAATTCTTATATTCCATTGAAAGAGAAAGAGTAGAGGAAAAAGAATTTATTTTTCTTTGGTGACCCCCTTGATCACACTTTATATGGTGAGAAATAAAAGTAGGTTGGTCCGATAGATAGAGATGGTGACATCCGATAGTGTGCATAATAGTAGATAAAATATTATTTTGATCAACAAATAAAAAGAAAAAGATAAAGTATATGGAAAGCTCTGTAGACAAAGACGTATAAGCACTTTTATGGAACAAGTATTAATTGTGTATTCTAACTTCAAGCTTTTGAATTAGGATTTAAATCACCCAACATCAACATAAACAAACATCATAGACTTGTGATGTGAGACAACCACCAACGACAAAAATATCAAGAATTCAGATTTCATTGTCACCATTGATACATAGGTTACTAAATTTGAAGAGTATGTGATGATGATTGGTTTATTTTTATATGAATTTATAAACTTTACGTGAAATTTAGTAATTTCTTGTAACAAGCATACGCATCGTTTGGTGGGGAAGCTATATCAAGACTGTTACCGGGGTTATCAAATTTTCAAAATATTTACTAACCTAATGATGATGATTGTTTTGTTTTATATGGATTTACGAATTTCATAAGAAATTAGGTAATTATCTATCATCCTAACTAACGTGGATTGTTAGTTGAGGATATAGTACTCTTGTTATTGCAATGAAAAATTTAATAGATATGCGTATTTAAACAAACTGTCTAACGTACAACAAGTCTTATACGGAGCTAAGTTCCAAATCATAATAATTATTCCAAAGAGCTCATCATCTCCTAATCCGTGGTTTCCGGATAGGTTAAGCACTAACTCACTCTATAAGTAATCAGTCGCAAATTGTAGGTTCATTTACCAGCGGCATGGTTTTGCATTTTAATTTACCGTAAAAAAAATGATCCATAACACGGTAATTTCTTACTAATCACTAAGAGAACTTTAGTGAGTCACTATAAAAACCCTTGAATCATAAGATTCACTCCACTGGATCTCTGGGGTTAAGGATTCAATCCGACTTATCTGAATTATACTCATCACAATTAATTCTTATTTATTAAATAATCGGGTCATAATTTTTTTTCCCCGAAAATCCAGTTAGATATATACCTAATGAACCAGGTACATACGTATGAGCTGAGGCATACACCGAGTCAAACATCGATAAACTGAAAATACAAATGATCAAACACATGACATCCCCTTATACCACCTCAAAATCAGATGTATGAACCAAGTCAAACATCATAAAAACAAACGGAACGACATCTGACTCGAGTCAGACCAAAACAAGCAAAAGATGGAAACCAAGTAGGTGTACAGTATTCTGTTGTACAATACTAGCAAGTAGACTACACAATGAATACAACAAAGTAGCCTAGTAGTCAAACAGAGCATAGAAAGAAAAAAGAAGTATTTTCTTTCTTTGTGGAGGAAAATAAAAATAAAAAAAGGAATAAAGCAAAAAAAAAACTCTTTTCTCCTTCACTTCACAGTTCCCACTCTCTCTGTAAGAACTTGTCTCTAATGTAGAAGTAGTAAACTCTTCTTCTTCTTCTTCTTCCTCTGCAACTCTCTCTCAAAACCCAGACTCAAAAAAAAAAAAAAAAATCCCTCTTCTTCATCATCATCGTCAATGGGTGGATGTACAGCATCGAAACTAGACAATGAAGACACAGTCCGCCGCTGCAAAGAACGAAAACGATTAATCAAAGACGCAGTTAATGCAAGACATCATTTATCAGCAGCACACTCTGATTATCTCCGTTCACTCCGTTTGACTGGTTCCGCTTTACTCGATTTTGCTTCCGGTGAACCACTTTCCGTTTCTAATCAAACCCCAACTGTGTTTCTCCACACTAAAAACCCCACTTCATTTGCTCATAAAGATCCTCCTCCTCCTCCTCCGTTTAACCCTAATTTGACAAGAACGCAGTCTTCACTCTCTTATCAGAACTCTGATTTTGTGACTCAGACGCCGAAATTAACGAAAACTCATTCTTCGCCATTGAAGGGGTATTCTTATTTTGAAGAGAATGATGAGTCTTCTTCACCGACGATTACTAGGTCTAAAGTACCTCATATTTTGTCTGAATCAAGCCCTAATTTTACACCTAATGTTATGAAGAAGAAGGTTGTTAAGAAGAAATCTCAATTTGGGGTTGAATCGAATTATTCTGAGACTCAATCACAAGCTTCTTCAGTGTGGAATTGGGAGAATTTCTACCCACCTTCACCTCCTGGTTCTGATTTCTTCAGAAAGAATTCTCATCCTGAGGAGGAGGATAATCAATCGAAAATGTCAAGTAGTGTTTATTCAAAGCCGCAGCAGAAGCAACATCATCATCTGAAGGAGGAGGATGAAGAAGAAAGGGAAGAGGTGCAGTGTAGTGAATGGGGAGATCATTACAGTACAACAAGTTCAGATACTGATGATGAGAACGATGATGACGATGAAGAAGATTTAGAATCAAGATCTGAAATGGGTTCTAGATCAAATTTTGGTTCATCTGTTCATAATGGTGTTGGGAATAAATCAATGGGGCATGGTCAATTTGATCAGAAATCTGATTTTGATGCTGGATCTTCTGTTAGTTGGAATATGGGGAATAAGTCTGTTCATAATCATGGCGGCGGCGGAGGTGGTGGTGGTGAGATAGCAGATATGAAATTGGTGGTTAGACATAAAGATCTTGCTGAAATTGCTGCTTGTATCAAAGACTATTTTGAGAAAGCTGCTGTTGCTGGTGAGCCTGTCTCAGATCTGCTTGAAATTAGTCGGGCGCAGCTCGACCGGAGTTTCCGCCAATTAAAGAGTAAGTTAGCAAGAAATTCTTGTTATGTTTTTGAATGAAATTTAAGGGTAATTTTGGCTTAGGATTGATTGAGGTTTCACATTTGCTCAACAGAAACCGTGTATCATTCCAATAGTCTTTTGACAAATTTGAGTTCAAGCTGGACATCGAAACCTCCATTGGAGATTAAGTATCGATTGGATACCGGCGCGCTTGTGGAGCAAGGTCCAAAGAGTCACTTCTCAACATTGGAGCAACTCTTGGCTTGGGAGAAGAAGCTATACCAGGAAGTTAAGGTATGCATAATTGCACTGCTTGTTTGTGACACAAAATTGAGAACCACTAGGATATTGAACATTGAATTCATCGTAAATTAGTAATTTGACTTTCGATAATTCAGATTTTAAATGGCTTTTGAAGCCTTTACATGTTGTGTTGTGTCCAGTTTCAGTGTAAGCCGGAGCATAGGTCTTAGTCCTAGAGGTTGCTTATATGTGTTGCATGTTGCTTGATTTTTAGGCTCGTGAAGGGGCAAATATTGAGCATGAGAAGAAGCTATCGACGTTGCAATCTTTGGAATACAGGGGAGGTGGAGAAGCTAAACTGGACAAGACAAAGTCATCCATAAAGAAGCTGCAGTCTATGATTTTGGTAACATCACAGTCTGTATCCACTACTTCATCTGCTATTGTCCAAGTTAGGGACACTGAGCTCACTCCGCAACTTGTTGAGATATGCCACGGGTAATTCAATTCTCCTTATTCCACTTTTGCTTTAATCTACATTCTGCTAGTGTCCGGTAGTTTCTTGCATCTGAATTGTCAAGTGTTTGTAGCCTACCCAACCTTGAAATTAGACAAATCTCATGCTTAAGAATCCGTTTGTCACAATATGCACGACTTTTGCCAGATTATAATCTCCTAGGTGTCCTAATATCTTTATTCTTGTTTGGTCATCAACTCTGTATATGTTGACCTACCTTCGTAGCTAGGTGTCCTAATATCTTTATTCTTGATTTGTGTTGATAGTCACAAACTCACATCAGAGATTTCCAACTGTGCTAAGTAATAAGAAATTGCTTATTTATGCCATGAAATTCTGAAATGCAGGTTAATGTACATGTGGAGGTCGATGAATCAATATCATGAACTCCAGAATAACATTGTTCAACAAGTACGCGGCCTCATAAACAGAGCAGACAAAGGAGAGTCGACCACTGAGCTGCACCGACAAGCAACCCGTCATCTTGAATCAGCCGTCTCCTCTTGGCACTCCAGCTTTTGCCGCCTCATAAAATACCAACGTGATTACATTCAGTCCCTTCACAGTTGGATCAAGCTCAGTCTTCAGCCCATCAAGGACATCACCACCACCGAACCTACCACAAACCCTGCAAATCTCTTTGCGTTCCTCGACGAGTGGAAACAAGCCCTGGATCGCCTCCCTGACACAGTTGCCTCTGAATCTATAAAGAGTTTCGTCAACGTGGTCCACGTTATCACCACAAAACAGACAGAAGAACTCAAAGTCAAAAAGCGGGGAGAGATAGCTGTAAAGGAGCTTGAAAAGAAGGCTTCGTCCCTTCGAACCATCGAAAAGAAATTCTACCAATCTTATTCCATGGTAGGGATTGCAATGCCGGATAGTGGAAGACAATCCGAGGGCGGATCCCAAGTTTTCGATGCACGAGACCCACTTTCAGAGAAGAAGATGGACCTTGCAGCATGTCAGAGAAAAGTAGAAGACGAAATGACCAAATATGCCAAGGCAGTCGAGGTAACACGAGCCATGACACTGAACAACATACAAACAGGTCTACCAGGCGTGTTCCAGTCCATGACAATGTTCTCCAGCTTGTTCAACGAGACGCTTCAAGGTGTGTGCACTCGTTCTTACTCCATCAGTAGATAATATTTTTGTTTTTCCTTCTTTTTGTTGCGGTAAAAATAGATCAATCAAGCTGGATAGATAGAGATTTTTTGTTTTCTTTGTTTCTTTGAGTTTTTTTGGGTTCTTTCTGTTTTGTCGGGGTTGGTGGGGTTTGAATGTGTAGATATAAAATTATTATCATCTTCTTGGTGATGGAAAAGAGAAGATATGATCAAGAGAATGTGGCTGTGTACAGAAAAAAATTTCTTTAAATGTTGGTTGTAACAGAAATTTGGTTGCAAGTGAAATAAATGTATAATGTCGATTCTATTTTTGTCCTTGTCTGTCCACCATTTTTAATGTCAACACTCTTATCAAAATATGACATGAATTCTGTTGTTTCTCTGTTTTTTTATTCAATGACTAAGCAGCAACTGACTGACTCTCTCTGTTTGCTTTAACTTGAAAGCTAAGGTTTGGATAGTGGGAAAAATTAGGAAGAAGTGGGTGGTGGAGAGAATTTGTTCTATTCTATATGGATAGATAGATGGATATTTTTGGTTGTAGTGGTGGTGACTATCCTTTTCTTTCTTTGTTCAAACTCTTTAAACTTTTCTTTGGTTTTGATTAAAGTGGTATTTATGAGGGATTAAAGATGCTTTTGAAAATTGTTCTTCTTCTGATTTGTGTGGGTATTCATCACTAATTGAGGTTTAGCTTTATCTAAAGCTAATGAAAAAGTGATGTCTTGTTGTTGGTAAGTGGATTGCCTTTTCATCTACTTCCAATAATCAAGCTTTAAGTGTAGTTAAATTAAATGGTTATCTAAAACCCTAAAAAGGATAAACCTTCTTGGGCAACCTAACTGGTCAGTATCTATCTATCTTCTTTGGTAGGATCTTAAATCCTTGTGTTTTGGTTTAGAAACTTTCAAGCTAAATTTTTAAGAGATTAACAAATTTTATTTCAGAGTCCAAGTCATCCTGAACACCTGAAGTATATTTTTGACAAAATCCAATTGTGTAACTTGCAAACACCATAAAATCAACTATATTCATGATTAATTTTGTGAATTCTAAAAAATGAAGTTAGAATCATAGAACCAACCACCAACTACAATTCTTACTATCCAGACACATTCAAAGTCGAGCGGGTCATTTCTGATAACTGATGGGTCCTTTCCTAAATATGAGTCTAACCGTTGATTTGATCATCCAACAGTATAAAAACCGCTTTTTCGGAAGCCATCATCCCACACAGTCGTGTGGGATAACATTGGTCTTCAAATGTTGCCACAACCCAAACTATAAAAATCAACAAGTTGATAAAAAACCAGGTAGATTATACAACCTTGGTAGTAGTTAAGTAGTTTCTTCTCATGTGGGTGATGTCAGTGAGAATAACTGATCCACCGACCAATCCAACGGCCAACTACCCTACAAAGACAGATAGATGAAGGTTGAAGAAGACATGTGGAGTTGATGTAAGTGGAGAGAACACAAAATAGTAATAAATAAATTTTAGAGCAAATCTTTTGAGCACACAAAATAAAAAGATTTCCCTACTTGGTCACTACTAGTAGCACTTGGTTCAGTTCAACTGTCTTTAATATTGTTCTTATTCTTAATCAAATGGTTTATTTCCCTTAAGACATGCTTCTCTGTTTTTGTTATTATTTTCAATTTATTTACTTCTTTTTAGAAGCGAGGATTCTGGTAAAGAAAATGTTTTATTTATACTCAAAACTATGGGATCAATGAAATAGACTGATGCTCTTCTCATATCGTGTCAAGTTCATATGATATTTGGTGGTATTTTATTTCATTTTGTGTTCTTCTACTGGAAATTCTTTATTAAGATAATCAATGACCCCATTCTACTTAGTCATGCACCATTCAGTATGTGAATACTCTTTCGGGCCATAGAGCTTCAAGTGTCGCCAGGTAAATGCATGTTAATTTATCTTCCCAGAAATGTTGATTGATGAACTGAACAGTCTCGAAGATGTAGATACGGGTGCGAAGTTTGGGGAACCGGTGGTGGAGAAGACAAAAAAAATAGAGGAAGAAAGTCACCGCAAAAAGGAAGTCTCAAGACGAATTGAGCAGATACCAACCTGCTAAACGAGGACGAGGTGGTCATGGTACTGGACGTGGTTGCGGTGGGGATGGTGATAAATAAATGGTTTCTTTCTTTTTTTCTTTCCAAACTTATGTCTTTAACTATGGATAAACTAGTCCTTAACCCGTGCCGTAACGGCACGTGCCACGATGTTGGTTCATTTTTAATATATCGTATAATTTGTGTCCCGAATACTTATCAAGTCCTTATGATTTAATATGTGTTTGTCATAAAAATAGTTGGGATTTTCCTCACTTTTTTTCTTTGTTTTTTGTTTTAATATTTTACCGCCGTAGATTTGCTCAAACGAAAGAAATATAATCTTAACTTCCAAAAACTTTTTTATTTAGGTTCATTGCTTATAATGAGATAATGCTCTACATGAACATGGAAGTTTATATATTTTTTGGAAATTTGTCGTCAACAATGCTCATCTCAGTGAAATCAACTAATCAATATCGTCCATAAAAGTCTCCACATGCTCCTATTTTGCTCCAGCTGACTCATCTATCATGGCCATGTTATCGATCCTCCAAATAGGTAGTATTTTTTTAATGAAGCTTTCGTCGTCAAAAAGACCACATATGGAGGTTCCGTCGCCGGATAAGTTGATGATGAAGCTTTTGATGTAGATTCCGTCGCCGGAGACAACCAAGATGAATGTTTCGTCGTTGGAGAGCATGGAGAGCATCACTATTGATCTTAAATCTCAACCCAATAACCAAGAATCGCCATTAAAGCGGAGATAAACCTCAAAAGAGTAGATAAAACCACCAAAATGGGGTAGATAAGTAGAAAGCATAATAAAAACCAAACTAATCTACTAACTAACCTATGTAGATGATGTTGATCCACCATTTTAGTTAGTCATATTATGTTTTTAACTAACTTTAAACTTGATGTCATCTTCTACTGTGAACTTTATGTGATTTCAGAATCTAAATAGTTATACCTCTTCCATTCGTAATAAGTAATCCGTTGTATATCCCAACAATTCTTCTACAACAATTCAGTTCTTTTGTCGTTTCCGGACCATCAATAGCCATTATTGTCCAATGCAATATGTCTAATTTTTGTTGATGTTATGTATTTGCAATGTTCATTTTTCTTAAATAAATACATTGTGGAAAAACTAAAAAAAACATAAGTATTACATCGGGTCTAAGTTACTATATCCAAAATACTCCGTGTCTTCATTCCACTTGAAAAGAAGTTACATCATGTAAGATTCGTTGGTTTTTTGTTTTCATCTCCGTTTTCTCTTCTTGTAAATTTGTTGATATTTAATTTGTGAAGTTAAAAGTATTGATTCGATGTCTCTGTAAACTGGTGGTTCGTTTTGCATTCCTGTTTTTGTAATATGTATGATTTGTTGGGTAATTTGTGTATTGAGAATCTAATTTTATTTAGATTGGGGTTTGGTGGATTTATGTTTGTATGATAGATTTTCATCCGTAGGCCTATTTTGAATGGTTTTTCACTACCGTTTGTATCTAAAGCTTGGATTTATGCTTTTTGATGAATCTTAAATTTGTTGGGATTTTTCACTTGAATTAACCCTCTCGATCTAAAAGAAATTAAAGATAAGTTTTTTCTCTGTACTCCTGACAATGCTTTTGGTGCCTTGTTTCCTCAAATTCCTCGTTGCATTCTAGACAATCTAGTACGTACATGCAACACCAATCATTTGTGAAGTGATCTATTTGCGCAAGTGTGGTCAATGTATCCCTTGCCTGTAATAATAATAACAACACGTCAATTTTTTTCAAGGCATCCAGTTGTAAATGGTATGAATCTAATAGATTTGAATTATACTTCAATATTAGATATCACCTTCTTCTCACATAACATAGCAATTGAGGAAGGACAAATCTTGACCACTCTTTACATAGGCAGAGTTAGCCAAACTATGTTTTTCAATTGTCTTACGTGAAAATTATTATTAATCGATATTTTAGTCAGCTCCTATCGAAGCCGATCTGATTAGTCCTATAGAAAGTTAATCTTAAATTTTTGACCTTATCTCTTGACCAAATTATTGAAGTATTCTCTGTCATGTTCTGCTTTGTGTGATCTACCCATCTGTGTCTACTCTACCTTCTAACCCAGTGAATGAAACCTATACAAATTGATTGGTAATTTGATATTGTTGATTTTTCATCAAGAGGTCGCATGATTTGAAAATGTCAAATATTAAAAAAATAATTATAAACATCGGAGGCGAAATTTAGACTTATGATTTAGAGTTTTTTATGATGATTTTGATGAACAAACATAATTTTCAAACAAATATTTAAAATGCAAATACATTTTCCCGGTTAATAAGGTTTTATATCGGTAATTGAGTGAAAGTTGTTGTCTTTTTAGGTAGTTGTCGCTAAACAACTCGATATTGATGGTCTTTCAGGAAAAATAATGTAATAGTACTTGAGAGAGCGTTAATGTTCTCTTACGCGGGTACACCAATTGCCTTTATATAATACGGGTGATCGAACAGTCATGATCATATTGTCTTATACGTTCCGGTATCATCCTCGAAATATTTGGTTTTTGTCCTTATCAATCGTGCTAAAAACAACCAATTACATCTTTCACAATACAATGTTGCATGTTTTGTGAAGATTATTTTTTTACTTGGTCAATAAAACTCACTAAAAAGAAAAAGCTATTATTATACACTACTATTACCAACTCCCACCATCGTAAAAACCATCCACCGCCACTATTTCTTCCACCGATAGTAATGTTACCTCCTCCACCATTGACAAACACCCGCCACCGCTTATACTAACCCTACTTCCACTACCACCATTAGAATTAATATAGTTTTAGTAAAATAATTTATTAATAAAATTATGTATTTATGTTAGATTATTAAAGGGGCATTTATAATAGAAATTTAATTAATCATTATAAACAATAAATGAGACATTAATTAATAAAACGTTTAAAAATGGTTAAGTTGAACAAACCCCAGCGGTAAATTTATCTTTGCCAAGGACAAATCCTGACCACTCTTTACATAAACAAATTGATAATAAATAATTTCATATGTTCTGATCTTGATTCGTGTTGTTCGTTTAGTTATTACATAACATGGTAATTGATTGCACCAATTTTTTAAAATGGACATGTGTTTTATCGAGTTTATTTTAACATTAGAATGATCAACCACGTTTTATACTTATAATATAACGTTATACATTTTGTGGCATTACGAATCACCAATACCCGTCACCACCATAAAACCATATGAATCCTTTTTTTTATCCACCACCACCTAGTGGCGGAGCCAAGGGTTGACTAACCTGGCTCTAACCCCTTAAATTTTTAATAACTACATAAAATTTTTAGTTTATTTTATAAATAGTATTTTGTCCATATATATTTATGGTTTAGTCTACCAAAGTTTACATGTTTCTTTTTATAAAAAAATAAATAGGCCTCCTAAATGTCAATTTTTGACTCCACCATTGCCACCATCACTGCCGCCCATCCCATGTAGGTTGTTGGATGCAATTCTAATTTTCAATCACAAATGTCATTATGAGGTTTAGATTGAACAAAATTTTATCAATTGATTAGTTTCATTAATTTTTTTCCGTGTATATATTTTTTTTGTATTGCAATCAATTTTATTTTAACATTAAAAAATCATGATTTATACGATATAGTACCAAAGATAACAGGGGTACCATTTGGGTGATCCAACTACGATCATGAAAATATTGTCTTGTATGATATCATCCCTGAAATATATGGTACCTTCCTTTATAAAAAATGTTAAAAACAACCAACCACATCTTCCACACTACGATGTTATCGATGTTGTAACGACAACATAAAATTAATATTGTCCATCACTACTTACCAGCATTCACCGTCACTACTTCTTCTACCACAAACCAGGGGTGGAGCCATGATTTTGAGGAGAGAGGGAGATATAATTCTTGGCAAGCTGGATACATGTGAAAAATGGACTTTGTATCCCATTTTACGATAAAAGAACAAAAATAAATATAATTGTGCTTGGCTCCGCCCTTAACCACCACTAATCTTTCGGCCTCCACTTCTTCTACTACTCATTGTCGCAGAAAATGTCTATTAATATTATTTATCAAAATTACTTATTAATATAAATAATATTATAATTAATTAAGAAAACATTTATAATTAAAAAATGATTAGTCATTTATTATGAGAAATTAGTGAAATACTGATTAATAAAACACTTAGTAATGAATAGATTATTTATTATGTGAAATTAGTGAAACACTAATTAATAGACCAACAATGGTGTTTAAGTTGAACAAACCACCACTGTTGATTTATCTTTTCTATCAATTCCAACCAAGGTGGAACAATGGTTAGAGGACACTCTTATGACACAATAGGTCATGAGTTCGAACCTCCCCGTTATAATTTTTGAAATTCCATATCATGACTTGAGTATTCATTTTTCAATCATAATATTGGAACTAACAGCACGTGTGAGACTTGTAGGGTGTGGCAGGGAGAACCACAACCTTTGATTTATCTTTCACACGGACAAACCCTGACCACCACTAAAAAAGGCAAACTTAGCCTAGCTTTGTTTTGTATTCTTGATATGGAGCCAAAACTTATGTTTTAAACTTATTGTCGAATTATGTTTGGTTATGTTCTCTGGTTTATGAATGACTGAATCTGGTTTGTTTTGAAAATTGTTTGTGTTTGCCTAAGATGCGACAAAAGAACCAACTACAATTTGTGTGCAAAAAGCTACAAGATTCCGGCAGTTTATATATTCAGTCAGAATCGGTTTACGTTTACCTACATAAAAACCGATTCTACCATTTCTCCAAGGGTACAATTTCTGAATCGGGTTTTAGGAGTGCACCGCATAAACCGATTTTTGGAATTTCGTTCACTTGTTTTGGAAGTGTTCAAAATCGGTTTATATGGATATTGTTAAAGACTGAATATGAAACAACAAAAAAACCAGAATTTTGATAACCTTCAAAATCGGTCTTTGTGGGAATTCTATGTAATCCGATTCTAGAAAGGAAAAGTAACACTTTTTATGTATTTTCTTTTTTGACAAGACTTAGATAACATGTGCAATATTGTAAACCGATTGTGGCGAGGTAAATTTTATATTTTGCAAGGCCAAAATCATAGACATTCCTAAAAACCCATTGTGTGAATTGATTTCGAAAAAAAAAGCCGTTGAATCTTTATCTATATAAGACAACCTCTTTGAGAAACTCCCACATCACACACTGAGCTTAAAAAAAGGAATGTGATCCTGTGAAATCATTCATCCCCTCCTTTCTCGAACGTCCCAACGAACCACATTCAATGTTTTGGAAGAGCGTCAAAGGATTCTATTATGAGCGAACAACGAATCCAAATAACCGTAAATGGAGAGACTTAGCTTTTTGATTCCAATTCGAGAGTATGTTAAAGTTAGAAAAATGGTGAACGACTGTCATCCACAAGCTTATCCTCTTGAAAAAGTGAGTAATACGATAGGTTGGAGAACCCAGATCACGAACCGCATCATCCTGACTCGTGAACAAGCCCTACGGTTGGCAAACCGTTATACCGCGATAATGTTTAGGAGATGCTTAAAGACTTATTATTTTAATATGTTTAGCATTTCTAGAACTCTCTTAAACACTTCTAAAACTTCATGGATCACTTAAACACTTATGTATGTGAATCATGATTAATTTCTTAGGTGTTTAAATGAACATCAAATAGCTCTTAGTTCTTTGGCTAACTAGCCAAACCGTATAGTCATTATACACGGTTCAATAACCGAACTTATGTGTATAGTCCTTTATTGTTGTTTGAAGACCTAATTTGTTTTCTTGATTCCTCTTATCTTGAATTCTTAGCTAACCATGGTCTTTGAAAACTATAAATAAAGCATTTCCGTCAACTTGGAAAATCAATCCCTGACACTTTGTGTCCTAGTTGATTCTAGAGTCGCCTCTATTGACCTTTTAGGTCTACGACTAAAAATATTTCACTTGGGGATTCTTGAAGGCAGGTATGACTATCTTTACCTTGATAGTTCATGAATCCGAATCTTGCTTTTGTAATTGCAGCTGGAACGATTCAACGGCCTATGGAGAGTTCGTAATGGGGAAAATAAGTTCATTCACCACAAGGAATATTAGGTGTTGTCCCGTCGTGCTCGGAGGTTCATTGACGATGTATTGATGTGCCAAATTCAAGAATTCGCATACTGAATTGTCCTATATATGTAATGTGCTAATTTGCTAAACTATGTAATGAATATTTTGTTTGTGAAAATATGGCATAATCTGGTTATATGGACATTTATAAACTCCGTTTCCTATAATCGATTTATGTGTACGTTAACAAAAACCGATTCTAAGTTTTCTTCGTCAATTGAAAAAACTAAACCCAGAATCGGTTTAATGTATGGTGTTGGTTTCCCTGTAACATCTCTATCTCCACCTTCAAATTTCTCCTTCATGAGCTCAAACCTATGAACACAAACTAACATTTGCAATCACAATGCCACCAATTCAACACTTCCATCTACAAATACAACTTCTCTAAAAATTTCCTTAATTGCTTCATCTCAGCAACCCACTTAACTTTAACCAAACTGCAACAGAAAAAACAACCCATCCTCTATATCAGTCTCGTATTCCAACATCAGCACATCAACAACTCCTGCACATCAAGTCAGCTTCCTCCTTCCATCACCAAGAAGCATTTCCCTACTACACACCAATACCACAACTTCAATTCCATTGCAGCAGCACTAAATCCATTATGTAGCTTTGCCCGCAATTTCAGTTCACCACCTGTCTTAGTTCAGGCCATTTTCTGCAGCACCAAACAAACACACATAAAAACTCTCTGAACTCAATTTCCCTAAGACAAAACACCATCATGGACTCAACTGCAATTGGAGTTAAGCCACAACACCGTCTACATTTCCATCTTTCCCTTTTTTTATCTCAGGACAATACTTCTATTTGCTCAAAACATAACCCACAACAACCACCAGTTACTGCAGATTGCCATTGCATCACCACCTGAGCCATCTAATTTCTGCTCCATGAATACTTTTTTGCCTGAAAACCACTTCAACTTCTATTCAACCATTACACCAACAACTCAATTTCAGCTGCTTGTTGTTGCTAACATCACCAGAACCAAAAGTGGCTTCTCATTATGCAACAATAGAGTCACAAGGTTGTTTCAATCCATCGGCCAACTGAACCAACTCCACATTTTCCTTCTGAACCAACTCTACTTCTTCCTTCTCTGTAATCAACTTAACCCACAACTTCCGTAGCTTCATAACATCTTCAATTAATCATCATCAGCTTCAGAATTCCTTGAACACTCATTGAGCCAACACACAACATCACCAGTTTGCAGTTTCGTCAAAACCACCATCACAACAAACCCAAAAATTCGCAATTTCTGTCATCAATTCCTCTATCTCAGATCCATCAAATCGACACCCATTCCGTAACTCGAGCAGTAGCACATCCTCCAACTTGTTTCTTCTCTTCATTCCATTAGCAACAATTTCTTCTCGATCTAATTCAATATTGAGATTAAACTCAAATTCAATCTTCTACCTTGCTTTATTACTGCAAATCTCCATCAATCGAACATCGATCCACATCTTCATTATCAAATACCACCGAAACCCTAATTAATTTACTATAATAACTCTGTGGACGAAATCATTAACTCACCAACATCAATCGAACCTAAATCAAATTCTCCTTCTGAAATTCGTCAATTTCATTTCTTGATCTGTCTATATTACTCACTTAACCATCAGCAGGTGCAAATCTTCTCTCAATTTTTGTGAACCAAAATCGAAAGAGCAAGGGGATTTTTTTTTTGAAATTTGGAGGTGGTCGGATTCGACCCTCTAATCTCTACCTCGATTTTTACTAATACACCCTCAACAATTAAAAGATTTCCAACCTCCGTAACCTTTTTTTAGCCCACGAAATTTACGCGGCTACCCTTCATTTTTCAACTTATCCATGAAAATGTCTTAAAAAAAATAAAATAAATTGCACATGCATCCTTTTTGAGGGGCGTTTTCAGATTTGCAGGTGCACACGACAAAAAAAAAAAATCCTATCTTTTTGTGTCAGTTGATCACTTAGATTTTACAAAAAAGAAAAGAAAAATGCCATATAAAATAAGCCACGTAATCCAAAAATTATTGTTTTATGATCTTACACTATAATTGTAGTAAAATATTATGCACCACAAATGCGCAATGTCATAATGTTTGGAAAGTCAAATGCAAATCCCATATACATATTAAGTAAATGAGTAGATGTTTAGTATCAAAAAATAAAAAAAATAAAAAAAAATTGAGTAGATGTTGAGCCCAATTCAATTAATTATACAAAAAAGAGACGTATCGAAGGAAAAACAGAGGTGAAACCGGGGTGGGTTAAAAAAGTGGTGGGTCCCACATCTTTTATACCCGGCCTCCTGTTAACTCCCCCCGGGGCTCACAAACTGTGAGGGCTCGGTTTTGGGGGAGTTTTCCCCCGGTACGTGTAGCAGCCCTGCTAACTATAAGTGTTCTCCTCTACTTTTATGGTGTCCAACTATATCAAGAAAAATGAAAAGCACACGAAAATGATGTACTACTGTTCCAAAATAGTGAATCTTCCGTTGCCGTCCATCATCATAACTAAGCTTTTTCAAAGAACGCATTATCATCTAACAAAGACCAACTCCAACTTGTTCATGCAACGAAACAAAAACACAAAGTCAAAAAGTATTATTGAGAGTAACGGGACAGTGGAACACACCGCAACATGCCATAAAGTTGAGGTGACATTTTACTCTTCTTTTACGCTAAATTTGCGCCAATTCGTAGTGAAGATCATTTCCATACTACTATGGAGGGAAGACCATTGCCTTACTGTCGCCGTGGGTTACCTAAGAGCCTTTTGGTACTATTTTTGAAACCAATTTTCAAAAATAGTTTACTCCTGTTTTAAAAACATACCATTTTTCCTTGTTTTACTTTCTAAAAGCTATTAGGTAGGAAATGTAAAAACTGTTTTGAAAATCAAGGAATATTAACTAAATTAAATCAATATAAAGATAATGATAAAAACAATTTTTGCATACGCAATTCTTTCCGCAAGCTCTTACTTTGTTATGAAAGAAGAAGAAGGAGGAAAAGGAAAGAAAAAATACAGAAAACGATTATTGGTTGTTTTCATTTTTATGTTTTCAAAAACATAAAATAAATGGAGAACGTTTTCTGAAAATACCTCTACCAAACATATTTTCTCCTGTTACTTTTTTCTATTTTTAAAAACAGAGAACTATTTTCAAAATACATATCAAACATGACGTAATTCTCGATAGAAGTTTATCACTAATTGTTTTTGTTTAATATGAATTTAAGATTTTCGATAAAATTTAATACCCTAATAGAGCCGTGGTAATAGGACACCCATTTATTATCTCCATAAAGCTTTGAATAATCTAGGATCGTAGAATCTGTTGACGTGGAATCCAATTTTGCTCACATTCTTTCCGAATAATTGGGCCTCCCTAGCTCACATTCTTTCCGAATAATTGGGCCGACCTAGCGAAGCGAGGGAGGACCTTTATATAACCATTTTTTTGTAAATAGTAAGTGATCGATTGACACAAAAAGATTGGATTTGATGTCCATGGTTGGTCTTTTCCGTTTTGGTTTATGGATCGATTAATTTTCCGTTTCAGAAAAAACTTTCACATTTCGTTTCAGGAAAATTGATTCTTTCTCCTCGTTTCGGGAAAAAGTGATAATTTTGCCCAGTTTAGGGAAAAGTGATACTTTCGAACGGAGCAAAAGCATCATTTTCCCCAAAACGGGGCAAAAACATCGCTTTTTCTGAGACGAGGCGAAAATGTCATTTTTTTTGAAACGAGGTGAAAGTATCTCTCTTTCCGAAACGGGAAAAAAAGATCATTTTTACTGAAACAGAATGTGAAAATAGTCGCGGACAAACCCCATCTTCGGATTCTTCTTCGATCGGCCCTCCCACCGTGACAACGGTTGTACCAGTGTAAATCTGTGGCTAGCACTATGCAGATCAAGATCAATTTTTCTACTATCACCACACAATTATTTTACTTCGTATGATTTTAATTAGTGAAGAAAAGATATCATGATTCATGCATGACCATCACATTGGAGAATTGAGTACTTAGTTTGTCTCATGGGAATGTTATTGGGTCACAAACGACGGAAAAAAACAAAAGTTCAATGATAATTGTGATTTTCTTACACCATTTAAAGAGATGTAGACATGATATCATTTTTTACACCTTAGTATCTCATAAAGAGATGTAGACATGTTTGGTTGGAAAATAATTGAGTATGTTTTGTGATAAGAAAATTAACTAATCTTAGAACAACTATTCATTATGTCATATAAAAAGATTTACAAAATCAATGTTAGTTCTATTTAACTTTTATTATTGTTTTTGTTTTGTGTTCATATTTGTTCTTGTCATTTATTTCTTGAAGGCACTTGAAGATCAAGCTGAATCCGATTTTCATGTGTAGGCCTATATGCAAAGTTTTTTTTTTTTTTTACCTTCCTCATTATCAAATTGTGTTGTACTGTATTTCAATTGACAAAAGATGTGTACAGTCTATTTTCAATTCCCCTGGGAGAGTAAAACAGTGATTCTCTGCCACAAAGTAAAATTAAAATGAGGGACAGTAAAAAGGTTATTTTTGAACATGATTAAAACTTGAAAACAAATGGATGTCGGGTATCACTTTGATCTGTATTTATTACCTTTTTGTCTCCCTTCTGAGCCGACCAACCCCACCGTTATTTTTAGCTTTTCTAAACTAAAGGCATGCCCGATATATTATAAATGACAGTAAAATGTCGTAACGGAATAAAAGAAATAGCTAAGGACCCTCCGGCCTCCACTTTGCTTAGTGTCACTTCGAGGAAAATTAAGTATTTTGGGTAGACTATTGGCCCAATTCTCCAAACACAGTCCAACACACTTGTATCCTAATTTTGCGAGCCCTTGGAAACTGAGAATTGAGATGGATGAGTCGGCGGCGGAGCCCACGATACAAAATAACAATAACGATGCACATTCCAATAATGGTTTCTAGAGAGGAAGAATAATCCAGGGACCAGGGAGTTCTTTTTCAAATAATACAAGCAGTAGCTGTATCTTTTGTTCTTTGCATTTGTGGGCTCTGCTCATGTTCGATCACCAACAATTATTTTTTTTTTTTTTTTTCCTTTTTTCAAGTACAACCAAGATATTGGTACTATCCTCATGTCCTCTGCATTTAACCACCACTTCACAACCATTAAGAGACAACTTGAGTTTGTGGTAGAAACATTCTTATAAGCTTGTTTATTCCATTCCATTCCATTACATTTTTTTTTTTTCATCACAAACAGCCATTGTTGTGTTCCAGTAATCAGCAATGGATTTTCTTACTCCTTTAATCAGTCTAGTCCTCGGGATATTCTCGCGTCTATGGACTTGTTGTGTTCATAATACAGATTATGTTGGTAAACTCAAACAAAATATTAATGATTTGGAGACTACGTATACTTCATTGATATGTCAAAGAGATGATGTAAATAGAAGAATTGAGATGGATGAGTCGAACCCAACCGAACCATTAAAACGTACAAATATGGATAGTTATTGGCTCCAAAGAGTACAAGCTTTAGAAATAGAAGTACAAAAGATCTTAGACGATAATAAAGCTATCAAGAACGACGAAGGATCCTACTGTTCTTGGGGTCGAAAAAACTGTTGGAGTGCGTATAAACTTGGAAAATTAGTAGTGGAAAAGATGAATGTTGTACAGAATTTATTGGAAAGCGATTTCCAAGATGTCACTTATAGATGTCAACCGGATCCTCTGCAACAAATTCCCATGGTTGAAGTTGTGGGCATGGATGCAAAATTTTATGAGGTTTTGAAGTCCTTGGTTGCCGAGACAAATATTGTGAGAACTGTAGGTTTGTATGGTATGGGAGGAGTTGGGAAGACAACTCTTTTACACAAAATTAACAATGAGTTTGCCCAAAAAGAACAATTCGATTTAATAATTTTTGTGGTGGTGTCTAAAGATCTGAAAATAAAAAGTATCCAAAGCCAGATTGGAAAAAAACTAGGAGTATCATGGCCAGAAGACACTCCAACAAATGATAGAGCCAGCGATCTATTCAAAGTGTTGAAAAATAGGAATTTTTTGTTATTGTTAGATGATATTTGGGAAGGAATTGACTTGGAAACAATTGGAGTTTCAAAGGATACCTTCAAAATAACTGGGTCTAAGATAGTATTCACCACAAGAGATAAGCGAGTGTGTGGGTTTATGGAGGCTGATAAAACGATCAAAGTAGAATGCTTAGACGAGGATCAAGCTTGGAGTCTATTTCAACAAAAGGTCAAGCAAGAAGCTCTAAGTTGTCATCCAGGTGTACCTGAGGTGGCCAAAAAAGTTGGGAAAGAATGTCGCGGTTTACCTTTAGCTCTCATCACTATTGGTCGAACCATGGCTAGCAAAACTGATCTCCAACAGTGGCAACACGCACTGCGTACTGTACGAGAATCGGCATCACAGTTTTCAGGTAGGGTTTGACGAGTATTTTCCATTACTTGAAACATACTGTTATCCAGCAGGTCTTTAGTTATTTGATCATCGGAAAATCTACATGTGGAAAAGTAGATTTTTTGTGCTTTCAAGATGAACTAAAAATTAAATCTAACTTTATTTTGACATTCTCTGTTGTCAGGTATGGCCGAGAAGGTATTAGCTATTATGAAGTACAGCTATGATAATCTGGAAAACCAAAAGTTGAAGTCTTGTTTTTTATATTTCTCGTTATACCCAAAAGACTACTCAATTTTTAAAGACGAACTTACTGGAGCTTGGATAGGTGAAGGGTTTTTGGATAATGTCGGTAATTATGCCGAAGCTCAGGATGAAGGTCACGATGTGATTAGATGTCTCAAAGATGCATGTTTGTTTGAAACTGGTAATATAGTTTTTGGGGTGAAGATGGAATATATGGTAAAAATGCACGATGTAGTTCGTGATTTCGCAATGTGGATCGCATCTGATCTTGGGACAAAAAAAGGGATGTATTTGACATTACCAGCAGAGAGCACACTAAAGCTCCATGAATGGGAGGAAGCAAAGAGGATCTCTTTGATGGGCAATAAAGCAATTAATTAAATTACTTAATGGAGAACCACAGTGCTCAAATCTCAGAACTTTGTTTCTTAAGAAAAGTAGCATCACTTTCATATCTGATGATTTTTTTCGATTCATGCCTATGCTTAAAGTTTTAAATATGTACGGGGTGAAACTCAACAAACTCCCAAGAAGTATATTTACATTGTCGAAGTTAGAATTCTTGGAATTGCCAAACTATGATGACGATGTCGTTCTAACACCGGGGAGTTTATTTTCTCTTTCGAAATTGAAGATCTTATGGATACCTGAATCGTGTTGTCACTGGGAAATTGAAGGTGGACCAAGCCTCAATGAATTAGAAAGTTTACAACAATTGATTTATCTTCAAATCACAGTTGGAACTGGTCTTGCGCTTCAAAGGTTAGTAACAAGTCAAAAATTACAGTTATGCACAACATATTTAAGAATTAAATATTGTCCAAGCATCATATCCCTCACACTTTTACCATCTTTACCAACGTCACCAATATCATTACTTAGTCTTGTACATATGATTCGTTTAAGCTCACTTGAATTGAAAAACTGTGATGAATTAGAAGAGTTGAGAATCATGAGTAGGGATGAGGTTACTTTGTTCACCACGTTGGAGAACTTAATCATTTTGTTCATGCCATTGTTAAGAATTGTGTGGGATGTGCCTCAACAATCATTTTATGTGAACCTTAAACATGTATTAATTAGGGGTTGTCCTCAATTGAGGGATATTACATGGCTGATTTATGCTCAAAATCTCGAGGTACTTGCCTTGAGTGAGTTGGATGGGTTAGAAGAGATAATTGTTTGTACCCCTAATATTCTACACGAGAAAATGGGCTAACCTAGACCAACAAAACTCCTCTTACTAACTAAGAAGGGTTCATTGGGCCTTGAGTGTTTCCCATGGATAGCCATGAATGCCTTGCAAAGACTCCATGTGCAAAAAACCAAGCTAGGCCTCACTAGTAAACAAGCCCATGGGCAAAAACTCCAAGTTGAGCTAACAAGTCCCACATAAGCGTGCCACGTCACCGACCAACAACCAAACGGCAGACGCCACGTCATCATGAAGCCACGCCAGCACCCTGACACGTCATCAAGTGTGGTGTCAGCAAATGTGTGCCACGTCAGCAAAAACGCTGACGTGGCAGGGCACACGTAATCAAAAACTGCCAGGTCAACGGAAAGGGTGCCACATCACCAGAGGCGATGACGTGGCAGTTGACGCATCTGTCAGTCCGTTTGAAATAACGCCGTTATTAATGGCGTTAGAATATGCTAAGCATACTCCGTTAAAGGTTAACGGCATCAACATCTTCGGTTACTTCTGACGGCATTATTAACGGCGTCAGCATATGCCTAACGCCGTCAGAATATTCCGTAACTTCGACGGATTACAACAACAGTAGATGCCGTCGGCCAACCCCGGCGGCCAAGGCGAGCGGCAATCGGCGAGTAACTTCCGCAATTACTTCTAATCGCCGATTAAGCGGAGATTAATCGGAAACAATTAAATGGTGGAGGTTATTTGGTGTATTTCGATCCATCTTAGTTCAGTAGTCCCGGCTGTTTACGCCCCAGTCCAATTACTCTTGGGATTCTTACGCCCCGTCTGATTACACCCACTTCTCTTACACATTTGGTTATCCACACCCCATTGTGGCTCATTAACTATGATGGAAGTTACTAAGAATATTCTGGATGCATGCAGGTGATCAATGCCAGAGTAGTGCAACCATGCAGGGCCAGTTACTACAAAGGGGGATTTAAGGGGTCATCCATAAACAACAGGCATGCAAGATCATAACAGGCATGCAGAGTCATAACAGGCATGCATGGACATTACTGCAATTGATGCCTGTATCTAAATCGGAAATTCACGACCTATAAATGGATGATTTTATAACCAAAAAGGTAAGCAATCTTCATACCAAAAATACCTGTTAGAAAAATCATATTCTGACTTTCGCATCGGAGGGTTTTTTGAAGGTAACCTCCCCCCCCCTCCTTTCTCCAGAAATTACTTGAAGATTGAAGCAGCGATCGATTCCCAACAAAAGCATCACAAAATTCTGTGGTTGGGGTAGAAGAAATTTTACCTTACAAACAGTGGCGCCGACTAACGGTTTAGAAAAAAGAAAATCGTGTTTTACTAGATCGAGATATGGCAATAATAAGAAAGACTGCACGAAGGTCTGATTCTGAGAACAATTCCCAACCGCGCAGGAGACTCGAAATTGAGAGGGACGAAATTGAGGTCCAATCTGCACCTGTTATACCCACTGGAAACAGACAGGGTCAAGATCATACTCATAACAGATCACTGGATCGTGGACGAGATTGAGATCGAGATCGTTTTCATGACAGAGCTACAGATCCGAATCGGAGAAAAGAAAATAACCAGTGATCGATAACGAAGTGATCGACGTTGATGGGGAAAACCAAGATGTTCGTGGAAACAGAGGGTATGCGCTCGGCATCCCCTCTAGGAAGAATCGCAATCGACAAGATCTGCGTGATAGCCGCACTGCGACTCCCAGTACAGAGGAGGAACAACTACTGCATCGGCTAAAGGAGCTAGAGAAGGAAAATGCTATCCTGAGATTAGAACGTGAAAATCAACCTCGACCTAGGACTGGTGTTTTGAATAACCAGAGCTTACGATCTGTATGGCAACGCCTTGGAGGTCGAATTGGACCACAGGTCGCAGATCCTAATAGATAAGTAGTCGATCTTGATCTAAGAGACAAGAATCTAATGGTCACTGGAGATTTACCGAAATGACCTAAGCGAGCAGGGGATCGGCTAGCTGCAACACATCAGAGTGCAGCCAGGAATACATCTCATTCAAAACGCCTCAGAAATGAGGAGGAAGAGGTTCGAGATTGGAACAATGATGAAGATTTTTCGGACGATTACGGTGCTCATTCGGAGCAAGGAAGAGCTGGAAAAGAACCTACTGGACCCCATAGAAAAAATGAGATCGGATAATCATATTCCAGAGGACCGAGATTATGAACAGGAAGGCAGTTCCGCAAATGGCAACCTAAACACAATAGCAGAAGCTCGTCTTGCGGGGATGATCGAGAAAGTGATGATGAAAAAAGAATCCAGAGAAGAAAAGATGGACAGGCTACATCGAGCAGCAGGAGCACCTTTCAAGCAGAATATAAGAGAATTCAGACCGCCAATAAATTTTCTAGTTCCAAAATTACCGGAATTCGACGAGAAAACTGATGATCCAGATCAGCACGTTTTACACTATGAGACTGCCATGTCCTTGTGGCAGTACATCGACGAATTGATGTGTAAAATGTTCCCGCAATCCCTTACGGGAGGATTTATAACGTGGTTCAATCAACTTCCAGCACAGTCGATCGGGACTTACCATAAGCTGATTGATTATTTTTTGCTCTAACTATAAGGATGCCATTCACTGTTCCTTCTAGGAATCCGGAAGGAGGAAAGCATCAGACAATTCACTAGGCGTTTCAAGCAAGAGTTAGCGGACGTGGATGGAGCCAACGACCAAGTTGTAATTGCGGCATACAAACAGGCTTACCAGCATGATCAAAGAGGTGTGTACGGTTCTTTAGTCAAGAGACCACCGAAAACTTTGGAGGAACTATATGACCGAGTTGAAGAGTACGCCCGAGTGGAAGACGATTCTAAAGCCCGAGAAGAAGTTAACAGATCATCCAATCATCCAAATGATGGGAAGAAGGAAAAATCCAAGAACCATTCAAACGGACAGCATACTGATCGTGGAGATGCTCGAGAGAAAAATCAAGGTGAACGCACCGAAACTGGGTACCAAAAATTTCTCGATATGAAGCTGACCCCGCTGAACGTAAGCCTTATAGAGCTGTACGAAAAAATATAAAAGGATTTGAGCCCCCCACGTCCTTTGGCAGCAGAAACAAGAGATAAACATGATAGGAGCAAATATTGCAAGTTCCATAAAGACCATGGTCACAAAACTGAGAACTGCCGCTCTTTACAGATCGAGATCCAGCGAATGATCGACGTTGGAAATCTACAACAGTACGTGAAAAAGGACTTGGGAAAGGTCCTGGCCAGTTTGGCACTGCACATGTGATTGACGCTCGTGTGATTAACGTCAGTCACGCAAGGATTCACTCAATGACCATACGGGCATCGGAAGACGAGACCAGGATAAAGCTCAGACAGTTGAAAGAATGGTACCTGAAAAATCACATTGATTTTGTCAGTGGTAATGGAGCAGAAACTAAGGAGCTTGGGTGCAAAAAGATCGAGTTCTCTGATGCAGACATGATAGGTGTATATGCTCCACACAACGATGCCGTCGTTATAACTGCTTGGATTGGCATGTTTCGTGTGCACCGGATTTTAGTGGATACTGGAAGCTCAGTGAGTATGTTATTTTCAGGAGCTTACACATCTATGAATCTCCCACACGACCTGATCGAGGAAGATGAAAACCCAATTATCGGTTTCAGTGGCGAAGTTACAAAGGCGATTGGAAAGGTGAAGATACCGATAACAGTGGCTGACAAGTCCGTCTTGGGCACTTTCTTGTTGCTGAATTGCATAGAACCCTACAACGCGATCGTAGGACGAGATTGGCTGCATGAGATCGGTGCAGTCACATCATCTAATCATCAGTGCCTTAAGTTTGTTACCCCAGAAGGAGTTGTGAAATTTAGAGGCGATCAGATGGCCGCCCATAAGTGTCATGAGAATGCAATGGATGAGTACAAGAAGTCAGAAGTCAGTGGAAACCAGATCACGCGAGTCGAGCAAAAATAGCAATTACAGAACCCTCTCCCCCCCAGAATCATATAGGGAAGAGGACGCAGCTGAACCCCTGACAGTCGAGAAACTGATCGAGGTCCATATTGGAGATGAGGAGCACAAGATAACGTTCGTAGGGGCAGATCTGCCGGCACATGAACGCGATGATTTGATTACATTGCTAAGGGAAAACGCCGACGTTTTTGCATGGAGTTTTGCTGAGATTCCAGGGATAGACCCGAATGTAGCCTGCCACAGGCTAAATATCGATGAGAATTTCCGTCATGTTCGACAAAAAATCAGGAATATGGCGCAAAGCAAAAAAGATGGAGTGACTGAAGAGGTCGAAAAACTGTTGGGAGCAGGATTTATTCGACCGGTGCAATATCCTCGATGGCTGTCCACTGTGGTAGCCGTCCAAAGAAGAATGGTAAAATTCGTGTCTGTATCGATTTTACCGATTTGAATAAAGCGTGTCCGAGTGATCCGTACCCGCTACCAATGATAAGAGATTGTTGGATAAAACCGCAGGGTTTGAAAGACTGTCATTCATGGACGGTTTTTCTGGGTATAATCAAATACCTTTGTTCGAGGACGATCAAGAGCATACTGTGTTCGTGACTGACAGGGGAGTTTACTGCTATATTGTAATGCCGTTCGGGCTAAAGAACGCAGGGGAAACCTACCAGCACTTGGTGGACCATATGTTCAAGGATCTGATCGGGAAGTCGATGGAGGTATACATCGATGATATGGTAGTGAAATCTCAGGAAAAAGAATCGCATTTTCTTGATCTGCAAAAGACGTTTGATATCTTAAGGCAATATCGTATGATGCTCAATCCAACAAAATGTTCATTCGGGCTATCATCAGGAAAATTCCTTGGATACTTGATGACACACATAGGAATCGAGGCAAATCCAGATCAAATCAGTGCCATTAGAGAAATGCCATCCCCAAGAACGAAAAAGGAATTCCAAAAGCTAGCAGGACGATTGGCAACCTTGAACCGTTTCATTTCACGCTCGTCGGATCGATTCAAGCCATTCTTTGATGTTTTGAAGAAAGCAGTGAATTTTGGTTGGACGGCTGAGTGCGAAAGGGCTTTTGATGAGATAAAGCAGTATTTGTCAACCCCACCGGTTTTGGTGAGTCCAAAAGTTGGGCAACCTATTGGAGTTTATCTGGCTGCAACGGAGAACGTTGTGAGTGCAGTGTTGTTTGTTACGGATCCATATGAGAAGCTTGTTTACTTTGTCAGTAAATCCTTGACGGGGGCGGTAACACGGTACAAGAAAATTGAGAAGATAGCAATTGCACTATTCCATGCATCTCATGGTATACTCGGAATACCCGTTGAAGCGAATCCTGGAACGTGCTGATGATTCCAGTCGACTAGCCATACGGTCAAATTTTCTTGGGGCGAATGAGATCAAGTACGAAACCAGAAATGCATAAAAAGGAAACGCACTGGCTGCACTGCTAGCAGATTTTCCGGTGGACGATATAGAAACGGTTGCTGGAGAAGAAGAAGAGTTGTTCAAAATCACTGAGCCAGTCACTGATCAGACTGGGGGCGAGACTGCAATGGAGATCGATACACCAGAACCATTGTGGACTGTATTTACTGATGGGTCTTCAAACGTTAGTGGTGCTGGAGTGGGATGCGTAATCCTTACTCCCGAAGGTTCGAGGATCGAGAAAGCGACCAGGCTAGGTTTCCAAGCATCAAACAATGAAGCTGAATATGAAGCTTCGATTATCGGTTTAAAAGCTGTCAAGCAGTTAGATGCGAAGAACGTGAAGCTGGTGACAGATTTCATGCTAGTAGTTAACCAATTTCTGGGGACCTACAGAGCAAAGGAGGAGAGAATGACATTGTATTTGGACCATATGAAAGAGCTGGCAAATGAGTTCGACTGATTCTATATTGGGAAGCGACCGTGATTGGAGAACATGCACGCATATGCTTTAGCATATCTGTCTTCCGCAGTGCCAACAGATACCGCCAGATTCGTGGTAGTAGATTTCCAAGAATTACCTAGCATCTCCGACAACCATTTTGTTTTGGCTTTCGAACATGCTAGTGGGGGCGAGAGGGAAACTACATCAGCACAGGGAGAAACGGAGAACATCGACAACAATATGGATATTGACAGTCCAGTGACAGACAATTCAGGAGATCATGTTGAAAACAGTGCAGACTGGCGTCAACTTTACATCCAATACCTGACAACTGGAGAACTCCCTGAAGATGAGAAACTTGCTGCAAAGGTGAAAAGGGATTCATGGAGATACTCAATGATCGAAGGGCTGTTATACCACAAACCTGTAGCTTTAGATCCATTTTTGCGATGTGTATCAGCCGAGGAAGGACGACTGATTCTAGCAGAGGCTCATGAGGGAATCTGAGGAAGCCATTCTGGAGGGCGCAGTCTCGCGCACAGGATACTTACCCAGGGATATTTATGGCCATACATGCAGAGAGATGCTAAAGAATATGCACAGAAATGTGTGCCATGCCAAGAACACGCTCCAATTCCGAAAAGGCCAGCCAACGAGTTGCATCCAGTTTTCAGTCCCTGGCCATTCTCTATGTGGGGATTGGACATCGTCGGACCACTTCCAAAAGCTCCTGGAGGCGTCAGATTCGTATTAGCCGCTACCGATTATTTCACCAAATGGGTCGAAGCAGTGGCACCGGTACACGTTCCCAGACATGATGTGAAAAGATTCAGATGGGAGAATATCGTCTGCAGATTTGGAATCCCAGACGCGATAGTATCGGACGATGGGAAACAATTTGATTTCGGAGTGATCAAAGATTTCTTCAAGGGCCTGAATATTCGCCACAATTTCTCCTCTCCATACTATGCTCAGAGCAATGGGCAGGCAGAAGCGACCAACCACGTTATTATGGACAATCTCAAGAAACGACTAGAGAAGGCGAAGGGAAAATTGACCGAAGAATTCCCAGGAGTCTTATGGTCCTATCGAACAACCCCAAAAAGATCCACTGGTTTTTCACCATTTACATTGGCATATGGGACGAAGGCAGTCATACCTACCGAGGTGTAGCTGAAGACTACCAAAACTCGTGCTGTCAAATCTGGAAAAAACGACAGCATACTGGCTTTAGATAAGGAGTTGCTGGAAGAGCATAGAGAAACATCCTTGCATAATATAGTTCGATACCAGCAGGCAATCAAGCTGGGATATGATCGCAAGGTCAGAGGACGGTCGTTCAAGACAGGGGAATATGTCTTGAAGAAAACCTGAGCGGCCACAATGGAACCGAACTGTGGGAAGATCGGAGAAAACTGGGAGGGTCCATACATAGTGGATAGGCCAGCATCTCGGGGATCCTACTACTTGAGGAACCTCTATGGAAGGGAGGATTCAAAGCCATGGAAGCAGTGGAATTCGTTCCACTTGAAGAAGTTTTATTATTAGGAGTAGATTCAAATCCTGCTGTGCGGCACTCTTTTTCATTTTTGACGGTTTTATCCCACTGGGTTTTCCACTCAAAGGTTTTAATGAGGCAACTGTTGTCGAAGCAGTAGGTATCTATCTCGTTATTTCAATTCAGAAATTCAATTCAGCATTATTTTGGTATTCCATGCTTTATCACTGTTATTCGAGTTAATTATAAGCTGCTTCGGATGATCGAATCCGCAGTCAGCCCTAAATGACAAAACAGTACAGTTCGAGTTTACTGTCAGCAATATAAATGGCAACCCTCAGATAGGTTGAATGTACAGTTCGACTATGTCTACCCTATCTCAATTTTATCCCCATCATACGGGACAACAACAAATGTGGCAAACGTTTTCATCCGTCCAGGCACGTGAGAATGTACATAACTCAAACTCTACGCGTATCTTGAAAAGCAGGATTGGCCCCCTGTGCAAATTCAAGATAGCAGAAAAACTCAATTTTTCATTCCATGCGCAAGCAAGATGCGGCAGGGAGGTGCACCCCTGCGCAGGCATTGAGCAGCATGACACAAAACACACTGGGGGCGAGTCGTGTGTCACCCCAACCCTTTGGGGGCAAGATATATGACACCTCAGCCAAGTCATCACGTCTCTGGGGGCGATATGCACAACACTCCAAACAGCGCGTTTGGGGTGAGTTGTGTAACACTTCGGAAAAATATGAATTCGTAGGGAAACCCGAACTTCTTAACCCATAACAGGTTATGGATTAAGAGGGGGAGATGTTTGTACCCCTAATATTCTACACGAGAGAATGGGCTAAACTAGACCAATAAAACTCCTCTTACTAACTAAGAAGGGTTCATTGGGCCTTGAGTGTTTCCCATGGATAGCCATGAATGCCTTGCAAAGACTCCATGTGCAACAAACCAAGCTAGGCCTCACTAGTAAACAAGCCCATGGGCAAAAACTCCAAGTTGAGCTAACAAGTCCCACATAAGCATGCCACATCACCGACCCACAACCAACCAGCAGCCGCCACGTCAGCATGAAGTCACGCCAGCACCCTGACACGTCATCAAGTGTGGTGTCAGCAAATATGTGCCACGTCAGCAAAAACGCTGACGTGGAAGGTTACACGTCATCAAAAAACTACCACATCAGCAAAGTCACTGATGTGGCACTAGACACGTCAGCGAAAAGGGTGCCACGTCACCAGAGGCGATGACGTGGCAGTTGACGCATCTGTCAGTCCGTTTGAAATAACGCCGTTATTAACGGCGTCAGAATATGCTCAGCATATTCCGTTAAAGGTTAACGACATCAACATCTTCGGTTACTTCTGACTGCGTTATTAACGGCGTCAGCATATGCCTAACGCCGTTAGAATATTCTGTAACTTCGATGGATTACAGCAGCAGTAGATGCCGGCGGCCAACCCCGGCGGCCAAGGAGAGCGGAAATCGGCGAGTAACTGCCGCAATTACTTCTAATCGCAGATTAAACGACGATTAATCGGAAACGATTAAATGGTGGAGGTTATTTGGTGTATTTCGATCCATCTTAGTTCAGTAGTCCCGGCTGTTTACGCCCCAGTCCAATTACTCTTGGGATTCTTACTCCCCGTCTGATTACACCCACTTCTTTTACATATTTGGTTATCCACACCCCATTGTGGCTCATTAACTGTGATGGAAGTTACTAAGAATATTCTGGATGCATGCAGGTGATCAATGCCAGAGTAGTGCAACCATGCAGGGCCAGTTACTACAAAGGGGGATTTAAGGGGTCAGCCATAAACAACAGGCATGCAGAGTCATAATAGGCATGCATGGCCATTATTGCAATTGATGCATGTATCTAAAACGGAAATTAGCGACCTATAAATGGATGATTTTACAACCAAAAAGGTAAGCAATCTTCATACCAAAAATACCTGTTAGAAAAATCCTATTCTGACTTTAGCATCGGAGGGTTTTTTGAAGGTACCCCCCCTCCTTTCTCCAGAAATTACTTGAAGATTGAAGCAGCGATCGATTCCCAACAAAAGCATCACAAAATTCTATGTTTTGGGTAGAAGCAATTTTACCTTACAAACAATAATATCTAATGAATTTGCAACCGAAGAGAAGTTAACAAATACGTTTTCCAGACTAAATTATTTGAGGGCTAAAGAATCCCCGAAACCTAATTTTCATGTCCGTGTAACTAGGATCTAGAGTCTATATGGGTATTACTTCCATTACACCAGATGAGAATGCGCTTTCTCTCCCTCTCTCTCTCCACCCAACATTCTAAAAATTTCATCTGCTTCATTTCATTTGCTTACTATCTAAGCTTTTTATCTTTATTCCAACACGATTAAGAAAAAAGATATGTTTTAGTCCTTCTGCAATTAAATTTCAATCTCTTTAACCTTTGATTCATCTATGTTTTAGTCTTTCTGCAATTAATTTTCAATCTCTTTAACCTTTGTTAGCATTTCCTAAGATGTTTTTCACTTTATTATTTCGTTCCTGCATCCCTAACTTGACTATGCATAGCTAATTTCTTTCCTTCACTCTCCTATCATGTGTTTATATTTTGTTGTTCGACTAATGGCGTTTGCCACTTATTATATTCTGTCCATAGCGTTTACAGAGTTTTTTACAATTAATCGTTTGATTATCTTGAAGATCTGTGAAAGTTTCATTGGTGATTGGTTGAAGAAGTTTCAGTACTGTGTCAACTCAGTACCTAGTCGTCAATCCCGCCTCTCTCACAATTCAAAAAAATTCAAATATCTCAATTACAACATCGACTGCAATTATAGGATTTTACTTTTTACTAGCCTAACTCTCTATAGATGTAGTTTGCTAAATTTTAATTTTATCAATTCTCACCTCCTTACTGAGCAATTTTCAGCAAAAGGTAAAAAAAGTATTCCGACAAATGGTAAACACCCTAAACTTTTAGATTTCCCTTACTATAAAATTACCCAACAAAAACTCAATTGCTACATACCTAATCCTATCAACAATTTCATCATCGATGCGGAAGGGTCTTCTCTTGTTGGTGAGTTGGTTAATAAGTTCAAGCAAGCCACTCTGGATCTGGGCGACACTAATGAGGTTACTTTGGTACAAAATGAAAGTAATAATGAAGAAGATGAATCAGAATTCTCTTGGGAAGCTAGTGCTATTGGAAAAGTTATTATCGAAGGTCGAATGAGTCATGATCTTGTTCTCAAATATATTCATTTCACTTGGCCTTTCATGGAGCATGAAGATGTGAGGATTGTGGAGATTGAGCCTAATCTCTTCATTTTCAAGTTTAACAATTGGGATCTTCTGAACACTGTTATCAATGAACGTCCCTGGCACATCAGCAAAAAACTCCTGGTAGTTCCCGACTATATCCCTGAGATGGTGTATACGGGGAAGCATTGTGGATTTCAACATTTCTGGATTCAACTCAAGTTTCTTCTCCCTGAAAACATGAATGCAGCCGCTGTAACTAAAATTGGAGAAATCATGGGTGAAGTTGTGGCTATTGAACCTAAGGATTCTATACCAGTTGGTAGTATCCTTGTCAAAGTTTGTGTGAACATTGATCTCACCAATCCGCTGAGAATAGGAGTTAAGGCAATATCGAATGCTGAGTTATCTCGCTGGATTAAATTTTACTATGAACGCCAACCACCTGGTATATGTTCTGATTGCTATACTATCCAGCATTGTAGAGAAGTCTGCAAAGATGCAGCCAATTTCCTAACTAAAAAAGCCTTATTTTTTTGGTAATGTCAGTAATCTGAGAAAGACGGTTAGCCTCAAAAGCATTGCCTCAACTACAATACCCAAGATCAATCAAAAACGTTTCACCAAGGCTTCTGTTTTTATTCCTCCTAAAGATGGTGTTCCAGTCAATATGGAATCTTTGCTTCAAAAAATAGTAAGGTCGATGATGTTGACAGCAGGTTAGGCAAACACCTTCGAATTACCAAAGCCCCTAATTCCAGTACTACTGACAATGAAACTTCCAAAGATGGTACCTCCAATGAAACTGGATCGGATTTTCAACAGACTCAGAGGGACTTAACTAAAGGAACACAATTTGTTAATTCACTATTGGAGAGTCAGGTACTACTTTCTCATAAGACCACTCATTTTTGCATTGTTTTGTTCTGTCATCTTACACATTTTATTTACACACTTTCATTGTTTTTTATTTCAACCAATTTAGGCCTGCCATTGCTGTATTTAGGATTTTTTCTCAAATAGGATTTTACTACATTATTTTGCTGGTTGTATCCTTTCAATTGTCTGCCACCATGAGATTACTATCTTGGAATGTCCAAGGCTTAAAAGCCCATGAAACTCAGACTCACCTGAATGATCTGGTTAGAACTCAGAATCCTAACATCATTTTTTTGTGTGAGACTAAAATCAAACAGACCAAGAGTAAACCTTTGTTAAGTCACTTTTGATACCCTAATTATGCTTTTATTGAGCCAGTAGGATTATCTGGAGGATTAGTTTGATTATGGAAAAATGGTTTTGTTTGTGACCTTTTGGATTCTAGACTTAACACTTTCCATCTAGCTGTTCAGCATGACCCTAGTAAAACTGAGTACCTTCTTACTTGTATGTATGGTTACAACAATTATATCAAGAAGAAAGAACAATGGGAATTTATTAAGAGAGTTGGTGAAAATCACTTTGGTCCTTGGGTTGTCTTAGGTGATTTAAACTTCCATCTCCTAGATATTAGCAGTGATACATCATCTTCTGCTGATGGCTTATTCAACAACATTGTTAATTCCTGTGGTCTAGAAGATATTGGATTTATAGGGAAAAACTACACTTGGTCTAGGAATCATCTAGAGAATGGCATTAGAAGATCTAGGATAGATATGGCCCTTGGAAATGTAGACTAGAACTATAATTATCCAAATTCTAAACTCTTACACTTAACCCAAAGTGGTAGTGATCACAGCCCCATCATGTTTGTTACTAACCACCAAGATACTAAGTGTTGAAAGCATTTTAAATTCCTTCTCACCTGGCTAGAGGACACTACATGTTCTGATGTTATTGAAGATGTTTGGAAAACTGAGATTACTGGTTCCCCTTGATTTCAATTAGTCAAGAAATTTCAATTAACAAGGAAGAAGCTGTCCCTTTGGAATAAGCATCACTTTGGTAATGTGAATCATAAAATTGAAAATCTGCACAAGGCTCTTGATGTCCTGCAATATTTACCTCCTTCTAATCAAAGTCACAACAAAATTCTTTGCATCAATAAGGAACTCAATCAGTGGCAGAAGACAAAAAGTGAATTCTACCAGCAAAAGTCAAGAGACCATTTCATCAAGGACATGGACAACAATAGTAAGTACTTCTACACCAAGACAAACAAATGTAAAGTTAGAAACAATATTAATGCTTTACAAGATCATGATAATAATTGGCTGCTCACTAGGGAGGATATCTCTCAACATCTAAATTCTCACTTCAAAGAAATAAGTACTTCTACTTCTATTGCTCATGATGAAGGTCTTTTTTTACTTCTTCCAACTTTAATCACAGCAGAAGACAACTCTTTGCTTACAAGCACTCCATCCTCTCAAGAAATTTATGACACACTTAAAGGCATGGAAAATTTGAGTGCCCCAGGTCCAGAGGGGTTTCAAGCTGGCTTTTACAAAAACCAATGGAAGATTATTGGCAATGATGTCTGCCAGATGGTTACAAGATTTTTTGAGACCAAGAAAATGGTGAAGGAAATAAACAAGACCTATATATCTCTTATTCCTAAGAAAAAAAAAGCCAAATTGTGCACCAGATTACAGACCTAATTTGCCTATACAACACTTCTTACAAGATCATCACCAAATTGATTGTTTCAAGATTAAAACCCCTCATGGAAAAAATGATTTCACCATACCAAGCTGCATATGTTTCTGGAAGACTTATTAGTGACAATATTGTCATTGCCCAAGAAATCATGCACACTATGAAGAAGAAAAGAGGATACATTGGCTGGTTAGGACTAAAACTAGATATGTCAAAGGCATTTGACAGGATAAAATGGAGTTTCTTGTGAAGGTACTGTATTACTTTGGTTTCAACAAAGACTTATGTGAGCTAATTTCTGAGTGCATTAGAACTTCTTCACTATCAGTTCTGCTCAATGGATCACCATGTGAGGAATTTCATCCAACAAGAGGAATCAGACAAGGTGATCCCCTATCACCTTATTTATTCATTCTAGCTATGGAATTTCTATCAAGGCATCTTGTCTCAGCCCAACAAGACAAGACAACACAAGGTATTAAGGTGGCTATTAATTATCCTGCCATCAATCATTTGCTCTTTGCAGATGACTGCTTGATTTTCACACAAGAAAACTTATCTTCAATGCATAATCTTTTGGAGCTCTTACATAACTTCAGTACTCAGTCAGGACAAATGATCAACTTTGAAAAATCATCAGTTCATTTCATCAAACATACCAAGCCAGAAGTAGCTGAAACTCTCACTAATATCCTAGGTGTCAAAGTTATGAATTCTAAAGAAAAATATTTGGGGTCCCCTTTACTTCTTGGGCATTCAAAACAAGAAGCATTCAAATCCATTGAGGAGAATTTCTCAACCAGGTACTCTACATGGTCTTCTACTTTTCTAACACAGGTTGGAAGATCTATAATGATCAAACATGTGCTTAATTCTATGCCAATATATCAAATGGGCACATTTAAAATTCTAGCTAAACTTCTCAACAGACTTACATCTATTCAGAGGAGATTTTTTTGGGGTTATAATTCTAACAGAGGTAATAATCCTATAGCTTGGCAGAAGGCTTGTAAGTCTAAAGATTTTGGAGGTTTGTCTTTCAGGGATTTAGAGAAGCTCAATTTGGCATTACCTACTAAACTGGCTTGGAGATTATGCACTGAATCAGATGCTCTTTGGACCAGAATAATGAGCAGCAAATATTTCAAAAGTGGTAACATTCTTTATCAAAATCTAAAAGCTGTAAAAGGCTCTTATACTTGGAATGGGATAATACATGGGTTGCAGGTTGTTCAACAGAACTACTTCATGGAAGTTAATAATGAAAAAAAAACTAAGATTTGGTTAGACAGATGGATTCCAGGAGAATATACTGCTCCTCATCTAGTTAATGAATTTCACAGATTCTATCAAGTTGTTGATGAACTCCTCATTCCAAACACTAACAATTGGAATGTGGAGCTTCTTAATCTCATTTTTGATAATATCACTTCCCAAAAAATACAGAATTTGTATTTAGACACTTCTAAGGAGGATACTATGATATGGATGCCAGCTAGAGATGGGAAGTTTTCAGTCAAAAGTACCTACAAGAAGCTGACCCTGACCAGTACTGAGGCAATTGTAGAGGGAAGAGTAATTCAGAACATTGTGTGGAAGAGGCTTTGGAAGACCAAAACTGCTCATATGATCAAATTGTTTGCATGGAGAAGTATTCATAACTCTCATTCAACAAGAAGTAGGTTGGCTAGGCACAACAACTCTATAGATACTCAATGTGCCATTTGTGGAAGCAATGATGAAACCATGGAACCTCTTATGTTTCACTGCAGGCATGCTAAAACTATATGGAGGATGGTCAATGTTGATATTGATGAAGTACAAAGTACTTGTGCCAGTGTATCAAATTGGGTGGAGAATTGGTTCTCAACAAACACTACCATTGGTGCTGAAAAACGGTTGACCAGTCTAATGGTCACTGCCTGGATTTTATGGAAGGATAGATGTGAACTAATTTTTCAGGGAGTAAAACTTAACCCTTTCACCACACTGCATAGAATTAACTTTCACCTCCAGTCTCATTTTCATCTACCCTCTTTGAATAACAATGAATCCAATACTGTTATCAACTGTAATTGGAAGCCTCCATTACAAGATGTTTTAAAATTCAATTTTGATGCTTCCTTTGATGAGGATACTAATACACTTGGTACCGGCATTGTGCTGCGTAATCATGCAGGAAGCTGTGCAGGCATCAAAGGAACCTTCTCAGATGGAGCACTAAGCGCAGAGGAAGGGGAGTGCAAGGCTATACGAGAAGCATTACTATGGACTAGAGAAAAACGATTAGCTAAAATCCATATCGAAGCGGATGCACAACTGGTTATCCAATCAATCAATGAAGACGTTCTTCTTATCCAGTGGGAGAATAGGAACATTTTAAAACAAATAAAGAGTTTAAGGTCAAGTTTTGTTCAATGTAGCTTTTCTTATGTTAGTAGAGAGGACAATAGAGTAGCAGATGCGGTTGCAAAATCGGTTCGAATTTCAACTGCTAGTTTAATTATTGATAGTAATTTCCCAGAGGATTTTTGTAGCCTTTTGGCTAGGGACATCAACATGTCGCCTACTTAAGCAATAAAATCCCCTTTTTGTATAAAAAAAAAGACTAAATTATTTGAGATTGTACTCTCTAACGAATCTGGAAAGTGTATGTGACCATAAGGTGAAATTCTTTCTTTTGGAAAAGATTTCAGTATTGGGGTGTCCAGGATTGAAGAAGCTACCATTTAACACCAACAGTGTGATTCCCCAGACTTTAATGATGATTGAAGGAGAGCATCAATGGTGGGGAAGTCTAAAATGGGAAGATGAAGCCACCAAATCTAATCTTGCTCCGTATTTTCGTGAAACTTAATTGATATAAATAATGTAAATATGTTTTAATTGGGTTCGTTTCAATTTGCTTTTGTTTCTCTAGTTGTAGCTCAATGGTTTAATATAGGGATATTTTGTTTTTGGGTCCCAAAAATGTGACCAGAGTAGCGTTTGGGTCCTAGAAAGTTTCAAATTAGAGTTTGGGTCCCAGGACTGCAATTGACCGTCTTGACCGTCTAAAAAGTCCGTTAAACATGGAAATGACTAGCTAAAATTTGGATTTGCCTTTATTTACAGAAGCACCAGGCGCTAGTACTCAGGGATGCCTGCATCTACTTAAAACACAACTAGGTCTAATTCAGTTCATGTTGGTTGCTTACAGCTGCACCAATCCATTGCGAGTAGGTTGTCTGTCAAGTTTCTTGCTGCCGGCTAGCCATGATTCTGCGGGTGTTAACTAAGGGTCGAGAGGTCTTTACAAAGCCAGAGAAGAATCATGAACCGGGTTTATACAAGTTCAATTTCTAAGAAACTTTGGTACGAGAAATACAGGGAAGAAACAGTTGATCTTTGGTGATTAACGGAGTGAATCAAAGAAGAGATTTTGAGTTCTGAAATGAGTAAGAAGAATGGGTGTGTGTTGGATTCAACGTACAGTCACAGTAACTCGAAATACCAGGAGAACATGAAATGAAATTGCACTGTTTCCACCGATCTAAAGGTGCGTTTTGAGTTTTCGTGTATGTTCAGGATAATGGGTTGGTCTTTAATTTGATTTACAGGTTGAAAGAGAGTTAATACAACAACAACAGGGGCTCTCTCTATGTTACCAGTTTCACACAGACAAGGTGCTCGAGAAAATGTCTGAAAGAAGGTTGTTTCTCAACTTAGATTCAGCTGCTACCAGTTTACTGCTCCAAGTATGCCATGGAGTGGTTAGTCTTCGCACAGGTTTAGGAGGGGATTTGAATTAATAGAAATGTCTTGTGAATTTTATTGGCAAGAAGGTTTTGATGGCTAAGGTTTTTTCTCCCTGTTAAAAATGTTAAGCCTTTATAACCTGCTCTAGAGAAATGAATGGATGTAAACCTCTTTTGGTCTGAACTTATTTTTTCTTTTCGAAAGGTGGTGATAGTGTTGTTGATGGTGGTGGTGGAGCGACAGAAGGGGTGAAGAAGATGACGACGTCAACTAAAATATAAGTTAATTAAAATTAATGTTTTTAGTAACGGTCAAGACGGTCAATGACGGTCCTGGGACCCAAACTCTAATTTGCAACTTTCTAGGACCCAAACGCTACTCTGGTCACATTTTTGGGATCCAAAAACAAAATATCCCTTTAATATATAACACTAGCTTGAAAGTTCTATTAAGCAGTTCAACAATTGTATCTCTATTATTGTAGATACAAAAATATCGCATTGTCTAAGTTGAGCGAGTCAAGAAGACTAGACAACGCGAAGGAGAGATTCGTAAATTGCGAAAGTATAATCCAAATGAGTCCTTTCTGCTGCTCTTGTCTCTACCATTTTTAATGCTGGTGGTACTCAACACTCTTATCAAAATATGACATGAATTCTGTTGTGTTTTTTGATTCAATGACTAAGCAGACTCACTCTGCTGTCTGCTTTAACTTAAAAGCTAAGGTTTGGATAATGGGAAAATTAGGAAGAAGTGCCTAGTGGAGAGAATTTGGTTGTAGTGGTGACTACCCTTTTCTTTCTTTGTTCAAACTCTTTAAGCTTTTCTTTGGTTTTTGATTAAAGTTGTATTTATGAAGAGGGATTAAAGATGCTTTTGAAAATTGTTTTTCTTCTGATTTGTGTGTGGGTATTCACTAATTGAGGTTTAGCTTTATCTAAAGCTAATGAAAAAGTGATGTGTTGTTGGTAAGTGGATTGTCTTTTCATCTACTTCCAATAATCAAGCTTTAAGTCTAGTTAAATTAAATGGTTATCTAAAACCCTAAAAAGGATAAACCTTCTTGGGAAACCTAACTGGTCACTATCTATCTATCTTCTTTGGTAGTATCTTAAATACAATGCTCAATTATTGTGTTTTGTTTGGGAAATGTCGGAGCCAAATTTTTAAGAAATCAACAAATTTTATTTCAGAGTTGCCGTCAATCAAAAAGAGATGTATTCAAAATGACCAAGTCAGTCAATCATTTGAATTTTACTATATATGGAATTGACGGCTAATACTCCTAACGCACGAAGTAAATTAGAAAAATCGAATCACATGAAGTAAATTAGAAAAATCGAATCACATGAAGTCAATCATTTGAATTTTACTATTAGAAAAATCGGATCGTACAATTTAGAAACACCCAAAAATCAACTATCAACATACATTCATGATTAATTTGTGAATTTTCAACTTAGAAGTTAGAATCATGGAACCAATCACCATCTATGTTACCACCAACTACAATTCTTACTATTTAGACATATTCAAAGTTACCACAACCCCAAAGGCCCAAACTATAAAAATCAAATCAACAAGTTGGTAGTAGTTTAGTAGTTTCTTCTCATGTGGGTGATGTCAGTGAGAATAACTGATCCACCGACCAATCCAACGGCCAACTACCCTACAAAGACAGATAGATGAAGGTTGAAGAAGACATGTGGAGTTGATGTAAGTGGAGAGAACACAAAATAGAAATAAATAAAAAGATTTCCCTACTTGGTCACTACTAGTAGCACTTGGTTCAGTTCAACTGTCTTTAATATTGTTCTTATTCTTAATCAAATGGTTTATTTCCCTTAAGACATGCTTCTCTGTTTTTGTTATTATTTTCAATTTATTTACTTCTTTTTAGAAGCGAGGATTCTGGTAAAGAAAATGTTTTATTTATACTCAAACTACGGGATCAACGAAATAGATTGATGCTCTTCTCATATCGTGTCAAGTTCATATGATATTTGGTGGTATTTTATTTCGTTTTGTGTTCTTCTACTGAAAATTCTTTATTAAGATAATTAATGACCCCATTCTACTTACGGAAAATGAGTCATTTGTCTAAAAAAAATTAAAACACGGGTGAAATGGACGAATAAAAAAATTTATGGGTGAAATGGACAAAAATAAAATAGCAAGGATGAAACTGGTTTCATCCTTGCTTAAACTTAAAAAATAGCAAGGATGAAACTGGATGCATCCTGTGTAAAATAAAAATAAGGAAAAATATTTGAAAATGGGCAGGATGAAACTGGTTACATCTTGCCTATTTTTAAATTTTTGTCCATTTAAACAGTATCTAAATCTAACTGTCCATTTCACCTAGAAAATTTTGAATTTGGTCTTTTTAACCAATTTTGTGTTCTACTTAGTCATGCAACATTCACTTTGCTGGTTCCGACGGACCGAAAAATTTAACGTGCAACGTTTCGCTGCGCAAGCTGAGACTCCCTGATGCACCATTCAGATGTGGTCGGGTCATAGAGCTTCAAGTAGGGCTGTCAACGGGTCCGGATCCTCCCGGGTAGTACATGGCCCAGAACCGGACCCGTCATATCAGCATCGGTTCCGGGTCCTAACGGTTCCGGGGCCGGTTCCATAATGTGTTGGCCCAGGTTCGGGCCCGTTTAAAGTCCCGGGTACCCGTCGGGTCCGGGTACACGTTGGTTATTAAAAAAACTATTAAAAAATCTTAAAATCTTAATTTTTTTCTCTTTTTAAGTTGAATATAAATTAATTTTATAAAAAATTATTATTATTTCTTTATTAATGTACTAAATAAAGATTAAATGTAAGAAAAAAATCAAAAATCAAAAAAATTCAAAGCCGAAACTTGCAAAATACCTATAATTTTGCTAAAAAGACGATTAAAAGGTTAAATAAACGGGTACCCGACGGGTATTATCCGTTTGGACCCGTTAACATTCTGGTCCAATCAGGTAATTACCCGTCGGGTCCTAAGTTGCTAATGGGTCCAACTTTAGGACCCAGAACCGGACCCAATTAGGCGGGTCCGATTCCGGATAGCGGGTAACGGGTACCCATTTACATCCCTAGCTTTGAGGGTTACATGGTAAATGCATGTTAATTTGACTTCCCATAAATGTTTTTGAGGCCAATGTAAAATTGATTGATGAATTGAACGGTTTCGAAGATGTAGATGCGAGTGCAAAGTTTGGGGAACCGGTGGTGGAGAAGACAAAGAAATAGAGGAAGAAAGTCACTGCAAAAAGGAAGTCCCAAGGCGAATCGAGCGGCTCCCAACCTGCTAAACGAGGACGAGGTGGTCATGGTACTGGACGTGGATGTGGTTGCGGTGGGGATGCTGATAAATAAATGGTTTTTTTTTTCTTTCCAAACTTATGTCTTTAACTATGGATAAATATGGAGCCAAAACTTATGTTTTAAACTTATTGTCGAATTATGTTTGGTTATGTTCTCTGGTTTATGAATGACTGAATCTGGTTTGTTTTGAAAATTGTTTGTGTTTGCCTAAGATGCGACAAAAGAACCAACTACAATTTGTGTGCAAAAAACTACAGGATTCCGGCAGTTTATATATCCAGTCATAATCGGTTTACGTTTACCTACATAAAAACCGATTCTACCATTTCTCCAAGGGTACAATTTCTGAATCGGGTTTTAGGAGTGCACTACATAGACCAATTTTGGGAATTTCGTTCACTTGTTTTGGAATTGTTCAGAATCGGTTTATACGGATATTGTTAAAGACCGAATATGAAAAAAAAAAACCAGAATTTTGATAACCTTCAAAATCGGTCTTTGTGGGAATTCTATGTAATCCGATTCTAGAAAGGAAAAGTAATTTTTATGTATTTTTTTTTTTGACAAGAATCAGATAACATGTGCAATATTGTAAACCGATTGTGGCGAGGTAAATTTTATTTTTTGCAAGGCCAAAATCATAGACATTCCTAAAAACCGATTGTGTGAATTGATTTCGAAAAAAAATAGCCGTTGAATCTTTATCTATATAATACAACCTCTTTGAGCAACTCCCACATCACACACTGAGCTTAAAAAAAGGAATGTGATCCGGAAGAAGATATGCATCCAGTGAAATCGTTCATCCCCGCCTTTCACGAACGTCCCAATGAACCACAATCAATATTTTGGAAGAGCGTCAAAGGATTCTATTATGAGCGAACAACGAATCCAAATAACCGTAAATGGAGAGACTTAGCTTTTCGATTCCAATTCGAGAGTATGTTAAAGTTAGCAAAATGGTGAACGACCGTCATCCACAAGATTATCCTCTTGAAAAATTGAGTAATACGATAGGTTAGCGAACCCAGATCACGAACCGCAGCATCCTGACTCGTGAACAAGCCCTACGGTTGGCAAACCGTTATACCGCGATAATGTTTAGGAGATGCTTCAAGACTTATTATTTTAAATGTTTAGCATTTCTAGAACTCTCTTAAACACTTCTAAAACTTCATGGATCACTTAAACACTTATGTATGTGAATCATGATTAATTTCTTAGGTGTTTAAATGACCATCAAATAACTCTTAGTTCTTTGGCTTACTAGCCAAACCGTATAGTCATTATATACACGGTTCAATAACCGAACTTATGTGTATAGTCTTTTATTGTTGTTTGAAGACCTAATTTGTTTTCTTGATTCTCAAGTTATCTTATCTTGAATTCTTAGCTAACCCTGGTCTTTGAAAACTATAAATAAAGCATTTCTGTCAACTTGGAAAATCAATCCGTGACACTTTGTGTCCTAGTTGATTCTAGAGTCGCTTCTATTGACCTTTTAGGTCTACGAATAAAAACACTTCACTTGGGGATTCTTGAAGGCAGGTATGACTATCTTTACCTTGATAGTTCATGAATCATAATCTTGCTTTTGTGATTGCAGCTGGAACGATTCAACGACCTATGGAGAGTTCATAATGGGGAAAATAAGTTCATTCACCACAAGGAATATTCAGTGTTGTCCCGTCGTGCTCGGAGGTTCATTGACGATGTATTGATGTGCCAAATTCAAGAATTCGCATACTGAATTGTCCTATATATGTAATGCGCTAATTTGCTAAAATATGTAATGAATATTTTGTTTATGAAAATATGGCATAATCTGGTTATGTGGACATTTATAAACTCTGTTTCCTACAATCAATTTATGTGTACATTAACAAAAACCGATTCCGAGTTTTCTTCGTCAATTGAAAAAACTAAACCCAGAATCGGTTTACTATAGGGTGCTGGTTTCCCCATAACATCTCAATCTCCACCTCCAAATTTTTCCTTCATGAGATCAAACCTATGAACAAAAACTAACATTTGCAATCACAATGCCACCAATTCAACACTTCCAGCTACAAACACATCTTCTCTAAAAATTTCCTTAATTGCTTCATCTTAGCAACCCACTTAACTTTAACCAAACTGCAACAGCAACAACAACCCATCCTCTCTCTCAGTCTCGTATTCCAACTGCAGCACATCAACAACTCCTGCACATCAAGTCAGCTTCCTCCTTCCATCACCAACAAGCATTTCCCTACTACACACCAATACCATAACTTCAATTCCATTGCAGCACCACTAAATCCATTCTGTAGCTTTGCCCGCAATTTCAGTTCACCACCTGTCTCAGTTCAGACCATTTTCTGCAGCACCAAACAAACACAGATAAAAACTCTCTGAACTCAATTTCCCTAAGACACAACACCACCATAGACTCGACTGCAATTGGAGTTAAGCCACAACACCGTCTACATTTCCATCTTTCCCTTTTTTATCTCAGGCCAATACTTCTATTTGCTCAAAACAAAACCCACAACAAGCACCAGTTACTGCAGATTGTCATTGCATCACCACTTGAGCCATCTAATTTCTGCTCCATAAAATACTTTTTTTCCTGAAAACCACTTCAGCTTCTATTCAACCACTACACCAACAACTCAATCTCAGTTGCTTGTTGTTGCTAACATCACCAGAACCAAAAGTGGCTTCTCATTCTGCAACAATAGAGTCACAAGGTTGTTTCAATCCGTCGGCCAACTGAACCAACTCCACTTCTTCCTTCTCTGTAATCAACTGAACCCACAACTTCAGTAGCTTCATAACATCTTCCATTAATCATCATCAGCTTCAGAATTCCTTGAACACTCATTGAGCCAACACATATCATCACAAGTTTGCAGTTTCGTCAAAACCACCATCACAACAAACCCAAAAATTCGCAATTTCTGTCATCAATTCCTCTATCACAGATCCATCAAATCGACACCCATTCCGTAACTCGAGCAGTAGCACATCCTCCAACTTGTTTCTTCTCTTCATTCCATTAGAAACAATTTATTCTCGATCTAATTCAAAATTGGAATTAAACTTAAATTCAATCTTCTACCTTGCTTTATTACTGCAAATCTCCATCAATCGAACATCTCAGATCCACATCTTCAATATCAACCCTAATTAATTTCTTATAATAACTCTGTGGACGAAATCATTAGCTCACCAACATCAATCGAACCCAAATCAAATTCTCCTTCTGAAATTCGTCAATTTCATTTCTTGATATGTCTAGATTACTCACTTAACCACCAGCAGGTGCAAATCTTCTCTCAAATCTTCTCTTAACCACCAGCAGGGTGCAAATCTACCTCGATTTTTACTAATACACCCTCAATAATTAAAAGATTTCCAACCTCTGTAACCTTTTTTCATCCCACGAAATTTACGCAGCTACCCTTCATTTTTCAACTTATCCATGAAAATGTCTTAAAAATAAATAAAATAAATTGCACATGCATCCTTTTTGAGGGGCGTTTTCGGATTTGCAGGTGCACACGACCAAAAATAAATCCTATCTTTTTGTGTCAGTTGATCACTTAGATTTTAAAAACAAAAAAAAGGCCATATAAGGTCCTCCCTCCATTTGATGGGTCGGCCCAATATAAGGTCCTCCCTCCATTCGATGGATCGGCCCAATATAAAATAAGCCACGTAATCCAAAAATTATTGTTTTATGATCTTACACTATCTCCCCCCCCTTTAATGAGCGCAACAGATTAGCAAGGCTCTACTCTATCCGTCAGATCTCCGTACTATAACTTCCAGCCGTCAGATCTTAAGGCTTCCGAAAATAATTCCCGTGTGCACTTTCCATATGATTCGTTGGATCAGATGACTCTGAATCTCGGAATGGATGCCATTCATCTAATAAGCTACTCTGAGTAATATGTATAACATTGTGGGGGTTTATCTTAAAATTAAAAAAATTGTAAGGACCTAAACGTAAACATATATATATATATATATCTCAAATCTACCGAAACTTTTCTGCTCCTTCGTTTCTTCGAGTTAGGTTTAGAGGAGGAGAAAACTTATTGCCGCTACAAATGAAGATGATGATCATATCTTCATATCCATGAGATTAAGTCCCAAATTTCCATCGTTCACATCAATATCTGTTCACCAAATTTATTCAATTGCTAACCTTGATTCGTTTTAGGGTTTCAATTGATTAACTTTACCCAACAGAGATTGAATTTCATAACTGAACTGCTTCAACTAGACGAGTGATTTATGGTAGGGTTGATCTTGAATTGACAAATTGGGGTTTAAATTTTCTTTTTCAGGTTTGTGTGATACTAATTCAATTATTACTAATTTAATTTCTTTATAGTTAAATCATTGATTTGCAGTATAGAAATCTCTCTCGAAACAGTCTGTTGGTTTTTGTTGATCCTAAATTAGGTCTTTTTCTCAATTAGGGCTAAACAATTATTGTTGACGTTAATTACAGCTCTAGGACAATTATGAATATTATGCTTGGAAAATTGATTCGAGTGGTAACATTATCACCAAAAATATGAATGATTCTCACATTGATGATCAATTTAGAAAGGATAAGTCTAGGACATTCTCTGATATTTTAGATTTTGGGTTTTAAATTTTTTGGTAGACATTTGGGTATAGGGTTCACATGGAATGATCACCCTTTGTTATGATTTCCTCTTTGATTTTTGTTAGACATTAATAATTGGAATTTTGTTATTGAAATTGTGGAAGTTGCATGGCAGATTAGCCGTATTTGTTATGAGATGGAAAGGAGAATCTGAGAAGAATTCACTGTATTCTCGATTTTTTTTTTCTGACATTGTGTTCATTTTGATATATTTATATTGCTACTAGCCTATCATGGAAGTGTAAGGCTGCAAAAATAAGCCATTTAAACTCTTTTCTGTTTCTTACATGGCTATGCAGTTCCTGTGGTGCTTGGGAAGCTGACCGGATTTTGAAGTAGCAGCAAAAAGAAGAAGAAGATATTTTGTGTATATCTTCCATGGAATTGTACCCTTTTTAGTTCTCACACTCACCCTCCATTTTAACATCGTATGTTAGAACGTATTGTTTGCCGACGTGAAACGCACGTGGACTCTACTTGTAATTGTAGTAAAATATTATGCAACATAAATGCGCAATGTCATAATGTTTGGAAAGTCAAATGCAAATCCCATTTACATATTAAGTAAATGCGTAGATGATGAGCCCAATTCAATTAACTATAAGTGTTCTCCTCTACTTTTTTGGTGTCCAACTATATCAAGAAAAATGAAAAGTAGATGGGAATGATGTACTACTGCTTCAAAAAAAGTGAATCTTCCGTTGCCGTCCATCATCATAACTAAGCTTTTTCAATGACCGCATTATCATCTAACAAAGACCAACTCCAACTTGTTCATGCAATGAAACAAAAACACAAAGTGAAAACGTATTATTGAGAGTAAAGTTGAGGTGACATTTTACTCTTCTTTTTGGCTAAATTTGCGCCAATTCTTAGTGAAGATCATTTCCATACTACTATGGAGTGAAGACCATTGCCTTACTGTGGCCGTGGGTTACCTAAGAGCCTTTTGGCACTATTTATGTAACCAGTTTTCAAAAATAGTTTACTACTGTTTTAAAAACATACCATTTTTCCTTGTTTTACTTTCTAATTTTTTTTTTTTTTTTTTTACAATCAACATATTTTAATTCATTCGAATCAAAATAGTGATTACATGTTCGCTTACAAAAATTACAAAAACATCAAAATACAAGATAATCAAGACCCTAATACAAATAAGGACATTAATTACAAGTAGATCGCGAAGAGAAAGAGCAATAAACCGCAAAGATATCCAATTTTTTTTTATGTATAAAGGAGAGATGATGGTAGATCCGGAAATAATTTCCGACCATTTAATCAGATTGTAGTCTTCTTCGATAAGAGATGCTCCTAAAACAAAGGAGTAATTTTCCCATGAATTTGTCGATCCACACAAACGAAGATGTTGATTGAAAGCGATGTAGTGATGAATCGTTGATGTTTTTGAATAGAGAAAAGCAAGCCACGAACCAGCCATTAAAACTTGAAGAACTCGCCCCACAATGACGAAGAAATATGTCAAAACTTTTTTAGGGGTATAATTTTTCCTTATGTATCCTATTTTTAGGGGTATAATTGGAAAATAAACTTTAATATAACATATTTAAAAATTCCTGCCTTGGAATTTTAAATTTTTTATCTCGTTGGAAAGCTAATAAAAAAACATATCCAATGAGCACAAACAACAATATCAAATTTTGAGTTTTTACGAAAAATTCGGAGGTATTTATCATTTTAGGCACAATTTTAGAAAATTAAATGTATATTTATTATGCAAACCACCATAAAGGATACATAATACTTTATGTAACCATATTTTGATTTATGCATCAACTAATTTTCTGTTGCAACTAATAAAACGATATACTCCCTCCGTTTCAAGAAAAGTGATACTTTCATTATAGGCACAATTCTCGAAAATTAAATGCATAACCATTATACAAACCACCACAAAGGATGCATAACACATCATGCAACCATATTTTGGTTTATGGATCGACTAATTTTCCGTTTCAGAAAAAACTTTCACATTCTGTTTCACGAAAAGTGATCCTTTCTCTCCGTTTCGGGAAAACGTGATACTTTCGCCCCGTTCAGGGAAAAGTGATACTTTCGCCCCGTTTAGGGAAAAGTGATACTTTCGAACGGAGCAAAAGCATCACTTTTCCCAAAACGAGGCAAAAGCATCACTTTTTCCGAGACGAGGCGAAAGTGTCACTTTTTCTGAAACGAGGTGAAAGTATCACTTTTTCCGAAACGGGGAGAAAATATCATTTTTACTGAAACGGAATGTGAAAGTTGTCGCGGACAAACCCCATCTTCAAATTCTTCTTCGGTCGGCCCTCCCACCGTAACAACGGTTGTACCGGTGTAAATATGTGGCTAGCAGTATGCAGATCAAGATCAATTTTTCTACTATCACTACAAAATTATTTTACTTCGTATGATTTTAATTAGTGAAGAAAAGATATCATGATTCATGCATGACCATCACATTGGAGAATTGAGTACTTAGTTTGTCTCATGGGAGTGTTATTGGGTCACAAACAACCAAATAAGAACCAAACATTAGACACAAGGATATACGTGGTTCGGTATGATTACCTACGTCCACGTGGGTGAAAGGGTGTATCTTATTACTTCAAGGTGTTACAATGGTGTTTCTCTTCCAAATGAACTCACTTGAAAGATGATCTCGCTCTCCTCTTCCTTCTCTTTCGTGATTACAAGACTCTCTCTCCTAAAAATACCACCTACCTCTCTTGGATATAAGTTCCTCTATTTATAGGAAGGGTTACATACAACCATACTAGGGTGTTGGTCACATTACATCTAATCTGAAGTTCTGTGGTCAGGCCAGCTTATGTCGTCCCTTCTTCTGTGCATGTGGCCGATGTATTTTGATTCCTTCGCATGTCTCTCGTCCGAGCCGATTCCTTCGGGTGTTCTCATGGCACGATGTCGCCCTTCTCGTATATCGCCCTTGCAGTTGGCCGATGTGACACGTATCTTCTTATCCATTTGACTATCACTCCTCGTTTGACCCACCGTGTCTTGTCTTATCAGCTATGTTAGAAGCCTGGAGTCGAGTCTTTTCCAACAGCTGCAGAGCAATCATGCCTGATCCACGTGGCTTCTTAAATCTCGCGCCTGGCAATCTTTATCCTATGCTTCTCGTCTCTTCATTCTTGGGTGCATCATATCTTAAGATGTTGCCACCTAGCCCTGTGGATAATTTACACCTACAGGAATGTTATTGGGTCACAAACGACCAAATAAACAAAAGTTCAAATGATAGTTGTGATTCCATTATGTGATTTCATTTCTTACACCGTATCTCATAAAGAGATGTAGACATGTTTGGTTGGAAAATAATTGAGTATGTGTTGTGAAAAGAAAATTAACTGATCTTATTAGAACAACTATTTATTATGTCATGAAAGATTTACAAAATCAATGTTAGTTCTATTTAACTTTTGTTATTGTTTTTGTTCTGTGTTCATATTTGTTCTTGTCATTTATTTCTTGAAGGCACTTGAAGATCAAGCTGAATCCGATTTTCATGTGTAGGCCTATGTGCAAAGTTCTTTTTTTTTTTCTTCCTCATTATCAAATTATGTTGTGAGAATATATTTCAATGACTTTTGTTAACTTGTATATCCGTATACATGTTAAGGTTTAATAAAGAATTATTTTATTTCTTTGGAAATTGTATTTTTTTGTCTTATTCTACTAGAAATTTGTTTTTCTTACACTAAAAATAACAATTTTTGTTCCCAATGCAAAGAATTATTGTTTCCAATGTAATAAAATAAAGGGATATTTTGACTTAGGTGCCCATAAAATGGTACGCCTTTGCGTTTGGTGCCTAACTTTGTCCAACTTTGAGTTAGGTGCCCAATGGGTAACAGTCAACGTATTGACTGTGTTTGACTGGGACCCATTGGGCACCTAACTCAAAGTTGGACAAAGTTAGGCACCAAACGCAAAGGCGTACCATTTTATGGGCACCTAAGTCAAAATATCCCCACACGAGATAGTTACGATTATACCACACTTTGGGGTACCTCAACTTATCGAAATTCATGAAATTTTTACAAGTAAGTTGTTTACATATAGAGAAACAACAAGTCCAAAATTCACTTGATTCTAACTGTTCATCAAAAAGATATACACACTTCAACATGGCTGCTTCCATCATCCCACACACGGGATATTTTGACTTAGGTGCCCATAAAATGGTACGCCTTTGCGTTTGGTGCCTAACTTTGTCCAACTTTGAGTTAGGTGCCCAATGGGTAACAGTCAACCAAAGTCAATACGTTGACTGTGACCCACTGGGCACTTAACTCAAAGTTGGACAAAGTTAGGCATCAAACGCAAAGGCATACCATTTTATGGGCACCTAAATCAAAATATCCCTAAAATAAATGAATTTTGTTTCCAATGCAAGAAATTGTTGTTTTAATAAACCTTAACATATATACGGGTATACAAGTTAACAAGACCCTATTTCAATTGACAAAAGATGTGTGCAGTCTATTTTCAATTCCCCCGGGCAGTAAAACAGTGATTCTCTGCAACAAAGTAAAAAGAAAAATGAAAAAAGAAAATGAGGGACAGTAAAAAGGTGATTTTTGAACATGGTTAAAACTTGAAAACAAATGAATGTCGGTTATCACTTTGATCGGTTTTTATGACCTTTTTGTCTCCCTGCTGAGCCGACCAACCTCCACCGTTATTTTTAGCTTTTCTAAACTAAAGGCATGCCCGATATATAAGTGACAGTAGAATGTCGTAACGGAATAAAGAAATTGCAAAGGTCCCCTCAAAGAGTAGGGGTGAGCATTTTATCCATCATCCGCGGATTTAACCGGGACCAACCGTACTTGTACGGATGGATGTCCGAACCGTTCGTTAATGGGTTGAATGCGGATGAGATTTTTGAAATCCAACGAATTATGGATTGGACCCGGATGCAACCTTGAAAATCCGTTGGACATCCATACCCGTTAGATTAAAGATATTTATATAATTTTTAGAAAATATCTGGATAGTTTTGGAATTTTTATAGTGTTTGTTTGGAGTGTTGTCCGTGGCACTTCTATATTTATATACATATATAAAATGTGTAGGATCTATAAGAAGTCATTTATATTGGCTTTAGCTTTTCATTATAAATTTTAACAAACACAAGTCCATTGGATTATCCGCACCCAATCCGTTCATCCGTGTATCCATTGGATGCAAATCCGTTGGATATGGATTGGATGCGGATGCCAAATTTGAAATCCGTAGAGAATTGGATTGGATGCGGATGAGGTGAAAACCGGTCCATACCGGCCCATGCTCACCCCTGTCAGTGAGTCAGTGTGCCACTTCCTTCGGAAAATTGAGTATTTTGGGCAGACTATTGGCCCAATTCCCTTGAACAAACCCAGTCCAACAAATTTGTATCCTAATTTTGCGAGCCCATTTCTGGAAACTGAGGGATCTTTTCCCTTCATAAAAAGCCCGAGTCCATTGTTTCTTTTTCCGCTCCTCTTAAAATCTTTGCTCCACACCTGTTCCAGGTTTCCGGCCGCTTATCATGGAATGCTTAATATTGACACTATATGTATGGCTATACATTTACCTCTTGTTCAAAGTGAAAGGATTATGCAGCAAACCAACTGGCATTAGCCCAGTTGGCCAGTGGTTGAGCTCCCAACTAAATTTGCTGTGAAGAGAGCAAGAGGCTACAAACAAGAGCTTGTGAAATAGCGAATTTCTGAGAATATATAAAGCTTAACTCTAAGCCCAAGTGATATGAGTGTAAAGAGTATTAGTCCCACATTGTTTGGGCAATCTAAGATTCTGCGATTTATAATCTCTTAGGGCCCCTCCACTCATTGCCAATTGGTTTTGAGTTGGATGCCCGTATTTTAACATGGTATTAGAGAAGGATATTTGCGTCGAGTCAGTTGACCGCACCTTTACTCGCGTCACCCGATTTAATTATCCACGTGTTTGTAAGACCCGCCGAGGCTGCACGTGAGGGGGCGCGTAGAGACTATTAGTCCCACATTATTTTGGGCAATCTAAGATCCTGCGATTTATAATCTCTTAGGGCCCCTCCACTCATTGCCTATTGGTTTTGATTTGGATGCCCGTATTCTAACAATGAGATCTCCTAAAAGTCTAAAACATATCTTAACTTCCCGATATCCAATTGTTATATAATTGGACATTCGTTTCCGTGGAATCCCCTAACGAGTGGATATATTGGATACACTCAACTTTCTGCATCCAATAGTTTTTCAGCCGGAGCTGCACCTTCTTATTCTTCCTCCGATGGAAACCATGCATCAAACATTCAACAAACTATTTAAAACCTCAAACCACAACAATGCAAACGGCGGTGGCTGTTTTACCTGCGAAATATGTGTACAACCAGTTCCAGTGAACGAAAAGTTCAAAAACATGGAGGCAAGTGGATGTTTCCATCCCTATTGTAAAGATTGTGTCGCCAAGTATATCGAAACAAAAGTGATTCACGACAATGTGTCGGATATAAAGTGCCCTAATTAGGAATGCACATGGGACGGGACGGTTTTTTGCCTGGCTCATTACCCGTACCTCCCTATGGTCGATACCTGTACATGTACCTGTGAAGTACGGGACGAGACCTGTACCCATTTAACTCGGTACGGGACGGGACAAGTTTTTTACCTGTAGATTATGTAAAAAAAAAAAAAACACAAAAAACCAGGGACGATCGGATCTTTTGTTTTTTCCTTTTTTTTTCGTGGTCTCTTTCGTCTACGTTTCGCTCTTCTAAACCTAAGAACCAGAGACGATCGGATCGATTATTAGTTAAGAGAGTCTAAGAGAGAAGCAAATATAGCTAGAGAATTCAGATTAGCCATTAAATCTGAGGAGGGATAAATCTAATCTGTTTTCATGTTACTCTTTTTCTCCCCGTTCTCTCCGTCTCCCCCTGTATTTTTCCCTTGTTCTTCCACTCTTTTATTTCTCTAGAGAAACTAGAATACAGAAGAGGAGTTGTGAGATATTGAAGGGGCGAGAGCTTGGAAAAGAATGCATACGACCTTAGGGAAAGAAAAATGATTTCGTAGTCGTTAATTAATTGAGATTTTAGGAGGGAAACAAAAGGAACTATTTTCTATTCTTTTTTGATGTATCTGTTTGCCGTGAGTTGTATTAAAGAGGAAGAAAGGTGATAATGGTGTTTGTATCTATTGGTGTAAACATAAGTACTATTATTGTCGGTTTGGATTGACGTTTTCAGTTGAACACGAGTATTACGGGACAGGACGGTATGAGAATTGCATAGAACAGTTATTTCTACTTACTCTAGGCACGGTACCGGTTTCTGGTACTTGTACCTGTCCCCATCATCATTGTTCCGGGACGGAATCGGTACGGTTCCTGCGGTTCCGGTACGGTTTCATGGGACGGGACGGTTCGTGTGCAGCCCTAGCCCTAATACAAACTGTTCCGTTCTCTTGGATGCATTATCTTGTCATTCGGTCCTCCCAAAAAAAAGTATTCGAGAAGTGGTGTCGTGTTCTTTGCGAGTCCGCAGTACTTTTAGATGCATCGAAAGGTGGGTTTGAAACAGAACTCAATATTTGGGTGAATGATTCCACACTTCATCCAGTGGACAACCAATACAATATATAGGGTTTACAGTGCTATAATTACAGAATATTCTACATTAAGGAATATAATTTTACATGCAAAAATTAAGTTTCTTGTGAAATATATTAGCTGTGATTGACAGATTTTCGGCAGCAGTATATTTATGCATAATATACGCTAATCAATCCCTTGATATTTGGTTTGGCAGCTGTATCCTTAACATCCTCCCTCAAGTTGTTCATGAGTGGACGAATGTTCAACTTGTCACGTAGAAACTGAAACCTTGGAGACGCTAGACCTTTCGTAAAAATGTAAGCAATTTGACCTTTGGATGAGATAAACTTCACCTGTAACTGTTGCCTGGCAACTCTTTCTCGTACGAAATGATAATCAATTTCAATGTGTTTCATACGCGCATGAAACACAAGATTTGCTGTAAGATAAGTAGCACCCAAGTTATCACACCACAATGATGGTACCTGAATTGTAACACCTAGTTCTTGAAGCAAGGACTGAAGCCATATGAGTTCTGATGTTGCAATTGCAAAACCCCGGTATTCTACCTCTGTACTTGATTTCGAAACTATGTTTTGCTTTCTTGCACTCCAGGAAATAAGATTGCCTCCAAAATATATACCGTATCCACTAGTAAACCGTATGTCATCCACATTTCCTGCCCAGTCTGACTCGGAATAAGCATGAAGAGACTTGTCCGGAGATTTACGTATAACTAAACTATAGTTAGCCGTGTGCTTCAAATACCTTAGAATTCGATTCACTAACTCCCGATGCTCAACATATGGGTCATGCATGAATTGGCAGACCTTATTGACTGCTATAAAAATGTTAGGACGAGTGAGATGTAAATATTGTAGTGCACCACAAACGCTTCTGTAGAGAGTTTGATCCTCAAATTTTGTACTGCCTTGTTTGCTGATATTTGTATTTACTGCAAGAGGTGTGCACACTGGTTTTTCTCCATCCATCTTGGTGCGCTTGAGCAAGTCAGTAATATACTTTTGTTGACTTAGAACTAGTGAACCTTGTTGTTTAACTACCTCAATTCCCAAGAAGTAATTAAGTTCACCCAATTCTTTTACAGCAAAAACAGACTTCAACTCCTCAATTATATTGCCTATAAGTTCAGTGTTCGAGCCTGTGATGATTATATCATCTACATAAATAAGCAAGTAAGTAATACCACCAGGATCTTATTTAATGAATAACGAAATGCCAGCCACAGAACCTTTGAACCCTAACTGTAGAAGATGATTGCTTAGACGAGAGAACCACGTTCGTGGAGCTTGCTTTAACCCATAGATAGCTTTGTTGAGTTTTCAAACATGATTAGAAAAATTAGGTTTCACATACCCGGCTGGCTGCTTCATATAGGCTTCTTCAGTCAATACTCCATGTAAAAATGCATTCTGAACATCTAGTTGTTTTAGTGGCCAGTTTTGAGAGACATCAATAGAGAGAACAAGTCGAATTGTGCTAGGTTTTATTACGGGACTAAAAGTCTCATCATAATCAGACCCTTATCTTTGATGAAAGCCTTGTGCAAATAATCGTGCCTTGCGTCTGTCAAGTTCACCATCAGGTTTTTGTTTAATGCGAAACACCCATTTAGAGCCAATAAGATTCATCCATGGATAAAAGGGAACATAGCTCCAAGTTCCATTTCTAATATGCGCATTAATTTCATCATCCATAGGAGGTCTCCAAGTTGGATCTTTAGCTGCCTCTGTATAACAAGTTGGAGTAACGAATTCTGTCTTCTCAAGTGGGTATTTGGATGCTGTAAGACAAAGTTTGTTCACTGGTTTTCTGATACCATCTCGTGCTTGTGTAACCATAGGATGCTACTAAGCTGGTTGTTGAGTTAGATCACTGGTTCTCTCAACTGAGACTGATGCGACAGTAGTTGTGGAGTCAGAAGTTGGTTCTGGTGTGGGTGATAACGGAATTTCTGGAACTTCAGGCGACACTGGTGGAGTGGGTAATAACTCAGTTTGTTGATCTTCTACATGCTGTGATGATGATTGAGTAGCAGATGCAGGAGCATACAAAATAGAGGAAGATAATAAATTAGTTATGGGTGTTAAGAGATTAGAAACATCCAAACATACATGTTGTTTTGCAGCAAAAGGAAAGCTGGTTTCTACAAATTTGACGTGCCGAGAGATGTATAACTTGTTGGTTGGAGTATGGAAGCACAAATACCCTTTATGAGCACCACTATACTCTATGAAAACACATGGTAATGATCTTAGTTAAAGTTTATTGGAGACATATGGCCTAAGACAAGGGAAACACAAGCAACCAAAGACTCTTAGAAAAGAATAGTCTGGAGATTTGTTGAACAATAATTCTAATGGAGACCTCGACTCATTTTTTGTAGCTGGTATTGTATTGATTAGATAACTAGCAGCAGATAAAGCATCAAACCAATAAGGCTTTGGCATAGAGGCATGAAAAAGAAGAGTTAGGCCAGATTCTGTGATGTGTCTAATGCGGCGCTCGGCAAGACCATTTTGAGATGATGTATGAGGACATGAAAACCTATGCACTACTCGTGAGTTGTTAAGAAAAACGTGAATTTTTAAACTCCCCTCCATTATCTGATTGAAAAACCTTCATTTTGAGATCAGTTTGATTTTCTATCATGGTTTTGAATTGCATAAAGACAGGAAGTACATCTGATTTTCGATTTAGAGGATATATCCATGTATAATGTGAGTAGACATCCATAAAAAGAAGATAATAACGATAGCCATTTCTAGATAAATAAGGAGACACCCATAGATCAGAAACAATCAAACTTAGAGGTTTATCAATAATAGTTGTGCTAATAGGAAAAGGGAGTTTATGACTCTTGCTTATATGACAAGAGTGACAGAACTCAAACTGTTTATTCTTAAATGGAAGGGAAAATTGTTTGATAACTTTGACTACAATACGGAGCATTGGGTGTCCCAAATGCTGATGCCACATTGGAATGGTGTCTGGCATGAACACAATTGGGTAGCTAGACTTTATCTCTCTAACACCATGAAAAATGTATAGCCCATCTTTACTCCTGCCTTGCAACAGTGTTGTCTTTGACTTGAAATCCTTTACATGAAAGAAATTGGAGTGAAATTCAAAGAATACATTATTATCTTTGAAAAACTTTGAAACTGAGAGGAGATTTGCTTGGATTTTCGGAACATGAAGAACATTATTAAGATAAAAAGCTCTGTTGTTATGAGTGAAAGATGCATTACCAATGATCTCAATGTGAAGGGCATTACCATTACCAACTCGAACCGTTTCAGTACCATCATATTCATGACTGATATTGAGGTTGTTGAGGATGGCAGTTAAGTGGTGAGTTGCACCCGTGTCAGTTACCCAATTGTTGTCAGTAAAACCACTAGGTAAAGCAAGATATGCAGCTGGTACTTTTCTCTGTGGTGCATTGTTATCTTTACGAAACCATCAGAAACTTGCATTGTGGTTTTTACAATTGCATATTCAACATGTCCCTTGACCTTGATCCCTCCAAGGCTGACGATTATATTGATTTTTATTGCGAAAACCTTGATGATTTGGTGATCGATTTGATTGAAACCTTTATGACTCTTGCCTATGATATGGCCGTGCAGCAGATGAAGAGGCAATGTTTGCTAATGGTTGTTGTAGAGTAGCTAGTTGTTGTTCCAATCTTAAATCAAACGAGATCAGATGTGCATAGAAGGCATCCATGTCGATCTTATCGACAATGCTGAGAGATGTCACAATGGCATCATATGCCTGATCTAGTCCATTGAGAATGGACTGCTACATATCCTCTTCATCCATAGGACTTCCAGATGCTGAAAGAGCATCAAAAATTTGTTTAGACTTTGAGAAATATTCATACATAGAACTGTTACCTTTTTTGAGATTGTGAGGTTGTCTTTTGAGATTCATCAGATGTGCTCTAGTTTTAGGAGCATATCTCTTTTCCAAAGCGTCCCATACTTCTTTTAAAGTTGTTAGTCCTGAAACACGACTTAGGACTCCTTCTGTGAGGGATGAGAGCAGCCATCCTAAGAGTATTTGATCTTGTTCTTCAAACTTGGTGTATGCAGGATTTGTAACTGCTGGTGCTCCTTGTTGTGTTCCAGGGGTTGTTGGTGATGGTTTTTGATAAGTCCCATCTACATAACCCCTCTAGTCTTTAGCCTTTCAATAATGGCTTGAACTGTGTTTTCCATATGACATAGTTTGAATCATTCAACTTGATGTTTACTAGGTGATTGACATGAATTTGATGTAGTGTATATGTTTCCGGTGCTGCCATTGTAGCATATTTTTGAAGGAAGGCGTGGTTATTGGATCTTCTGTCTGATACCAAAATAGAACTCAATATTTGGGTGAATGATTCCACACTTCATCCGGTGGACAGCCAATACAATATATAGAGTTTACAGTGCTATAATTATAGAATATTCTACATTAAGGAATATAATTTTACATGCAAAACTTAAGCTACTGACAAAGATATATTAGCTGTGATTGACAGATTTTCGGCAGCAGTATATTTAGGCATAATATACGCTAATCAATCCCTTGATATTTGGTTTGGCAGCTGTATCCTTAACAGTTTGTGCATGGAAGATGTTTTTGCCCTAACCGCAGGTGTTCTAAACTGATTCTGAATGAGTGTGTGGAAACTAAGTCTACGGTGAAACGATCAGACTGCCCAAACTGCAAGGAAGTATTTTGTTTTAGTTGTATGGTTCCATGGAAACAAAATTATCAATGTCATCAATCAGGTGCCATAGCGATTGATATTGATATGGACAGAAAGGATGTTTTGTTCATCGAGACCGTTAAACGAAAGAAATGGGTTCGATGTCCAAATTGCTAAGTTCTGGTGGATGAGGGTGATTGCAGCCGCATGTATTGCAGGTTCTTTTCGTATCTTTATAACTTTTGACTAGTCTGAATCAGACTCATTGCATTTGACTCTAAAATTTCTAAATTATAGGATTATATTTTGGTGAAAACCCAGGTATCAAACGATATTTATCCAAATTATGGTTCTCTTCGGTTAACATTCTTTGGTATTTCTTTTTGTTTATGTGTACAGATGTGGAACCCTATTTTGTTATGATTGCCGAGAATGTCTTTGTGTATGCGAAGAAGAGCCGTTTACCTGTTGGGTGTGTCTAAGATGTCTGTTGGTTTATGGATTTATTATAGGCCTCATCTGGTCAATTAACTTCCTAATTCACAGGAATGATCATTAGAAAATGATTGCCGTACTTCGGTTTTTAAGCTATCATCAACAATAAATATATTTTTCGTACTCGTGCTACCAAATGGTGTCTAGTTTGATCAAAATATTTATGTTGTAACAAGTTAGTGCAGCAGAACCGGGTGTGCGGCGTGGTTTAATGCATTGAATGCTAGCTCTTAACTTGTGTGATGGTTTTTGCTCTGGTGTTTGTCTGGTACCAAAATGTGCATCTTTCTAGAGATTTCTTTTCAAACTTGTATGCATGATGATAATGTCATATTGACAGCATTTAAGCTCGCTCTAGACGACTTTTTGACATGTTTGAACTTGGGTATACCAACTGAAAGACTTGTCACTCCATAAAATTCTTGACTGAAGATTATACTGTTGTGGGTTTATTGAGGGTGAGTATCTGGGTGGAATTGATTTTTTGCTGGTGAGATATAATTATACTTTGAGGAGCTCTCTTGCAAGGACTGAGCTAAAAATGTAAGGACCAAACAGTAAGGGTTTTAAAACACTATCAATACAACTTTGCTGACTGTAACTTTCGAGTCTTTGTAAAGCCCATCTTATCTGAAAAGTGAAAAACCAAACTTCCCAAGCTGGGATTGTGCTATAGCGCACCCAATCGCATTTTTTTGTTGACATGAAAAATTATTAGGTGATGGTATCAGGGGACCTGAATTGAAAACTATCAGCATTCAGTACCGAGATAAGGGTTGAGTTCCAAACCTATCAGCATTCAGTACCGAGATAAGGGTAAGAAAAAGCATTCAGTACCTGGGCAGGGGTTATTAAAAAAGACAAAAGCAAAAAAAGTGGACAGGAAAGCAAGTTCTGCCTTCTGATGCTGCAACAAACATGATTAAGTTGCAACACCCGAATCGTAATATGCGAAATTTCACATTGTTTTTTTATTTATAAATTGTTTGCAGCATAAACACATTTGTAAAACGGTCGGGTTGGTATCGTTGACATGCTCCCATAAACACATTTGTAAAAAGGTCGCAGGTAAGGTATCCAGATGATATAACCCCCAAGGAACATAGGGTCCAAAGGAAGGACACCTTGGGACCAGGAACTCATCCTTCATGATGTCTTTCCTAGGATACTCAACAAATCCTGAGAAATCCAATAGGCTAGGAAGGCCACGAGTTCAGTCTGGCCATTCACAACCGGAAATTAAGGAGGGAGAGTCGGTCTTGGGGAGTTACCTCTAGTGCCACGAGAAGACCAAAACTCCGCCCAGGTATAGGGTGACCAAAAACCTCGTTCTGCCGAACTAATTCTTAACTGATAGGTATTTCAAATCCTTTTAAAATCAACCAAGTTTATATGCAATGCTTGCTGCTTGCATATGTTTCTAGGAGAATTAATACTAATAAAACACTTAATATCTCGCATGCATGCACGCATGGATTCTGCATTCTTTTTCCAAATTGATTATCAGTTTTTGTTACTCCTTTAATTAATTAAGGTTGTCTATAAAATTAAGCCACCAATTTCTCTTTCAATTCACAGAATTTAGTTTTCTTTTCATCATCTAATTCCACTGAAAATTAATAGAGATGAAGAAAAGTTCAAGAATTGGTTTAGCGAGAGCATTTACTGGTTTATCAAAATCAACGTTGACTGCTATAACATATGCGATACTATTAAGTGTGTTGACGACATTGGTTATCCCTACTACAACAGCTATCCGCCAGGCACAAAATATAAACAGTATGCTGATAATAATATCACTTCCTTTGGTGGCGATGGATCGATTTCTACCCAAGGATTATTCGGCTGCGTAGTATCGATAGGCAATGTTATTGGTGTGTGTGCTAAGTGCTTCGCTTTTCTTTGTACCAGTGATGTGATTCCCTGCGACTTAGATTGGGGGTATAAGGATTGTTGCAACAGAGTCTTAGTGTGGTGAAGAATGCTTTAGTAAAAAATTTCCCAAGATTGGCGATCGTTTCTACAAGGCTTGTGAAAGAAAATTTCCACCTACATAGCCCGCATAAGACTATATGCATAATTAACATTATCCAAAATGATGGATGTAATAAAGAGACAAAAAAATTAACGTAATAAATAAAAATGTGATACTCCAAGATTTGTTTTTGTCAAATCAATGGCGATGTTAGTTAATGGGTTTATATTTAAAATAGTCTCTGGACTATACATCCAAGAGTTTCTGTTGTCTACTACAAATTAAACCCAAACGATAAAAATGATGCACAAAATTTCAAAAGAGAACAAATCTCTTTAAATCGCCCTTGTCTTTTAAATCCACCAAACATAATATAAAAAACACATGACCATACAAAAAAACACATACCTTATAATGAAGTGAAAGGTATTATTTTAATTTCCACTAAAGCAGATCGGTAACGATCCGGGGGTTAAGAATATCACCGGGGGTTAAGAATATCAGATTATCTTGCGCACTGTCCATTTTAATCTCTCCGGGGAAGTAATACAGTGATTGTCTGCCACAAAGTAAAAAGAAAAATGGAAAAAGAAACAGCGAGGGACAATAAAAAGGGATTTTTCATCATAGTTAAAACTTACAAAACATATGGATTTCGGTTACAGAAATGCTACATACACCGATTCGGTGTACCGTGATGTTGATCTCAAGAAGATCCAAGGGCTGCTAGGAGCGCCCTGGGAGGAGTTAGCAGGGGTGGGCTATTGGTGGGACTCACATCATTTTTTTCTCTCACATTCTCTCTCTGCTGTGTACTTCGCTCGGTGCAACTAGAATTTTTGTTTCGGTTATTACTCTCCTGTTTTTATCACCTTTTTGTCTCCCTGTTGAGCCGACCAACCTCCACCGTTATTTTGAGCTTTTTAAAACTAAAGGCATTACCACATATCAGACAGTAGCACTCCCTAGTCAGTAAGAAAATTGAGTGTATTTACGTGAAATGAGAATGTTAGAGAAAGTTATGCAACTCTTTTCATAATTTTTCAGCGTCAGCTACTGCTGACGAACTCTAGCTGGTCTTACATACAAATCAGGAAAACAATTATGATGTTCATGCAAGCCCAATTCAAGTAAGTAACACGCAAAATGTACAAAATTTGCAGCTATTCAGTGTGGTGGATGATCAAATCGTCATTAAGATAGGAGACCTACAAAACAAGAATATAGACACGAATGAAGTCATATTTTCAACTTCGAAGCTGGTGGTGGAGTTATGATGCAGAATGGGGGGGATACCAACCAAAGATGAGGTGAAGGCTAAGACGGTGATAGAAGAAATTCTTTTCAAGTACAGAGATAGGTACAAAGCAATTGCAGAAGCCAAGAAGGTGCAGGACAGCGCTGATTCACAAATTTCTAACTCATCAGATGATGAGGAAGAAAATGATCAGGAGGTCAATTCAGGGGATAATTGTGTTGTTGATGGGTTCTAAAGTGATATCATGGAATCTCAGGGGGTTGAATGATTACATTAAACAAATTTCGGTGCGTGACTTAATTTCCCTGCATAAATGCATCATCTGTTGTATTCAAAAAACTAAGATGACGGCAATGTCGCGTTGGTTCGTTGGTCAACTTTGGCACGATGCGGACTTCGGAATGAAACTCTTACCTTCTCAGGGAGTGGTGGCCTTCTTACGATTTGGGACAACACCCAGTTGGAGTTGTTGGACAAGCGATTTGGAATAAACTCAATCACTTGTCTTTTCATGTTTTGGTGTGATGGTTTCAAATTTGTAATAACTAACGCTTATTCTCCGTGTGATCATTTAACGAGAGAGATATTCTGGAAGGACTTGCATGAAGTCAGGAATTGGTCGGCGGAGGCATGGTGTGTGGTGGGAGACGTTAGCGCTGTTAGGAGCGATGGGGAAAGGAAAAAACCGGGTGGTGATGTCCGAAACACGAATTTTCTTAATGATTTCATCTCTGATCAAGCACTCATTGAATTGCCGTTGCATGGAGGAGCATATACCTGGAGCAATAAGCAGAACGACCCTTTGCTATGCAGGGTGGATAGGTGTCTATTCTGTACTGATTTTGATTCTAAAGTTAGGTCTGCTACACAAACAGCTTTTGTTAGAAATATTTCAGATCATAATGCTTTGCTAATCGATATGGAACCGTCAATTCGAACTCAGTCTTGCTTCAGAATAGAAAACCACTGGCCGGAACACCCGGATTTTGTGAAAAATGTGGAGATTTGGTGGAACTCTCTTGATTTTCTGGGAACTCCAAGTTATGTTCTTTTAAGGAAGTTACAGAACTTAAAATACTTCATCAAAAACTGGAGCAGGAGCACTTTTGGGAATGTGCGCAAGGAGGAGGAGGAGTTAAAGAAGAAGATCAGTGTTTTGAATATTACTGAGGAAACCATGGCTCTTTCCACTTCTCAGATTGAGTAAAGGGCAACTTTATTGAACTCGCTTAACACGGTAAAGCTAACCAGGGCGAGGATGGCATTTCAGCGGGCGAAAGTTAAGGGTTTTAAATATGGGGACAAAAACACTCAGTATTTTCATCAAATCGCGAGTGGGAAGAGGAGAAGGAACTGTATTACAAAGTTGGAGGTGGATGGAACAGACGTTTTTAATTGTGAAGCTATTAAAAAAGAGATTCATGATTATTATTCTGAATTATTTACTGACGACTCACCAATAACGCCTTCCTTTGATAACTTAGATTTCAAGGCTATCGATCAAATTCAACATGCGTGGCTAGAAAGAGACTTTGAGGAGGAGGATATGCTAAAAGCAATAAAATCATGTGGAAAAAATAAAGCGCCAGGACCAGACGGATATAACCTGGAATTTTACAAGGCGTGTTGGGGAGTGATGAAGTCCGACGTTATGGAAGCAATCAAGGAGTTCTGCATCAAAGGAAAGATGGATTGGAGGCTAAACGTTTCTTTCTTGAAGCTGATTTCTAAAAAGTAAGACTCGACTACTGTCAAGGACTTTAGGCCCTTGAGCTTAATAAGCAGCTTCTTTAAGATTGTTTGCAAGGTTTTGGCAGAAAGAATGAAGGTGGTCATGCCAGGCTTAATTTCTCGTTCGCAGGGTGATTTTATCAAGCATAGACAGATACTTGATGGCATCTTGATTGCAAATGAGTTAATTGACAACGAACTGAGGCAAAAAAGGCCAGAGTCATGTGCAAGATTGATATGCAAAAGGCCTTCGATAATGTAAGTTGGCCTGGTCTTTTCACTATTTTGGCAAAGAACGGTTTGGTTCGAAATGGATTCAGTGGATTAGATGGTGTGTGACCGATGATCAATTCTCAATTCTAGTTAATGGGGAAGCGACAAGTCTAATTAAACCTTCTAAAGGCATTCGCCGGGGGATCCATTATCTCCCTTTTCTTTCTTTTGGTGGTAGAATTTTTGTCTTTACTAATCAACAAGGCGAGGAGAAAGGTAAAATTGGAGGGTTCCATGTTAAGGAAGGAGGAACAAAGGTGTCTCACTTGCAGTTTGCAGACGACATGATAATATTTTTAGATGCTACCAATATGGAGGTTAGAAGACTTCTCGTTATCTTGCTTGTTTTTTAAAATTTTAATGTGATGATTTACGACTTAACTTTGGAGAAAAGCACGATGATCGATTTTGAGCGGATAATTTGGTGCATGGATTGGCTATGGAATTGGGTTGTAGAGTGGAGATTCTTCCTGTTACTTATTTGGGTATGCCCATTGGTTCTAAGAGAAGAAGTGAGTTGATTTGGGAGGTAATTATCCATAGAATGCAAAAAAAACTGGCACCGTGGAAGAAACGCTATCTGAACAAGGGGGGCAGGGTGGTCCTAATTAGGGAGCGCCTTGAAAGTCTGAGCATCTACTTCATGTCTTTACATCACATTCCCCGGATCAGTGGAGAAGCGTTTGAATACAATAATGAGAAGATTCTTATGGGGCGAAGATGAAGAAACGAAGAAGATGAGATGGGTTTCGTTTAAAAGAGTTTGCAAACCAAAAAGAAAAGGCGGGTTAGGCATTCAAAATTTGAGACTTGTGAACAAATATTTGTTGGAAAAATGGCATTTAAGGTATTACAAGGAAAAATCAGCTCTTTGGAGACGAATTATGTGCGAAAAGATGCAGGCGGAGGAGAACTGCTTATTTCCACTTCAAGTTAAGGATCCGATAGGTCGGAGTATGTGGCTCGGAATCATAAGAGAAAACTCGATCTTTGCGGAAGTGGCACTAGTGCAAGTAAGGAATGGTACGACGATTAGGTTCTGGCATGACAGCTGGTGTGCTAAGATTTCTTTCAAGGACATGTATCCTAGGCTATATACAATTAACACTCAAAAAATGGCTTTAGTAGCGACGATATTTGAACCAAGATGGAACTTTCAATTTACCAGACGTTTAGATCCGGCTGAAAGCATCGATTTGCTGGAAATAAAACATGATATAAGGATGATTAATCTGACGCAAGGGGAGGTAGACGGTTTGGAAAGGGACGTGTCAACAAAAGAAATCTACATGAAGCTCGCTGAGACTGATGCATATTGGGAAGGTCACCGTATCTTAACAAACAGATTTGTGTCGCCCAAAGTTAACTTTCTCTTCTGGGCTTCCCTGCACGAATCAATCCCAACAAGGTATATGTTACAACAAAGGGGAGTAGCAATACAATCCAATTTATGTTTATTCTGCAATACGGCGGTGGAGACGTTAGATCATCTTTTCATCCATTGTGGGGTGATTAATTAAGTTGTGGGAGTATTTTTTAGCGGCGATGAAGGTACAATGGATTATGCCTCTTAACTTTATGATGTGTATACGGAGCTGGAGAATGGAAATAACTACGGCAAGAGTGAAGATGGTGTGACAACTTATTCCTTTCGCAATTTGCTGGGAGGTTTGGAACGAGAGAAACAGAAGGGTGCATGGAGGAAGAGCAAAGACAATGTATGAATTGGGAATTACCATTAAACAATGGATTTTACTGTGGAGCTCCTCCACAGACACTTTCAAGGACTGTACGACGAATCAGGTGATAACAAATTGGGAGGATATTATGAGTATGTAGAAAGTTAGCCTTTTCTGCAATTCGGTTGGTTTTTTCGAACTTGTAATTACTATGTAAATAACCTTTTCTTTTTAATATATCCTTCCTTTCTCAAAATAAATAAATTTAAACCCTAACGATAAAAAAGATGCACAAAATTTCAAAAGAGAACAAATCTCTTTAAATCGCCTCTTGTCTTTAAATCCACCAAACACATGACCATACAAAAAAACACATACCTTATAATGAAAGGTATTATTTTATGTTGGAAGTTAAACCAAGATATGGTGATTTGGTTCGTGGATCAACATATGATATTGATCCAGTCCGAATGGATCAACTGCTGCTGTTGACGTAGTCAAGTTGGATCAATAGGAACTATTGACACACCGTGCGATATTTGGAAGTTTGAGTTAACTAGAAGAGCAAGTTGTGTCAGTTGCCTGCTTTAGAGTTTTACTATATTTAGAGTTTCTTTGTGTTTCTAGAAGTGTGCTTTATTTAGAGTTTGATTTTATTAGGTAAGTACTTTGAGTGATCATCAAGTTTGTGAGACTATAAGTAGTCTATTAAGCCAAGAGAGAATGTACACCAAACTGATTATCAATGTAATCGTTTTAATTGCTTCCGCGTGTGCTCTCCTCTCTCTTGCTCGATCCTACATTTTAATTTCCACTAAAGCAGATCGGTAACGATCCGGGGGTTAAGAATATCATATTATCTTGCGCACTGTCCATTTTAATCTCTCCGGGGAAGTAATACAGTGATTGTCTGCCACAAAGTAAAAAGTAAAATGGAAAAAGAAACAGCGAGGGACAATAAAAAGGGATTTTTCATCATAGTTAAAACTTACAAAACATATGGATTTCGGTTATTACTCTTTGTTTTTATCACCTTTTTGCCTGTTTTTATCACCTTTTTGTCTCCCTGTTGAGCCGACCAACCTCCACCGTTTATTTTGAGCTTTTTAAAACTAAAGGCATGACCACATATCAGACAGTAGCACTCCATAGTCCATAAGAAAATTGAGTGTATTTAATTTACGTGAAATGAGAATGTTAGAGAAAGTTACGCAACTCTTTTCATAGCCAAGCCCATTCAAACGGCATTCGGTCATATCCCTTTAAGCAAACCAAGTCCGATTCCAACATTATTTCAACAACATGCTTCAATGAGCCGCCACCTTCGTAGTTCGAAATATATAGTTCACCAACTCAGTAACTATGTATTGACAATGACCGAATCAAGTTGGTTTTGCTCTAAGGTTGTCATCAACTACACAATGTATATACATATTTAGGAGAAGTCAGGAATATCAGGATAGCCACTTACCGGGTAATGCTTAATACTGACACTCCATGGATTATGAAGCCGGTCTTTTTATTTTCTTCTTTATTTTGTAGCAATTATACAACGGACTAGCCATGAAAGACCACCTCCTGCGGGTGGAAAAACAAGAAAAAAAAATGCCAGAGGAAACATATACACCCCCGTAGAATGATTCACCATCAAACGCGCATGTCGAGATTGAATTCAATTTCAGCGCACCCCAGCACTTTGAACTTAGCAAATTTTGCGGCGCAGAGGCTACCAACATGAGCTTGTGACATAGCGGATGTCCGGGGTATAAGGATCATCTCTCAGGTGATGAGCTGTCCTAAAAAGATTCCGATGCGTTTCCGATGTCTATCCAAATAATTGGATATATCGGATATTCGTTTCCGTGGATTCCACTACGAGTGGATATATAATATCAATAGTGAAAAATACTATAACCCCCTACTATATGGGTTTAATATATAGAAACCCCACTAAATGGATCCTCTCCTATCAACTCCATACTTTCAGATTTTGATATTTCTAGGCCCAATACTTTTAATTTTAGGGCTTCATTTTAAAAATTTCTCACTGGATGAGGTCACTCGATTTATTTAATACCAATATTACCCTTCAGGATATAATGTAAGTAATAGAAGCTGAACCAAATCATTTGTAAAATTTTCTCTTTCCGTTCCAGAGCTCGAAGACTGAACATAAGAGAAAACTAGAAAACACCAACGAAACGAATCGAAAAGTAAGTTTAATCCTTCCATATTCTTTTTAGTTCGATCTCGAAAGTAGATTTTAAAGTTTCCGAGGTTTGATTTTAAAGGATTTGAAAAACAAAATATGAAAACTAAACTCGATTTTCTTTATCTGATCCCTGATCAAAGTTTAGATCTTCAATCATGAGAAATATGAGCATGATTACGTAGATAAGTATCACCTTCTCTTATTTAGAGATTTTAGCTAATTAATTTCAGAAACAAATTTCAGAAAATGATGTTAGGGATTTCAAAACCTAAATCTCCGTATTATTTTCCATTAACTTTATCCTAATCGAAACCGAAGCATAGATATACGATCGGCTACCTACTCTCTTTTTTTTGATTTGGATTTTTTAGAAGAATTTTGAACAAAAATTCCAGATCTGTTCTTCGTCAAAATCGTCGTAAATCTTAATTTATAGCCACAATGTAAAAATTGATTTGAGATTCAATATCAACGAATTAGTGTCTCTGTTATACATATATTTGATTTGAATTTCATCCACTCTTAATTTTCGATTTCATATGAACTGGTCTGGTGGTGTTGGTGGTGCAGGTGCAGGTGCAGGTTATATAGGAGGATGAGGAGGCGATGGTGGTATTGGAGCAAGTTTGTAGGAGGATTTTGAAGTCAGTGATGGTATTTTTAAGAATTGATAAATGTTTATGCTTGATTTAATGAATGATAAACTTTAGATGAATGTTGAGGCTTGATTTAATGAATGACAGAGTTGATCTTCAACTGCAGTTGAGTTGATCTCTAGTGTTGAGTGTTCGACTTGAGAGGTTTTGCCTTAATTTTTAAGAATAAACTTCCTAATCAGGTTGGTTACTGTGTTTAAGAATGAAATGCTTTTATTAGGTTGGTTACTGTGTTCAGGTTGGTTACTGTGTTCTTTTGTAAGTTAATCAGGTTGGTTACTTTGTTCTTTTGTAAGTTAATCCCAAAATTCATGTTGAATTTGATGCCAATGCTCTATTGATTTTCCACATTTAACACTTCATCATTATTGCCTGAAAGATGACTGTTTTGTTGTAGTGCTTCTAGATGTTGATGAAGAAGATATATTGCTCGATTTCACCATCAATTCGTATTTTGTAATTTTGATTTCTTCCCTTATGTTTTTGCTACATTCAAAATGCAAAAAATCTTCTCTTTACTTTGCATCAATTTTCCCCCCCCAAGCGCTAGACTCAGGCAGCAATACTACTGACCACGTAGATATATCCATTTAAACGCACACATTTCGACCGGGGAAGGCGGCACATGATTATAGGAGGTATTGCTAAAGGACTTCTACATCTTCATGAGGACTCTGGATCGGTTCAACATTAATTATCGAGATCTCAAAGCTAGCAGCGTATTTTTAGGAGCGGATATGGTGTTAGGATTTTCACGGTGAATCAAAGTCGAGCAGGTATGAAACACGTTTGTGGAACTTTCGAAGTCTTTCTACCTATTCATAAATACAGCGTTCTGATTGTTACTGTGTCAACAAACTGCATTCTGATTATTAACTAAGAGTTTTACAGCCTCACCTAAACAATTGTAAGCATGTTGGCTATATATTTCCTTGTGTCAACATGATCTCGGGGTTGTCACTAGTGCACATCCATTTGGGTCATTGAAACTGCATACATTAGGTAGAATTGTCTAAATGAGAGCCTATGTTTACTGTCCATTCTATGTTTTAGGTACTTAGATCTAACTTCTTAATCATTTACTTCATGAACTTCCTTAACAAGACTTAATCCTTCAGGAAAAATGTGAGGAATGAGCGGAACTGTTTTTTTTTTCATTGTACAGGATTTCTCTTGTTATCTTTAAACCCCTCGGAGTTTAGGGCCTGTTTTAAGTTAATTCTTTTTCTGAAGATGCTTTCGCTTTTACTTGTACAATTCAGGTCTTATCACCTTAGATGATTGGTCTGATGAAGAAATTGACTCCATGATTGAGATTGGTGGAAATTCTTCTGCTAATTCAACCTACGACACTTTTATACCTGTTGGAATCACAAATCCTAGAGCATATTCAAGTCATGAACGGAGTTCGAAGTTCATCAGGTGTGTAAAATTTCCTGGTGAAATAGCTTGTTGATATTTGCATAAAGGAGTGTGTTTGTGCATGTATTTTCCTTAAGGAAGCATAGATACATCCAAATAGGTCACTGTATACATGGATTCAATTACACATCCAAATAGGCTTACAATCATAGCATTGGCATCACGAATGAAAATTCTTGTACTAACCAACAGCAGTTTAATCAGGTTGGTTACTGTGTTCTTTTGTAAGTTATCTAACTTTTATTAAATGTGTAACTATTAGTTACACATGCTAATTAGATGTGTAACTTCTAGGTACATAAGCTAAATGGATGTGTAGCTACGAGTTACACATGATAATTAGACGTGTAACTTATAGATACATGTTCTAATTGAATTACTAGTTAGTTAGATGTGTAACTACTAGTTTCTGAAGTTGTCATCTAGTATTGTTCCTGCATTTCTTATTCGATATTTAGGTTCACGGTTGCTCACTAATTGATTATCAGCAAGATCTGAAAATCAGTAAGATTTTTCTCTCGTTTCTTCTTGAATCAACAGATTTTAAATCTTTGTATACGTTTATATCGTCGTCATCGTCGTTGTTGTTGGTTTAGAAGATAAATTGGTTGAACATCATTCTGATGATTTCTCACAAGCTTGATGAAATTTTTTTGAGTAAGTTATCGACTTGTTGGTGTTTTTGTTTTGCTATCTTGAGTCTTGGCCTACACATGTTGAGTTTGTAATCTGCCTTTCTAAAGTGGACACTTTAAAAAGATGCTAGGAGGCAATAAGGTATGTAACTTCTAGATGTGTAACTTCTGGTTACACATGCTAAATAGATGTGTAACTTCTAGTTACACATGCTAATTAGATGTGTAATTTCGAGTTACACATGCTAATTAGATGTGTAACTTTTACTTACACATACGATTTTGGGTACACATACCAATATGAATGTGTAACTCCTAATTACACATGTTATATGCATGTGTAACTCTCAGTTACACAATTCAGATGCATGTGTAACTGCTAGCTACACTAGTCAGATGCTTGTGAAACTGAATATACATTGTTGTATGTACTGTTCATTTTAATTTTATAAATAAATATTGATTGCTTGTTATATTTTAGGTTTCAGATAACTTCATAAAAGCTAATTGCTTAAACGTGGTAATGGTCTCGTTGAACTGGAGTTGACGCTGAATACACAAGTCGGATGCTTGCGTAACTCTCAAGCACTAGATTGACACATATATAACTCTCAATTACACTAAAAAAAGTGTGTAACTTCTAGTTACACATGCTAAGAAATTATTGTAAATGAATACTAAAGTAATAATTGTATATTTTTTGTGTTTTCTTTTTTGATGTCTATTTTTTTTTTCATATATATACAAGTGTAACTTTGCATTACACATGTCATAAGGATGTGTAACTTCTGGTTACACATGCCATATGGATGTGTAACTTCTGTTTACACATTCGCACTGTACTTTAACAATTTCGGGCCTAGATTTAATAATTTTATTTAATTTATGGGCTTGACAATATGCATAAAAAATCAAGGTCTTTTAATAATTTGGGGCCTAGATTTAAAATTCTTTTAATTAAGGGCCTCATATTATGGGTTATCCATGCGTGGGGCCTGAGCATAATTTTCCCATATCAATATGAGTGTTTCATCCGGAGTCTGCACCTTTATCTTCTTCCGATGGAAACCATACATCAAACTCTTAACAAACTTTTCAAACCCTCAGACCTCAATAATGCAACCAGCAGCTATTTCACCTGCGAAATTTGTATAGAGCCAGCCAGTTCTATTGAAAGAAAAATTCAAAAATATGGAAGCAAGTGGATGTTTTCATCCCTATTGCTCGATTGTGTTGCCAAAGTATATCGAAACGAAAGTGATTCACGACAATATGTCGGTTATAAAGTTCCCTAATACCAGCTGTCTCTGTTCTCATGGATGCATTATCGTGTCGTTCGATCCTCCCAAAAAAGTATTCGAGAAGTGGTGTCGTGTTCTTTGCGAAATCTGCGGTACTTTTAGATGCATCAAAAGGTGGGTTTGTGCATGGAAGATGTTTTTTGCCCTAACCGAAAGTGTTCTGAATTGATTCTGAACGAGTGTGTTGAAACCAAGTCCATGGTGAAACAATCAGACTGCAACCAAGTATTTTGTTTTAGTTGTTTGGTTCCGTGGAAAGAAGATCATCGATGTCGTCGTCAAACCTGCGACACAGTAATTGATATTGATATGGATAGAAACAATGTTTTGTTCATGGAGATGGTTAAACGAAAGAAATGGATTCGATGTCCAAATTGTAATCATTGCATTAAACTAATTTCAGAAGGAGACGGTTGTACTTCCAATTCATCACTTGCAGGTTCTTTTCTTCTCTATAACTAAAATACTTTGAAATCTAAGATAGTTTGTCCATTAACATCCCTCCCTGTGTTTCTTTTTATTTATGTTTTGTAGAATATGCCTTGAATTAATTAATGGAACTTTCGGTGGAGATAGCTTTCGGCTAGTGAGGTTATTGTTACTTTAGGCTCGAAATAACTTTCGGCTATTGTTAATAAGCTGTCTAGTGGAGGTACTTTAGCTATCGGTGGTGGACCACAAATGAGTATGTCGTTAGTGATGAATGTCGACATAAGGCCTTGGTTTTGCTCCTATATATAGCCTTGATTGTTTTCATTGTAAACATCCCAATATCAGTGAGTGATAGAGAGAAAGAGAGAGTATGAGGAAGCCATTGTAGGCTTGTTCTTAAGAGAGTGTAAGGGAGTGAATCATACTCTTGTAAACTTGTTCCAATCATAGTGCAACGTTATCGTCGTCTTCCAAAGTGGATGTAGATCATCTTGATCGAACCACTATAAATCCTTGTGTTGTGTTTGTGCCTGTTTTTCATTTCTATTTCAATTCTCTATTGATTGTGCTAGGAAGAGCCATTGGTCATAACAAATTGGTATCAGAGCTCCGGTTAAAAACGATCTACGATGGCGGCATTAATAATTGGAATTTTGTTATTGAAATTGTGGAAGTTGCATGGCAGATTAGCCGTATTTGTTATGAGATGGAAAGGAGAATCTGAGAAGAATTCACTGTATTCTCGATTTTTTTTTTCTGACATTGTGTTCATTTTGATATATTTATATTGCTACTAGCCTATCATGGAAGTGTAAGGCTGCAAAAATAAGCCATTTAAACTCTTTTCTGTTTCTTACATGGCTATGCAGTTCCTGTGGTGCTTGGGAAGCTGACCGATTTTGAAGTAGCAGCAAAAGAAGAAGAAGATATTTTGTGTATATCTTCCATGGAATTGTACCCTTTTTAGTTCTCACTCACCCTCCATTTTAACATCGATGTTAGAACGTATTGTTTGCTTGACGTGAAAACATACGTGGACTCTACTTGTAATTGTAGTAAAATATTATGCAACATAAATGCGCAATGTCATAATGTTTGGAAAGTCAAAATGCAAATCCATTTACATATTAAGTAAATGCGTAGATGATGAGCCCAATTTAATTAACTATAAGTGTTCTCCTCTACTTTTATGGTGTCCAACTATATCAAGAAAAATGAAAAGTAGATTGGAATGATGTGCTACTGCTTCAAAAAAAGTGAATCTTCCGTTGCCGTCCATCATCATAACTAAGCTTTTTCAATGACCGCATTATCATCTAACAAAGACCAACTCCAACTTGTTCATGCAATGAAACAAAAACACAAAGTGAAAACGTATTATTGAGAGTAAAGTTGAGGTAACATTTTACTCTTCTTTTTGGCTAAATTTGCGCCAATTCTTAGTGAAGATCATTTCCATACTACTATGGAGTGAAGACCATTGCCTTACTGTGGCCGTGGGTTACCTAAGAGCCTTTTGGCACTATTTATGTAACCAGTTTTCAAAAATAGTTTACTACTGTTTTAAAAACATACCATTTTTCCTTGTTTTACTTTCTAATTTTTTTTTTTTTTACAATCAACATATTTTAATTCATTCAATCAAAATAGTGATTACATGTTCAACTTACAAAAATTACAAAAACATCAAAATACAAGATAATCAAGACCCTAATACAAATAAGGACATTAATTACAAGTAGATCGCGAAGAGAAAGAGCAATAAACCGCAAAGATATCCAATTTTTTTTTATGTATAAAGGAGAGATGATGGTAGATCCGGAAATAATTTCAAACCATTTAATCAGTTGTAGTCTTCTTCCGATAAGAGATGCTCCTAAAACAAAGGAGTAATTTTCCCATGAATTTGCTCGATCCACACAAACGAAGATGTTGATTGAAAGCGATGTAGTGATGAATCGTTGATGTTTTTGAATAGAGAAAAGCAAGCCACGAACCAGCCATTAAAACTTGAAGAACTCGCCCCACAATGACGAAGAAATATGTCAAAACTTTTTTAGGGGTATAATTGGAAAATAAACTTTAATATAACATATTTAAAAATTCTGCCTTGAATTTTAAATTTTTTCTCGTTGGAAAGCTAATAAAAAAACATATCCAATGAGCACAAACAACAATATCAAATTTTGAGTTTTTACGAAAAATTCGGAGGTATTTATCATTTAGGCACAATTTTAGAAAATTAAATGTATATTTATTATGCAAACCACCATAAAAGATACATAATACTTTATGTAACCATATTTTGATTTATGCATCAACTAATTTTCAAGGTAAACTAATAAAACGATATACTCCCTCCGTTTCAAGAAAAGTGATACTTTCATTATAGGCACAATTCTCGAAAATTAAATGCATAACCATTATACAAACCACCACAAAGGATGCATAACACATCATGCAACCATATTTTGGTTTATGGATCGACTAATTTTCCGTTTCGGAAAAAACTTTCACATTCGTTTCCACGAAAAGTGATCATTTCTCTCCGTTTAGAAAACGTGATACTTTCGCCTGATTGGGAAAAGTGATACTTTACCCGTTTAGGAAAAGTGATACTTTCGAACGGAGCAAAAGCATCACTTTTCCCAAAACGAGGCAAAAAGCATCACTTTTTCCGAGACGAGATGAAAGTGTCACTTTTTCTCAAAACGAGGTGAAAGTATCACTTTTCCTAAACGGGGAGAAAATATCATTTTTCTTCAAACGGAATGTGAAAGTTGTCGCGACAAACCCCATCTTCAAATTCTTCTTTCGGTCGGCCCTCCCACCGTAACAACGGTTGTACCGGTGTAAATATGTGGCTAGCAGTATGCAGATCAAGATCAATTTTTCTACTATCACTACAAAATTATTTTACTTCGTATGATTTTAATTAGTGAAGAAAAGATATCATGATTCATGCATGACCATCACATTGGAGAATTGAGTACTTAGTTTGTCTCATGGGAGTGTTATTGGGTCACAAACAACCAAATAAGAACCAAACATTAGACACAAGGATATACGTGGTTCTAGATGATTACCTCGTCCACGTGGGTGAAAGGGTGTATCTTATTACTTCAAGGTGTTACAATGGTGTTTCTCTTCCAAATGAACTCACTTGAAAGATGATCTCGCTCTCCTCTTCCTTCTCTTTCGTGATTACAAGACTCTCTCTCCTAAAAATACCACCTACCTCTCTTGGATATAAGTTCCTCTATTTATAGGAAGGGTTACATACAACCATACTAGGTGTTGGTCACATTACATCTAATCTGGGAATTCTGTGGTCGAGCCCGACTATGTCGTCCCTTCTTCCATGCATGTGGCCGATGTATTTTGATTCCTTCACTTGTCTCTCGTCCGAGCGATTCCTTCGGGTGTTCTCATGGCACGATGTCGCCCTTTCGTATATCGCCCATGCAGGTTGGCCGATGTGACACGTATCTTCTTATCCATTTGACTATCACTCCTCGTTTGACCCACCGTGTCTTGTCTTATCAACTCTAGTTAGAAGCCTGAGTCGAGTCTTTTCCAACAAATAACTGAGCAATCATGCTCGATCCACGTGGGCTTCTTAAATCTCGCGCTACCGCAATCTTTATCCTATGCTTCTCGCTCTTCATTCTTGGGTGCATCATATCTTAAGATGTTGCCACCTAGCCTGTGGATAATTTACACCTACAGGAATGTTATTGGGTCACAAACGACCAAATAAACAAAAGTTCAAATGATAGTTGTGATTCCATTTTGTGATTTCATTTCTTACACCGTATCTCATAAAGAGATGTAGACATGTTTGGTTGGAAAATAATTGAGTATGTGTTGTGATAAGAAAATTAACTGATCTTATTAGAACAACTATTTATTATGTCATGAAAGATTTACAAAATCAATGTTAGTTCTATTTAACTTTTGTTATTGTTTTTGTTCTGTGTTCATATTTGTTCTTGTCATTTATTTCTTGAAGGCACTTGAAGATCAAGCTGAATCCGATTTTCATGTGTAGGCCTATATGCAAAGTTTTTTTTTTTTTTACCTTCCTCATTATCAAATTATGTTGTGAGAATATATTTCAATGACTTTTGTTAACTTGTATATCCGTGTACATGTTAAGGTTTAATAAAGAATTATTTTATTTCTTTGGAAATTGTATTTTTTTGTCTTATTCTACTAGAAATTTGTTTTCTTACACTAAAAATAACAATTTTTGTTCCCAATACAAAGAATTATTGTTTCAAATGTAATAAAATAAAGGATATTTTGACTTAGGTGCCCATAAAATAGTGCGCCTTTCGCGTTTGGTGCCTAACTTTGTCCAACTTTGAGTTAGGTGCCCAATGGGTAGCAGTCCAACCAAAGTCAATACGTTTGATTGTGACCTTTGGGCATAACTCAAAGTTGGACAAAGTTAGGCATCAAACGCAAAGGCATACCATTTTATGGGCACCTAAGTCAAAATATCCCTAAAATAAATGAATTTTGTTTCCAATGCAAGAAATTGTTGTTTTAATAAACCTTAACATATATACGGGTATACAAGTTAACAAGACCCTATTTCAATTGACAAAAGATGTGTGTGCATCTACCAATTCCCCGGGCAAGTAAAACAGTGATTCTCTGCAACAAAGTAAAAAGAAAAATGAAAAAAAAGAAAATGAGGGACAGTAAAAAGGTGATTTTTGAACATGGTAAAACTTGAAAACAAATGAATGTCGGTTATCACTTTGATCGGTTTTTATGACCTTTTTGTCTCACTTTGACCGACCAACCTCCACCGTTATTTTTAGCTTTTCTAAACTAAAGGCATGCCCGATATATAAGTGATGAGAGAATGTCGTAAATGGAATAAAGAAATTGCAAAGGTCCCCTCAAAGAGTAGGGGGTGAGCATTTTATCCGCCAAGTAATGCGGATTTAATCGACCAACCGTGCTTGTACGGATGGATGTCCAACCGTTCGTTAATGGGTTGAATGCGGATGAGATTTTTGAAATCCAACGAATTATGGATTGGACCGGATGCAACTCCTTGAAAATCCGTTGGACATCCATACCCGATTAGATTAAAGATATTTATATAATTTTTAGAAAATATCTCGGATAGTTTTGGAATTTTTATAGTGTTTGTTTGGAGTGTTGTCCGTGGCACTTCTATATTTATATACATATATAAAATGTGTAGGATCTATAAGAAGTAATTTATATTGGCTTTAGCTTTTCATTATAAATTTTAACAAACACAAGTCCATTGGATTATCACTTTCCAATCCGTTCATCCGTGTATCCATTGGATGCAAATCCGTTGGATATGGATTGGATGCGGATGCCAAATTTGAAATCCGTAGAGAATTGGATTGGATGCGGATGAGGTGAAAACCGGTCCATACCGGCCCATGCTCACCCCTGTCAGTGAGTCAGTGTGCCACTTCCTTCGGAAAATTGAGTATTTTGGGCAGACTATTGGCCCAATTCCCTTGAGCAAACCCAGTCCAACAAATTTGTATCCTAATTTTGCGAGCCCATTTCTGGAAACTGAGGGATCTTTTCCCTTCATAAAAAGCCCGAGTCCATTGTTTCTTTTTCCGCTCCTCTTAAAATCTTTGCTCCACACCTGTTCCAGGTTTCCGGCCGCTTATCATGGAATGCTTAATATTGACACTATATGTATGGCTATACATTTACCTCTTGTTCAAAGTGAAAGGATTATGCAGCAAAACCAACTGGCATTAGCCCAGATTGGCCAGTGGATTGAGCTCCCAACTAAATTTGCTGTGAAGAGAGCAAGAGGCTACAAACAAGAGCTTGTGAAATAGCGAATTTCTGAGAATATATAAAGCTTAACTCTAAGCCCAAGTGATATGATTGTAAAGAGTATTAGTCCCACATTGTTTGGGCAATTTAAGATTCTGCGATTTATAATCTCTTAGGGCCCCTCCACTCATTGCCAATTGGTTTTGAGTTGGATGCCCGTATTTTAACATGGTATTAGAGAAGGATATTTGCGTCGAGTCGATTGACCGCACCTTTACTAAGCGTCACCGATTTAATTATCCACGTGTTTGTAAGACCCTTGAGCTGCTGCACGTGAGGGGGCGCGTAGAGACTATTAGTCCCACATTATTTTGGGCAATTTAAGATCCTGCGATTTATAATCTCTTAGGGCCCCTCCACTCATTGCCTATTGGTTTTGATTTGGATGCCCGTATTCTAACAATGAGATCTCCTAAAAGTCTAAAACATATCTTAACTTCCCGATATCCAATTGTTATATAATTGGACATTCGTTTCCGTGGAATCCCCTAACGAGTGGATATATTGGATACACTCAACTTTCTGCATCAATAGTTTTTCAGCCGGAGCTGCACCTTCTTATTCTTCCTCCGATGGAAACCATGCATCAAACATTCAACAAACTATTTAAAACCTCAAACCACAACAATGCAAACGGCGGTGGATGTTTTACCTGCGAAATATGTGTACAACCAGTTCCAGTGAACGAAAAGTTCAAAAACATGGAGGCAAGTGGATGTTTCCATCCCTATTGTAAAGATTGTGTCGCCAAGTATATCGAAACAAAAGTGATTCACGACAATGTGTCGGATATAAAGTGCCCTAATTAGGAATGCACATGGGACGAGACGGTTTTGCCCTGGCTCATTACCATCGTACCTCCCTATGGTCGATACCTGTACATGTACCTGTGAAGTACGGGGCCGAGACCTGTACCCATTTAACTTAACGATGCACGAGACGGGACAAGTTTTTTACCTGTAGATTATGTAAAAAAAAAACCAGGGACGATCGGATCTTTTGTTTTTCCTTTTTTTCGTGGTCTCTTTCGTCTCGTTTCGCTCTTCTAAACCTAAGAACCAGACGATCGGATCGATTATTAGTTAAGAGTCTAAGAGAAAGCAAATATAGCTAGAGAATTCAGATTAGCCATTAAATCTGAGGAGGGATAAATCTAATCTGTTTTCATGTTACTCTTTTCTCCCGTTCTCTCCGTCTCCCCTGTATTTTTCCCTTGTTCTTCCACTCTTTTATTTCTCTAGAGAAACTAGAATACAGAAGAGGAGTTGTGAGATATTGAAGGGGCGAGAGCTTGGAAAAGAATGCATACGACCTTAGGGAAAGAAAAATGATTTCGTAGTCGTTAATTAATTGAGATTTTAGGAGGGAAACAAAAGGAACTATTTTCTATTCTTTTTTGATGTATCTGTTTGCCGTGAGTTGTATTAAAGAGGAAGAAAGGTGATAATGGTGTTTGTATCTATTGGTGTAAACATAAGTACTATTATTGTCGGTTTGGATTGACGTTTTCAGTTGAACACGAGTATTACGGGACAGGAGGGTATGAGAATTGCATAGAACCGTTATTTCTACTTACTCTAGGCACGGTACCGGTTTCTGGTACTTGTACCTGTCCCATCATGATCGGATTCCCGGGACGGAATCGGTGCGTTCTGCGGTTCCGTGCGGTTTCATGGGACGGGACGGTTCGTGTGCAGACCCTAGCCCTAATACAACCGTTCCGTTCTCTTGGATGCATTATCTTGTCATTCGGTCCTCCCAAAAAAAAGTATTCGAGAAGTGGTGTCGTGTTCTTTGCGAGTCCGCAGTACTTTTAGATGCATCGAAAGGTGGGTTTGAAACAGAACTCAATATTTGGGTGAATGATTCCACACTTCATCCAGTGGACAACCAATACAATATATAGGGTTTACAGTGCTATAATTACAGAATATTCTACATTAAGGAATATAATTTTACATGCAAAAATTAAGCTACTGACAGAAATATATTAGCTGTGATTGACAGATTTTCGGCAGCAGTATATTTATGCATAATATACGCTAATCAATCCCTTGATATTTGGTTTGGCAGCTGTATCCTTAACATCCTCCCTCAAGTTGTTCATGAGTGGACGAATGTTCAACTTGTCACGTAGAAACTGAAACCTTGGAGACGCTAGACCTTTCGTAAAAATGTAAGCAATTTGACCTTTGGATGAGATAAACTTCACCTGAATTTTCTGGCAACTCTTTCTCGTGCGAAATGATAATCAATTTCAATGTGTTTCATACGCGCATGAAACACAAGATTTCTTTAATGAGATAAGTAGCACCCAAGTTATCACACCACAATGATGGTACCTGAATTGTAACACCTAGTTCTTGAAGCAAGGACTGAAGCCATATGAGTTCTGATGTTGCAATTGCAAAACCCCGGTATTCTGCCTCTGTACTTGATTTCGAAACTATGTTTTGCTTTCTTGCACTCCAGGAAATAAGATTTCCTCCAAAATATATACCGTATCCACTAGTAAACCGTATGTCATCCACATTTCCTGCCCAGTCTGACTCGGAATAAGCATGAAGAGACTTGTCCGGAGATTTACGTATAACTAAACTATAGTTAGCCGTGTGCTTCAAATACCTTAGAATTCGATTCACTAACTCCCGATGCTCAACATATGGGTCATGCATGAATTGGCAGACCTTATTGACTGCTATAAAAATGTTAGGACGAGTGAGATGTAAATATTGTAGTGCACCACAAACGCTTCTGTAGAGAGTTTGATCCTCAAATTTTGTACTGCCTTGTTTGCTGATATTTGTATTTCTTGCAAGAGGTGTGTACTGTGGTTTTGCTCCATCCATCTTGGTGCGCTTGAGCAAGTCAGTAATATACTTTTGTTGACTTAGAACTAGTGAACCTTGTTGTTTAACTACCTCAATTCCCAAGAAGTAATTAAGTTCACCCAATTCTTTTACGGCCAAAAGCAGACTTCAACTCCTCAATTATATTGCACTATAAGTTGATGTTAGAACTTTGTGATGATTATATCATCTACATAAATAAGCAAGTAAGTAATACCACCAGGATCTTATTTAATGAATAACTAAATGCCAGCCACAGAACCTTTGAACCCTAACTGTAGAAGATGATTGCTTAGACGAGAGAACCACGTTCGTGGAGCTTGCTTTAACCCATAGATAGCTTTGTTGAGTTTTCAAACATGATTAGAAAAATTAGGTTTCACATACCGGCTGGTACACTTCATATAGGCTTCTTCAGTCAATACTCCATGTAAAAATGCATTCTGAACATCTAGTTGTTTTAGTGGCCAGCTTTGAGAGACAGACAATAGAGAACAAGTCGAATTGTGCTAGGTTTTATTACTGGACTAAAAGTCTCATCATAATCAGACCCTTATCTTTGATGAAAGCCTTGTGCAAATAATCGTGCCTTGCGTCTGTCAAGTTCACCATCGGAGTTTTTGTTTAATGCGAAACACCCCATTTAGAGCCAATAAGATTCATCCATGGATAAAAGGGAACATAGCTCCAAGTTCCATTTCTAATATGCGCATTAATTTCATCATCCATAGAGGTCTCCAAAATTTGGATCTTTAGTGCCTCGTATAACAAGTTGAGATAGCAATTCTGTCTTCTCAAGTGGGTATTTGGATGCTTTGTAAGACAAAGTTTGTTCATCGGGTTTTAGATACCATCTCGTGCTTGTGTAACCATAGGATGCTACCGAGCTGGTTGTTGAGTTAGATCATGTTGGTTCTCTCAACTCGAGACTGATAAACGGTAGTTGTGGAGTCCGAAGTTGGTTGGTGTGGGTGATAACGAATTTCTGGAACTTCAGGCGACACTGGTGGAGTGGGTAATAACTCAGTTTGTTGATCTTCTACATGCTGTGATGATGATTGAGTAGCAGATGCAGGAGCATACAAAATAGAGGAAGATAATAAATTAGTTATGGGTGTTAAGAGATTAGAAACATCCAAACATACATGTTGTTTTGCAGCAAAAGGAAAGCTGGTTTCTACAAATTTGACGTGCCGAGAGATGTATAACTCCGTTGGTTGGAGTATGGAAGCACAAATACCCTTTATGAGCACCACTATACTCTATGAAAACACATGGTAATGATCTTAGTTAAAGTTTATTGGAGACATATGGCCTAAGACAAGGGAAACACAAGCAACCAAAGACTCTTAGAAAAGAATAGTCTGGAGATTTGTTGAACAATAATTCTAATGGAGACCTCGACTCATTTTTTGTAGTGACATTGTATTGATTAGATAACTAGCGGCAGATGGAACATCAAACCAATAAGGCTTTGGCATAGAGGCATGAAAAAGAAGAGTTAGGCGGATACGTGATGTGTCTAATGCGCGCTCGCAAGACCATTTTGAGATGATGTATGAGGACATGAAAACCTATGCACTACTCGTGAGTTGTTAAGAAAAGCAGTGAATTTTTAAACTCCCTCCATTATCTGATTGAAAACCTTCATTTTGAGATCGGTTTGATTTTCTATCATGGTTTTGAATTGCATAAAGACAGAAGTACATCGATTTTCGATTTAGAGGATATATCCATGTATAATGTGAGTAGACATCCATAAAAAGAAGATAATAACGATAGCCATTTCTAGATAAATAAGGAGACACCCATAGATCGAAACAATCAAACTTAGAGGTTTATCAATAATAGTTGTGCTAATAGGAAAAGGAGTTTATGACTCTTGCTTATATGACAAGAGTGACGAACTCAAACCTTTATTCTTAACTGGAAGGGAAAATTGTTTGATAACTTTGACTACAATACGGAGCATTGGGTGTCCCAAATGCGATGCCACATTGGAATGGTGTCACGACATGAACACAGTTGGGTAGCTAGACTTTATCTCTCTAACACCATGAAAAATGTATAGCCCATCTTTACTCTTCATTTGCAACAGTGTTGTCTTTGACTTGAAATCCTTTACATGAAAGAAATTGGAGTGAAATTCAAAGAATACATTATTATCTTTGAAAAACTTTGAAACGAGAGGAGATTTGCTTGGATTTTTGAACATGAAGAACATTATTAAGATAAAAAGCTCTTGTTATGAGTGAAAGATGCATTACCAATGATCTCAATGTGAAGGGCATTACCATTACCAACTCGAACCGTTTCAGTACCATCATATTCATGACTGATATTGAGGTTGTTGAGGATGGCAGTTAAGTGGTGAGTTGCACCAGTGTGATTACCCAATTGTTGTCGAAAAACCACTAGGTAAAGCAAGATATGCAGTGGTACTTTTCTCTCATGGTGCATTGTTATCTTTACTTAAAACCATCGAAACTTGCATTGTGGTTTTTACAATTGCATATTCAACATGTCCCTTGACCTTGATCCCTCCAAGGCCGACGATTATATTGATTTTTATTACGAAAACCTTGATGATTTGGTGATCGATTTGATTGAAACCTTTCGACTCTTGCCTATGATATGGCGTAAAAGAGATGAAGAGGCAATGTTTGCTAATGGTTGTTGTAGAGTAGCTAGTTGTTGTTCCAATCTTAAATCAAACGAGATCAGATGTGCATAGAAGGCATCCATGTCGATCTTATCGACAATCTTGAGATGTCACAATGGCATCATATGCTGATCTAGTCCATTGAGAATGGATACTACATATCCTCTTCATCCATAGGACTTCCAGGATCTTTGAAAGAGCATCAAAAATTTGTTTAGACTTTGAGAAATATTCATACATAGAACTGTTACCTTTTTTGAGATTGTGAGGTTGTCTTTTTGAGATTCATCAGATGTGCTCTAGTTTTAGGAGCATATCTCTTTTCCAAAGCGTCCCATACTTCTTTTAAAGTTGTTAGTCCTGAAACACGACTTAGGACTCCTTCTGTGAGGGATGAGAGCAGCCATCCTAAGAGTATTTGATCTTGTTCTTCAAACTTGGTGTATCAGGATTTGTAACTCATTGGTGCTCCTTGTTGTGTTCCCGGTATTGTTGGTGATGGTTTTTGATAAGTCCCATCTACATAACCCCTCTAGTCTTTAGCTTTCAATAATGGTCTTGAACTGTGTTTTCCATATGACATAGTTTGAATCATTCAACTTGATGTTTACTAGGTGATTGACATGAATTTGATGTAGTGTATATGTTTCGGTCTTTGCCATTGTAGCATATTTTTGAAGGAAGGCGTGGTTATTGGATCTTATGTCGATGCAAATAGAACTCAATATTTGGGTGAATGATTCCACACTTCATCCGGTGGACAGCCAATACAATATATAGAGTTTACGATTATATAATTACGAATATTCTACATTAAGGAATATAATTTTACATGCAAAACTTAAGCCCCTGATAAAGATATATTAGCTGTGATTGACAGATTTTCGGCAGCAGTATATTTAGGCATAATATCGCTAATCAATCCCTTGATATTTGGTTTGGCAGCTGTATCCTTAACAGTTTGTGCATGGAAGATGTTTTTGCCCTAACCGCAGGTGTTCTAAACTGATTCTGAATGAGTGTGGAAACTAAGTCTACGGTGAAACGATCAGACTGCCCAAACTGCAGGAAGTATTTTGTTTTAGTTGTATGGTTCCATGGAAACAAAATTATCAATGTCATCAATCAGGTGCCATAGCGATTGATATTGATATGGACAGAAAAGGATGTTTTGTTCATCGAGACCGTTAAACGAAAGAAATGGGTTCGATGTCCAAATTGCTAAGTTCTGGTGGATGAGGGTGATTGCAGCCGCATGTATTGCAGGTTCTTTTCGTATCTTTATAACTTTTGACTAGTCTGAATCAGACTCATTGCATTTGACTCTAAAATTTCTAAATTATAGGATTATATTTTGGTGAAAACCCAGGTATCAAACGATATTTATCCAAATTATGGTTCTCTTCGGTTAACATTCTTTGGTATTTCTTTTTGTTTATGTGTACAGATGTGGAACCCTATTTTGTTATGATTGCCGAGAATGTCTTTGTGTATGCGAAGAAGAGCCGTTTACCTGTTGGGTGTGTCTAAGATGTCTGTTGGTTTATGGATTTATTATAGGCCTCATCTGGTCAATTAACTTCCTAATTCACAGGAATGATCATTAGAAAATGATTGCCGTACTTCGGTTTTTAAGCTATCATCAACAATAAATATATTTTTCGTACTCGTGCTACCAAATGGTGTCTAGTTTGATCAAAATATTTATGTTGTAACAAGTTAGTGCAGCAGAACCGGGTGTGCGGCGTGGTTTAATGCGTTGAATGCTAGCTCTTAACTTGTGTGATGGTTTTTGCTCTGGTGTTTGTCTGGTACCAGAATGTGCATCTTTCTAGAGATTTCTTTTCAAACTTGTATGCATGATGATAATGTCATATTGACAGCATTTAAGCTCGCTCTAGACGACTTTTTTGACATGTTTGAACTTGGGTATACCAACTGAAAGACTTGTCACTCCATAAAATTCTTGACTGAAGATTATACTGTTGTGGGTTTATTGTGGGTGAGTATCTGGGTGGAATTGATTTTTTGCTGGTGAGATATAATTATACTTTGAGGAGCTCTCTTGCAGGGACTGAGCTAAAAATGTAAGGACCAAACAGTAAGGGTTTTAAAACACTATCAATACAACTTTGCTGACTGTAACTTTCGAGTCTTTGTAAAGCCCATCTTATCTGAAAAGTGAAAACCAAACTTCCCAAGCTGGGATTGTGCTATAGCGCACCCCAATCGCATTTTTTTTTGTTGACATGAAAAATTATTAGGTGATGGTATCAGGGACCTGAATTCGAAAACTATCAGCATTCAGTACCGAGATAAGGGTTGAGTTCCAAACCTATCAGCATTCAGTACCGAGATAAGGGTAAGAAAAAGCATTCAGTACCTGGGCAGGGGTTATTAAAAAGACGAAGCAAAAAAAAGTGGACAGGAAAGCAAGTTCTGCCTTCTGATGCTGCAACAAACATGATTAAGTTGCAACACCCGAATCGTAATATGCGAAATTTCACATTGTTTTTTTATTTATAAATTGTTTGCAGCATAAACACATTTGTAAAACGGTCGGGTTAGTATCGTTGACATGCTCCCATAAACATATTTGTAAAAAGGTCGCAGGTAATGTATCCAGATGATATAACCCCCAAGGAACATAGGGTCCAAAGGAAGGACACCTTGGGACCAGGAACTCATCCTTCATGATGTCTTTCCTAGGATATTCAACAAATCCTGAGAAATCAATAGGCTAGGAAGGCCACGAGTTCAGTCTGGCCATTCACAACCGGAAATTAAGGAGGAGAGTCGGTCTTGGGGAGTTACCTCTAGTGCCACGAGAAGACCAAAACTCCGCCCAGGTATAGGGTGACCAAAAACCTCGTTCTGCCGAACTAATTCTTAACTGATAGGTATTTCAAATCCTTTTAAAATCAACCAAGTTTATATGCAATGCTTGCTGCTTGCATATGTTTCTAGGAGAATTAATACTAATAAAACACTTAATATCTCGCATGCATGCACGCATGGATTCTGCATTCTTTTTCCAAATTGATTATCAGTTTTTGTTACTCCTTTAATTAATTAAGGTTGTCTATAAAATTAAGCCACAATTTCTCTTTCAATTCACAGAATTTAGTTTTCTTTTCATCATCTAATTCCACTGAAAATTAATAGAGATGAAGAAAAGTTCAAGAATTGGTTTAGCGAGAGCATTTACTGGTTTATCAAAATCAACGTTGACTGCTATAACATATGCGATACTATTAGGTGTGTTGACGACATTGGTTATCCCTACTACAACAGCTATCCGCCAGGCACAAAATATAAACAGTATGCTGATAATAATATCACTTCCTTTGGTGGCGATGGATCGATTTCTACCCAAGTGATTATTCGGCTGCGTAGTATCGATAGGCAATGTTATTGGTGTGTGTGCTAAGTGCTTCAACTTTTCTTTGTACCAGTGATGTGATTCCCTGCGACTTAGATTGGGGGTATAAGGATTGTTGCAACAAGTCTTAGTGTGGTGAAGAATGCTTTAGTAAAAATTTCCCAAGATTGGCGATCGTTTCTACAAGGCTTGTGAAAGAAAATTTCCACCTACATAGCCTTATAAGACTATATGCATAATTAACATTATCCAAAATGATGGATGTAATAAAGAGACAAAAAAATTAACGTAATAAATAAAAATGTGATACTCCAAGATTTGTTTTTGTCAAATCAATGGCGATGTTAGTTAATGGGTTTATATTTAAAATAGTCTCTGGACTATACATCCAAGAGTTTCTGTTGTCTACTACAAATTAAACCCTAACGATAAAAATGATGCACAAAATTTCAAAAGAGAACAAATCTCTTTAAATCGCCCTTGTCTTTTAAATCCACCAATACAAAAAAACACATACCTTATAATGAAGTGAAAGGTATTATTTTAATTTCCACTAAAGCAGATCGGTAACGATCCGGGGGTTAAGAATATCACCGGGGGTTAAGAATATCAGATTATCTTGCGCACTGTCCATTTTAATCTCTCCGAAGGAGTAATATCGATGATTGTCTGCACACAAAGTAAAAAGAAAAATGGAAAAAGAAACAACGAGGGACAATAAAAGGATTTTTCATCATAGTTAAAACTTATAAGTTCTCTCTGTTCAGGAATTTTCTCAAGCACCGGATGTTTTTCTAGCAAATTGGTGATGGAAAATCTATGTTTGTATATGTTTCTTGCTTATTAGCTCTCCTTCCTGCAAGAGATGATTACAAGCGTAACCCATCATTCCTAATCTCATAAAGATTCAAAAAATTCATCAAATCACCATCATCCATCACCTAAAACAATGGCAATGAGTTCATATGTAGCTCATATATCTTCACTGCTTGAAATCTCTGCCAAAAAAACACATACCTTATAATGAAGTGAAAGGTATTATTTTAATTTCCACTAAAAACGGATCGGTAACGATCCGGGGTTAAGAATATCACAGGGGTTAAGAATATCAGTTATCTTGCGCCTTGTCCATTTTAATCTCTCCTAAGTAATCGGTGATTAATGCTCACAAAATAAAAATAAAAATGGAAAAAGAAACAACAGGGACAATAAAAAGGATTTTTCATCATAGTTAAAACTTACAAAACATATGGATTTCGGTTCGTGAAATGCTACATACACCGATTCGGTGTACCGTGATGTTGATCTCAAGAAGATCCAAGGGCTGCTAGGAGCGCCCAGGAGGAGTTAACGGGGGTGGGCTATTGGTGGGACTCACATCATTTTTTCTCTCACATTCTCTCTCTGCTGTGTACTTAAATTGCAACTAGAATTTTTGTTTCGGTTATTACTCTCTGTTTTTATCACCTTTTTGTCTCCCCCTGTTGAGCCGACCCAACCTCCACCGTTATTTTGAGCTTTTTAAAACTAAAGGCATTACCACATATCAGACAGTAGCACTCCCTAGTCAGTAAGAAAATTGAGTGTATTTACGTGAAATGAGAATGTTAGAGAAAGTTATGCAACTCTTTTCATAACTTTTCAGCGTCAGCTACTGCTGACGAACTCTAGCTGGTCTTACATACAAATCAGGAAAACAATTATGATGTTCATGCAAGCCCAATTCAAGTAAGTAACACGCAAAATGTACAAAATTTGCAGCTATTCAGTGTGGTGGATGATCAAATCGTCATTAAGATAGGAGACCTACAAAACAAGAATATAGACACGAATGAAGTCATATTTTCAACTTCGAAGCTGGTGGTGGAGTTATGATGCAGAATGGGGGGATACCAACCAAAGATGAGGTGAAGGCTAAGACGGTGATAGAAGAAATTCTTTTCAAGTATAGAGATAGGTACAAAGCAATTGCAGAAGCCAAGAAGGTGCGGGACAGTTGATTCACAAATTTCTAACTCATCGATGATGAGGAAGAAAATGATCGGAGGTCAATTCAGGGGATAATTGTGTTGTTGATGGGTTCTAAAGTGATATCATGGAATCTCAGGGGGTTGAATGATTACATTAAACAAATTTCGGTGCGTGACTTAATTTCCCTGCATAAATGCATCATCTGTTGTATTCAAAAAACTAAGATGACGGCAATGTCGCGTTGGTTCGTTGGTCAACTTTGGCACGATGCGGACTTCGGAATGAAACTCTTACCTTCTCAGGGAGTGGTGGCCTTCTTACGATTTGGGACAACACCCAGTTGGAGTTGTTGGACAAGCGATTTGAAATAAACTCAATCACTTGTCTTTTCATGTTTCGGTGTGATGGTTTCAAATTTGTAATAACTAACGCTTATTCTCCGTGTGATCATTTAACGAGAGAGCTATTCTGGAAGGACTTGCATGAAGTCAGGAATTGGTCGGCGGAGGCATGGTGTGTGGTGGGAGACGTTAGCGCTGTTAGGAGCGATGGGGAAAGGAAAAAACCGGGTGGTGATGTCCGAAACACGAATTTTCTTAATGATTTCATCTCTGATCAAGCACTCATTGAATTGCCGTTGCATGGAGGAGCATATACCTGGAGCAATAAACGAGCGACCCTTTGCTATGCAGGGTGGATAGGTGTCTATTCTGTACTGATTTTGATTCTAAAGTTAGGTCTGCTACACAAACAGCTTTTGTTAGAAATATTTCAGATCATAATGCTTTGCTAATCGATATGGAACCGTCAATTCGAACTCAGTCTTGCTTCAGAATAGAAAACCACTGGCCGGAACACCCGGATTTTGTGAAAAATGTGGAGATTTGGTGGAACTCTCTTGATTTTCTGGGAACTCCAAGTTATGTTCTTTTAAGGAAGTTACAGAACTTAAAATACTTCATCAAAAACTGGAGCAGGAGCACTTTTGGGAATGTGCGCAAGGAAGAGGAGGAGTTAAAGAAGAAGATCGGTGTTTTGAATATTACTGAGGAAACCATGGCTCTTTCCACTTCTCAGATTGAGTAAAGGGCAACTTTATTGAACTCGCTTAACACGGTAAAGCTAACCAGGGCGAGGATGGCATTTCAGCGGGCGAAAGTTAAGGGTTTTAAATATGGGGACAAAAAAACTCAGTATTTTCATCAAATCGCGAGTGGGAAGAGGAGAAGGAACTGTATTACAAAGTTGGAGGTGGATGGAACAGAAGTTTTTAATTGTGAAGCTATTAAAAAAGAGATTCATGATTATTATTCTTAAATATATACTGACGACTCACCAATAACGCCTTCCTTTGATAACTTAGATTTCAAGGCTATCGATCAAATTCAACAGGCGTGGCTAGAAAGAGACTTTGAGGAGGAGGATATGCTGAAAGCAATAAAATCATGTGGAAAAAATAAAGCGCCAGGACCAGACGGATATAACTTGGAATTTTACAAGGCGCGTTGGGGAGTGATGAAGTCCGACGTTATGGAAGCAATCAAGGAGTTCTGCATCAAAGGAAAGATGGATTGGAGGCTAAACGTTTCTTTCTTGAAGCTGATTTCTAAAAAGTAAGACTCGGCTACTGTCAAGGACTTTAGGCCCTTGAGCTTAATAAGCAGCTTCTTTAAGATTGTTTGCAAGGTTTTGGCAGAAAGAATGAAGGTGGTCATGCCAGGCTTAATTTCTCGTTCGCAGGGTGATTTTATCAAGCATAGACAGATACTTGATGGCATCTTGATTGCAAATGAGTTAATTGACAACGAACTGAGGCAAAAAAGGCCAGGAGTCATGTGCAAGATTGATATGCAAAAGGCCTTCGATAATGTAAGTTGGCCTGCTCTTTTCACTATTTTGGCAAAGAACGGGTTTGGTTCGAAATGGATTCAGTGGATTAGATGGTGTGTGACTGATGATCAATTCTCAATTCTAGTTAATGGGGAAGCGACAAGTCTAATTAAACCTTCTAAAGGCATTCGCCAGGGGGATCCATTATCTCCCTTTCTCTTTCTTTTGGTGGTAGAATTTTTGTCTTTACTAATCAACAAGGCGGAGGAGAAAGGTAAAATTGGAGGGTTCCATGTTAAGGAAGGAGGAACAAAGGTGTCTCACTTGCAGTTTGCAGACGACACGATAGTATTTTTAGATGCTACCAATATGGAGGTTAGAAGACTTCTCGTTATCTTGCTTGTTTTTAAAATTTTAACAGATTTACGACTTAACCTGGAGAAAAGCACGATGATCAGTATCGGAGCGGATAATTTGGTGCATGGATTGGCTATGGAATTGGGTTGTAGAGTGGAGATTCTTCCTGTTACTTATTTGGGTATGCCCATTGGTTCTAAGAGAAGAAGTGAGTTGATTTGGGAGGTAATTATCCATAGAATGCAAAAAAAACTGGCACCGTGGAAGAAACGCTATCTGAACAAGGAGGGTAGGGTGGTCCTAATTAGGAGCGCCCTTGAAAGTCTGAGCATCTACTTCATGTCTTTACATCACATTCCGGCATCAGTGGAGAAGCGTTTGAATACAATAATGAGAAGATTCTTATGGGGCGAAGATGAAGAAACGAAGAAGATGAGATGGGTTTCGTTTAAAAGAGTTTGCAAACCAAAAAGAAAAGGCGGGTTAGGCATTCAAAATTTGAGACTTGTGAACAAATATTTGTTGGAAAAATGGCATTTAAGGTATTACAAGGAAAAATCATCTCTTTGGAGACGAATTATGTGCGAAAAGATGCAGGCGGAGGAGAACTGCTTATTTCCACTTCAAGTTAAGGATCCGATAGGTCGGAGTATGTGGCTCGGAATCATAAGAGAAAACTCGATCTTTGCGGAAGTGGCACTAGTGCAAGTAAGGAATGGTACGACGATTAGGTTCTGGCATGACAGATGGTGTGCTAAGATTTCTTTCAAGGACATGTATCCTAGGCTATATACAATTAACACTCAAAAAATGGCTTTAGTAGCGACGATATTTGAACCAAGATGGAACTTTCAATTTACCAGACGTTTAGATCCGGCTGAAAGCATCGATTTGCTGGAAATAAAACATGATATAAGGATGATTAATCTAACGCAAGGGGAGGTAGACGGTTTGGAAAGGGACGTGTCAACAAAAGAAATCTACATGAAGCTCGCTGAGACTGATGCATATTGGGAAGGTCACCGTATCTTAACAAACAGATTTGTGCCGCCCAAAGTTAACTTTCTCTTCTGGGCTTCCCTGCACGAATCAATCCCAACAAGGTATATGTTACAACAAAGGGGGGTAGCAATACAATCCAATTTATGTTTATTCTGCAATACGGCGGTGGAGACGTTAGATCATCTTTTCATCCATTGTGGGGTGATTAATTAAGTTGTGGGAGTATTTTTTAGCGGCGATGAAGGTACAATGGATTATGCCTCTTAACTTTATGATGTGTATACGGAGCTGGAGAATGGAAATAACTACGGCAAGAGTGAAGATGGTGTGACAACTTATTCCTTTCGCAATTTGCTGGGAGGTTTGGAACGAGAGAAACAGAAGGGTGCATGGAGGAAGAGCAAAGATAATGTATGAATTGGGAATTACCATTAAACAATGGATTTTACTGTGGAGCTCCTCCACAGACACTTTCAAGGACTGTACGACGAATCAGGTGATAACAAATTGGGAGGATATTATGAGTATGTAGAAAGTTAGCCTTTTCTGCAATTCGGTTGGTTTTTTCGAACTTGTAATTACTATGTAAATAACCTTTTCTTTTTAATATATCCTTCCTTTCTCAAAATAAATAAATTTAAACCCTAACGATAAAAAAGATGCACAAAATTTCAAAAGAGAACAAATCTCTTTAAATCGCCCTTGTCTTTTAAATCCACCAAACACATGACCATACAAAAAAACACATACCTTATAATGAAAGGTATTATTTTATGTTGGAAGTTAAACCAAGATATGGTGATTTGGTTCGTGGATCAACATATGATATTGATCCAGTCCGAATGGATCAATGCTGCTTGTTGACGTAGTCAAGTTGGATCAATAGGAACTATTGACACACTGTGCGATATTTGGAAGTTTGAGTTAACTAGAAGAGCAAGTTGTGTGAGTTGCCTGCTTTAGAGTTTTACTATATTTAGAGTTTCTTTGTGTTTCTAGAAGTGTGCTTTATTTAGAGTTTGATTTTATTAGGTAAGTACTTTGAGTGATCATCAAGTTTGTGAGACTATAAGTAGTCTATTAAGCCAAGAGAGAATGTACACCAAACTGATTATCAATGTAATCGTTTTAATTGCTTCCCCGTGTGCTCTCCTCTCTCTTGCTCGATCCTACATTTTAATTTCCACTAAAGCAGATCGGTAACGATCCGGGGGTTAAGAATATCAGATTATCTTGCGCACTGTCCATTTTAATCTCTCCGGGGAAGTAATACAGTGATTGTCTGCCACAAAGTAAAAAGAAAAATGGAAAAGAAACAGCGAGGGACAATAAAAAGGGATTTTTCATCATAGTTAAAACTTACAAAACATATGGATTTCGGTTATTACTCTGGCCTGTTTTTATCACCTTTTTGTCTCCCTGTTGAGCCGACCAACCTCCACCGTTTATTTTGAGCTTTTTAAAGAAGGCAGTGTTTGGGTATACCAAAAACATTTTGGGCATACCAAGTAAGACAAAATAGGAGTGTAAATAGCAATATTAGAAGCCCCTTAACCAATTTTTTTGGTAATGACAAATATGCCCTTTTAGGATTAGTGTTAATAGTAATGATTAGGTAAAATAAATCTGATTAGTGATTAGTTTTAAGATTACTTGCCACTATCCGGGGGGGTTTGGAGGGGGTATGCCTAAAAACTGCCTTCTTTTTAAAACTAAAGGCATGACCACATATCAGACAGTAGCACTCCATAGTCCATAAGAAAATTGAGGGGGGGTGCCCAGCTTGTTTGGGGGGGTGCCCAGCTTGTTGCCAGGCTACCCACCAATTTATTGTAATCTGACCTTCTAAGGCTTTTTATATATAAGAAAATTGAGTGTATTTAATTTACGTGAAATGAGAATGTTAGAGAAAGTTACGCAACTCTTTTCATAGCCAAGCCCATTCAAACGGCATTCGGTCATATCCCTTTAAGCAAACCAAGTCCGATTCCAACATTATTTCAACAACATGCTTCAATGAGCCGCCACCTTCGTAGTTCGAAATATATAGTTCACCAACTCAGTAACTATGTATTGACAATGACCGAATCAAGTTGGTTTTGCTCTAAGGTTGTCATCAACTACACAATGTATATACATATTTAGGAGAAGTCAGGAATATCAGGATAGCCACTTACCGGGTAATGCTTAATACTGACACTCCATGGATTATGAAGCCGGTCTTTTTATTTTCTTCTTTATTTTGTAGCAATTATACAACGGACTAGCCATGAAAGACCACCTCCTGCGGGTGGAAAAACAAGAAAAAAAAATGCCAGAGGAAACATATACACCCCCGTAGAATGATTCACCATCAAACGCGCATGTCGAGATTGAATTCAATTTCAGCGCACCCCAGCACTTTGAACTTAGCAAATTTTGCGGCGCAGAGGCTACCAACATGAGCTTGTGACATAGCGGATGTCCGGGGTATAAGGATCATCTCTCAGGTGATGAGCTGTCCTAAAAAGATTCCGATGCGTTTCCGATGTCTATCCAAATAATTGGATATATCGGATATTCGTTTCCGTGGATCCCACTACGAGTGGATATATAATATCAATATGAGTGTTTCATCCGGAGCTGCACCTTCATCTTCTTCCGATGGAAACCATACATCAAACTCTTAACAAACTTTTCAAACCCTCAGACCTCAACAATGCAACCAGCAGCTATTTCACCTGCGAAATTTGTATAGAGCCAGCCAGTTCTATTGAAAGAAAAATTCAAAAATATGGAAGCAAATGGATGTTTTCATCCCTATTGCTCAGATTGTGTTGCCAAGTATATCGAAACGAAAGTGATTCACGACAATATGTCGGTTATAAAGTGCCCTAATACCAGCTGCTCCGTTCTCATGGATGCATTATCGTGTCGTTCGATCCTCCCAAAAAAGGTATTCGAGAAGTGGTGTCGTGTTCTTTGCGAGTCTGCGGTACTTTTAGATGCATCAAAAGGTGGGTTTGTGCATGGAAGATGTTTTTGCCCTAACCGAAAGTGTTCTGAATTGATTCTGAACGAGTGTGTTGAAACCAAGTCCATGGTGAAACGATCAGACTGCAACCAAGTATTTTGTTTTAGTTGTATGGTTCCGTGGAAAGAAGATCATCGATGTCGTCGTCAAACCTGCGACACATTAATTGATATTGATATGGATAGAAACGATGTTTTGTTCATGGAGATGGTTAAACGAAAGAAATGGATTCGATGTCCAAATTGTAATCATTGCATTAAACTAATTTCAGAAGGAGACGGTTGTACTTCCAACTTCATCACTTGCAGGTTCTTTTCTTCTCTCTATAACTAAAATACTTCGAAATCTAAGATAGTTTGTCCATTAACATCCCTCCATGTGTTTCTTTTTATTTATGTTTTGTAGAATATGCCTTGAATTAATTAATGGAACTTTCGGTGGAGATAGCTTTCGGCTAGTGAGGTTATTGTTACTTTAGGCTCGAGATAACTTTCGGCTATTGTTAATAAGCTGTCTAGTGGAGGTACTTTAGCTGTCGGTGGTGGACCACAAATGAGTATGTCGTTAGTGATGAATGTCGACATAAGGCCTTGGTTTTGCTCCTATATATAGCCTTGATTGTTTTCATTGTAAACATCCCAATATCAGTGAGTGATAGAGAGAAAGAGAGAGTGTGAGGAAGCCATTGTAGGCTTGTTCTTAAGAGAGTGTAAGGGAGTGAATCATACTCTTGTAAACTTGTTCCAATCATAGTGCAACGTTATCGTCGTCTTCCAAAGTGGATGTAGATCATCTTGATCGAACCACTATAAATCCTTGTGTTGTGTTTGTGCCTGTTTTTCATTTCTATTTCAATTCTCTATTGATTGTGCTAGGAAGAGCCATTGGTCATAACAAATTGGTATCAGAGCTCCGGGTAAAAACGATCTACGATGGCGGCAAAGTATGAGATTGAGAAATTTGATGGAAGAAGTGATTTCAATTTATGGATACTAAAGATGAGGGCTGTTTTGGTGCAACAAGGTTTGGTAAAAACTTTGAAGGGGAAAACGTCTCTGGCAGAAACATTGAAGGATGAAGAAAAGGATGAGAACTTGGAGAAAGCACATGGATTAATTCTATTTTGTTTGAGCAACGAGGTCTTGAGAGAAGTGGCGGCGGAAACGACACCGGACGGGCTATGGAACAAGTTGGATAAGAGGTATATGACTAAATCCGTAACTAATCGTTTATATCTTAAGAAGAAATTACATACTCCTGTGCATGTGGCCGATGTATTTTGATTCCTTCGCCTGTCTCTCGTCCGAGCCGATTCCTTCGGGTGTTCTCATGGCACGATGTCGCCCTTCTCGTATATCGCCCTTGCAGTTGGCCGATGTGACACGTATCTTCTTATCCATTTGACTATCACTCCTCGTTTGACCCACCGTGTCTTGTCTTATCAGCTCTGTTAGAAGCCTGGAGTCGAGTCTTTTCCGACAGCTGCAGAGCAATCATGCCCGATCCACGTGGCTTCTTAAATCTCGCGCCTGGCAATCTTTATCCTATGCTTCTCGTCTCTTCATTCTTGGGTGCATCATAGCTTAAGATGTTGCCACCTAGCCCTGTGGATAATTTACAACTACAGGAATGTTATTGGGTCACAAACGACCAAATAAACAAAAGTTCAAATGATAGTTGTGATTCCATTATGTGATTTCATTTCTTACACCGTATCTCATAAAGAGATGTAGACATGTCTGGTTGGAAAATAATTGAGTATGTGTTGTGATAAGAAAATTAACTGATCTTATTAGAACAACTATTTATTATGTCATGAAAGATTTACAAAATCAATGTTAGTTCTATTTAACTTTTGTTATTGTTTTTGTTCTGTGTTCATATTTGTTCTTGTCATTTATTTCTTGAAGGCACTTGAAGATCAAGCTGAATCCGATTTTCATGTGTAGGCCTATGTGCAAAGTTTTTTTTTTTTTTTCTTCCTCATTATCAAATTATGTTGTGAGAATATATTTCAATGACTTTTGTTAACTTGTATACCCGTATACATGTTAAGGTTTAATAAAGAATTATTTTATTTCTTTGGAAATTGTGTTTTTTTGTCTTATTCTACTAGAAATTTGTTTTTCTTACACTAAAAATAACAATTTTTGTTTCCAATGCAAAGAATTATTGTTTCCAATGTAATAAAACAAATGAATTTTGTTTCCAATGCAAGAAATTATTGTTTTAATGAACCTTAACATATATACGGGTATACAAGTTAACAAGACCCTATTTCAATTGACAAAAGATGTGTGCAGTCTATTTTCAATTCTCTGGGGCAGTAAAACAGTGATTCTCTGCCGCAAAGTAAAAAGAAAAATGAAAAAAGAAAATGAGGGACAATAAAAAGGTGATTTTTGAACATGGTTAAAACTTGAAAACAAATGGATGTCGGTTATCACTTTGATCTGTTTTTATGACCTTTTTGTCTCCCTGCTGAGCCGACCAACCTCCACCGTTATTTTTAGCTTTTCTAAACTAAAGGCATGCCCGATATATAAGTGACAGTAGAATGTCGTAACGGAATAAAGAAATTGCAAAGGTCCCCTCAAAGAGTAGGGGTGAGCATTTTATCCGTCATCCGCGGATTTAACCGGGACCAACCGTACTTGTACGGATGGATGTCCGAACCGTTCGTTAATGGGTTGAATGCGGATGAGATTTTTGAAATCCAACGAATTATGGATTGGACCCGGATGCAACCTTGAAAATCCGTTGGACATCCATACCCGTTAGATTAAAGATATTTATATAATTTTTAGAAAATATCCGGATAGTTTTGGAATTTTATAGTGTTTGTTTGGAGTGTTGTCCGTGGCACTTCTATATAGTGATCAGTGTGCCACTTCCTTCGGAAAATTGAGTATTTTGGGCAGACTATTGGCCCAATTCCCTTGAGCAAACCCAGTCCAACAAACTTGTATCCTAATTTTGCGAGCCCATTTCTGGAAACTGAGGGATCTTTGCCCTTCATAAAAAGACCGAGTCCATTGTTTCTTTTGCCGCTCCTCTTAAAATCTTTGCTCCACACCTGTTCCAGGTTGCCGGCCGCTTATCATGGAATGCTTAATATTGACACTATATGTATGGCTATACATTTACCTCTTGTTCAAAGTGAAAGGATTATGCAGCAAACCAACTGGCATTAGCCCAGTTGCCGTTGGTTGAGCTCCCAACTAAATTTGCTGTGAAGAGAGCAAGAGGCTACAAACAAGAGCTTGTGAAATAGCGAATTTCTGAGAATATATAAAGCTTAACTCTAAGCCCAAGTGATATGAGTGTAAAGAGTATTAGTCCCACATTGTTTGGGCAATCTAAGATTCTGCGATTTATAATCTCTTAGGGCCCCTCCACTCATTGCCAATTGGTTTTGAGTTGGATGCCGTATTTTAACATGGTATCGAGAGAAGGATATTTACGTCGAGTCAGTTGATTTTACTCGCGTAATTTAATTATCCACGTGTTTGTAAGACCCTCCACTCATAGAGACTATTAGTCCCACATTATTTTGGGCAATCTAAGATCCTGATTTATAATCTCTTAGGGCCCCTCCACTCATTGCCTATTGGTTTTGATTTGGATGCATTCTAACAATGAGATCTCCTAAAAGTCTAAAACATATCTTAACTTCCCGATATCCAATTGTTATATAATTGGACATTCGTTTCCGTGGAATCCCCTAACGAGTGGATATATTGGATACACTCAACTTTCTGCATCCAATAGTTTTTCAGCCGGAGCTGCACCTTCTTATTCTTCCTCCGATGGAAACCATGCATCAAACATTCAACAAACTATTTAAAACCTCAAACCACAACAATGCAAACGGCGGTGGCTGTTTTACCTGCGAAATATGTGTACAACCAGTTCCAGTGAACGAAAAGTTCAAAAACATGGAGGCAAGTGGATGTTTCCATCCCTATTGTAAAGATTGTGTCGCCAAGTATATCGAAACAAAAGTGATTCACGACAATGTGTCGGATATAAAGTGCCCTAATTAGGAATGCACATGGGACGGGACGGTTTTTTGCCCGGCTCATTACCCGTACCTCCCTATGGTCGATACCTGTACATGTACCTGTGAAGTACGGGACGAGACCTGTACCCATTTAATTCGGTACGGGACGGGACAAGTTCTTTACCTGTAGATTATGTAAAAAAAAAAAAAAAAAAACCAGGGACTATCGGATCTTTTGTTTTTTCCTTTTTTTTCGTGGTCTCTTTCGTCTACGTTTCGCTCTTCTAAACCTAAGAACCAGAGACGATCGGATCGATTATTAGTTAAGAGAGTCTAAGAGAGAAGCAAATATAGCTAGAGAATTCAGATTAGCCATTAAATCTGAGGAGGGATAAATCTAATCTGTTTTCATGTTACTCTTTTCTCCCCGTTCTCTCCGTCTCCCCCCAATATTTTTCCCTTGTTCTTCCACTCTTTTATTTCTCTAGAGAAACTAGAATACAGAAGAGGAGTTGTGAGATATTGAAGGGGCGAGAGCTTGGAAAAGAATGCATACGACCTTAGGGAAAGAAAAATGATTTCGTAGTCGTTAATTAATTGAGATTTTAGGAGGGAAACAAAAGGAACTATTTTCTATTCTTTTTTGATGTATCTGTTTGCCGTGAGTTGTATTAAAGAGGAAGAAAGGTGATAATGGTGTTTGTATCTATTGGTGTAAACATAAGTACTATTATTGTCGGTTTGGATTGACGTTTTCAGTTGAACACGAGTATTACGGGACAGGACGGTATGAGAATTGCATAGAACCGTTATTTCTACTTACTCTAGGCACGGTACTGGTTTCTGGTACTTGTACCTGTCCCATCTGACTGCGGTTCCGGGACGGAATCGGTACGGTTCCTGCGGTTCCGGTACGGTTTCATGGGACGGGACGGTTCGTGTGCAGCCCTAGCCCTAATACAAACTGTTCCGTTCTCTTGGATGCATTATCTTGTCATTCGGTCCTCCCAAAAAAAAGTATTCGAGAAGTGGTGTCGTGTTCTTTGCGAGTCCGCAGTACTTTTAGATGCATCGAAGGTGGGTTTGAAACGAACTCAATATTTGGGTGAATGATTCCACACTTCATCCAAGTGGACAACCAATACAATATATAGGGTTTACGGTGCTATAATTACGAATATTCTACATTAAGGAATATAATTTTACATGCAAAACTTAAGTTCTTGTGAGTAAATATATTAGCTGTGATTGACAGATTTTCGGCAGCAGTATATTTATGCATAATATACGCTAATCAATCCCTTGATATTTGGTTTGGCAGCTGTATCCTTAACATCCTCCCTCAAGTTGTTCATGAGTGGACGAATGTTCAACTTGTCACGTAGAAACTGAAACCTTGGAGACGCTAGACCTTTCGTAAAAATGTAAGCAATTTGACCTTTGGATGAGATAAACTTCACCTGAAATTGTTTCAGCAACTCTTTCTCGTATTTTAAATGATAATCAATTTCAATGTGTTTCATACGCGCATGAAACACAAGATTTGCTGTGAGATAAGTAGCACCCAAGTTATCACACCACAATGATGGTACCTGAATTGTAACACCTAGTTCTTGAAGCAAGGACTGAAGCCATATGAGTTCTGATGTTGCAATTGCAATACCCCGGTATTCTACCTCTGTACTTGATTTCGAAACTATGTTTTGCTTTCTTGCACTCCAGGAAATAAGATTGCCTCTAAAATATATACCGTATCCACTAGTAAACCGTATGTCATCCACATTTCCTGCCCATTCTGACTCGGAATAAGCATGAAGAGACTTGTCCGGAGATTTACGTATAACTAAACCATAGTTAGCCGTGTGCTTCAAATACCTTAGAATTCGCTTCACTAACTCCCGATGCTCAACATATGGGTCATGCATGAATTGGCAGACCTTATTGACTGCTATAAAAACGTCAGGACGAGTGAGATGTAAATATTGTAGTGCACCACAAACGCTTCTGTAGAGAGTTTGATCCTCAAATTTTGTACTGCCTTGTTTGCTGATATTTGTATTTACTGCAAGAGGTGTGCACACTGGTTTTGCTCCATCCATCTTGGTGCGCTTGAGCAAGTCAGTAATATACTTTTGTTGACTTAGAACTAGTGAACCTTGTTGTTTAACTACCTCAATTCCCAAGAAGTAATTAAGTTCACCCAATTCTTTTACAAAAAAAACAGACTTCAACTCCTCAATTATATTGCCTATAAGTGCAGTGTTCGATCCTGTGATGATTATATCATCTACATAAATAAGCAAGTAAGTAATACCACCAGGAGCTTATTTAATGAATAACGAAATGCCAGCCACAGAACCTTTGAACCCTAACTGTAAAAGATGATTGCTTAGACAAGAGAACCACGTTCGTGGAGCTTGCTTTAACCCATAGATAGCTTTGTTGAGTTTTCAAACATGATTAGAAAAATTAGGTTTCACATACCCGGCTGGCTGCTTCATATAGGCTTCTTCAGTCAATACTCCATGTAAAAATGCATTCTGAACATCTAGTTGTTTTAGTGGCCAGTTTTGAGAGACAGCAATAGAGAGAACAAGTCGAATTGTGCTAGGTTTTATTACGGGACTAAAAGTCTCATCATAATCAGACCCTTCTCTTTGATGAAAGCCTTGTGCAACTAATCGTGCCTTGCGTCTGTCAAGTTCACCATCAGGTTTTTGTTTAATGCGAAACACCCATTTAGAGCCAATAAGATTCATCCATGGATAAAAGGGAACATAGCTCCAAGTTCCATTTCTAATATGCGCATTAATTTCATCATCCATAGGAGGTCTCCAAGTTGGATCTTTAGCTGCCTCTGTATAACAAGTTGGAGTAACGAATTCTGTCTTCTCAAGTGGGTATTTGGATGCTGTAAGACAAAGTTTGTTCACTGGTTTTCTGATACCATCTCGTGCTCGTGTAACCATAGGATGCTACTAAGCTGGTTGTTGAGTTAGATCACTGGTTCTCTCAACTGAGACTGATGCGACAGTAGTTGTGGAGTCAGAAGTTGGTTCTGGTGTGGGTGATAACGGAATTTCTGGAACTTCAGGCGACACTGGTGGAGTGGGTAATAACTCAGTTTGTTGATCTTCTACATGCTGTGATGATGATTGAGTAGCAGATGCAGGATCATACAAAATAGAGGAAGATAATAACTTAGTTATGGGTGTTAAGAGATTAGAAACATCCAAACATACATGTTGTTTTGCAGCAAAAGGAAAGCTGGTTTCTACAAATTTGACGTGCCGAGAGATGTATAACCTGTTGGTTGGAGTATGGAAGCACAAATACCCTTTATGAGCACCACTATACTCTATGAAAACACATGGTAATGATCTTAGTTAAAGTTTATTGGAGACACATGTCCTAAGACAAGGGAAACACAAGCAACCAAAGACTCTTAGAAAAGAATAGTCTGGAGATTTGTTGAACAATAATTCTAATGGAGACCTCGACTCATTTTTTGTAGCTGGTATTGTATTGATTAGATAACTAGCAGCAGATAAAGCATCAAACCAATAAGGCTTTGGCATAGAGGCATGAAAAAGAAGAGTTAGGACAGATTCTGTGATGTGTCTAATGCGGCGCTCGGCAAGACCATTTTGAGATGATGTATGAGGACATGAAAACCTATGCACTACTCCTGAGTTGTTAAGAAAAGCAGTGAATTTTTTAAACTCCCCTCCATTATCTGATTGAAAAACCTTCATTTTGAGATCAGTTTGATTTTCTATCATGGTTTTGAATTGCATAAAGACAGGAAGTACATCTGATTTTCGATTTAGAGGATATATCCATGTATAATGTGAGTAGACATCCATAAGAAGAAGATAATAACGATAGCCATTTCTAGATAAATAAGGAGACACCCATAGATCAGAAACAATCAAACTTAGAGGTTTATCAATAATAGTTGTGCTAATAGGAAAAGGGAGTTTATGACTCTTGCTTATATGACAAGAGTGACAGAACTCAAACTGTTTATTCATAACTGGAAGGGAAAATTGTTTGATAACTTTGACTACAATACGGAGCATTGGGTGTCCCAAATGCTGATGCCACATTGGAATGGTGTCTGGCATGAACACAGTTGGGTAGCTAGAATTTATCTCTCTAACACCATGAAAAATGTATATCCCATCTTTACTCCTGCCTTGCAACAGTGTTGTCTTTGACTTGAAATCCTTTACATGAAAGAAATTGGAGTGAAATTCAAAGAATACATTATTATCTTTGCAAAACTTTGAAACTGAGAGGAGATTTGCTTGGATTTTCGAAACATGAAGAACATTATTAAGATAAAAAGCTCTGTTGTTATGAGTGAAATATGCATTACCAATGATCTCAATGTGAAGTGCATTACCATTACCAACTCGAACCGTTTCAGTACCATCATATTCATGACTGATATTGAGGTTGTTGAGGATGGCAGTTAAGTGGAGAGTTGCACCCGTGTCAGTTACCCAATTGTTGTTAGTAAAACCACTAGGTAAAGCAAGATATGCAGCTGGTACTTTTCTCTGTGGTGCATTGTTATCTTTACGAAACCAGCAGAAACTTGCATTGTGGTTTTTACAATTGCATATTCGACATGTCCCTTGACCTTGATCCCTCCAAGGCTGACGATTATATTGATTTTTATTGCGAAAACCTTGATGATTTGGAGATCGATTTTATTGAAACCTTTCTGACTCTTTCCTATGATATGGCCGTGCAGCAGATGAAGAGGCAATGTTTGCTAATGGTTGTTGTAGAGTAGCTAGTTGTTGTTCCAATCTTAAATCAAACGAGATCAGATGTGCACATAAGGCATCCATGTCGATCTTATCGACAATGCTGAGAGATGTCACAATGGCATCATATGCCTGATCTAGTCCATTGAGAATGGACTGCTACATATCCTCTTCATCCAAAGGACTTCCAGATGCTGAAAGAGCATCAAAAATTTGTTTAGACTTTGAGAAATATTCATACATAGAACTGTTACCTTTTTTGAGATTGTGAGGTTGTCTTTTGAGATTCATCAGATGTGCTCTAGTTTTAGGAGCATATCTCTTTTCCAAAGCGTCCCATACTTCTTTTAAAGTTGTTAGTCCTGAAACACGACTTAGGACTCCTTCTGTGAGGGATGAGAGCAGCCATCCTAAGAGTATTTGATTTTGTTCTTCAAACTTGGTGTATGCAGGATTTGTAACTGCTGGTGCTCCTTGTTGTGTTCCAGGGGTTGTTGGTGATGGTTTTTGATAAGTCCCATCTACATAACCCTCTAGTCTTTAGCCTTTCAATAATGGCTTGAACTGTGTTTTCCATATGACATAGTTTGAATCATTCAACTTGATGCTTACTAGGTGATTGACATGAATTTGATGTAGTGTATATGTTTCCGGTGCTGCCATTGTAGCAGATTTTTGAAGGAAGGCGTGGTTATTGGATCGTCTGTCTGATACCAAAATAAAACTCAATATTTGGGTGAATGATTCCACACTTCATCCGGTGGACAGCCAATACAATATATAGAGTTTACAGTGCTATAATTATAGAATATTCTACATTAAGGAATATAATTTTACATGCAAAACTTAAGCTACTGACAAAGATATATTAGCTGTGATTGACAGATTTTCGGCAGCAGTATATTTAGGCATAATATACGCTAATCAATCCCTTGATATTTGGTTTGGCAGCTGTATCCTTAACAGTTTGTGCATGGAAGATGTTTTTGCCCTAACCGCAGGTGTTCTAAACTGATTCTGAATGAGTGTGTGGAAACTAAGTCTACGGTGAAACGATCAGACTGCCCAAACTGCAAGGAAGTATTTTGTTTTAGTTGTATGGTTCCATGGAAACAAAATTATCAATGTCATCAATCAGGTGCCATAGCGATTGATATTGATATGGACAGAAATGATGTTTTGTTCATCGAGACCGTTAAACGAAAGAAATGGGTTCGATGTCCAAATTGCTAAGTTCTGGTGGATGAGGGTGATTGCAGCCGCATGTATTGCAGGTTCTTTTCGTATCTTTATAACTTTTGACTAGTCTGAATCAGACTCATTGCATTTGACTCTAAAATTTCTAAATTATAGGATTATATTTTGGTGAAAACCCAGGTATCAAACGATATTTATCCAAATTATGGTTCTCTTCGGTTAACATTCTTTGGTATTTCTTTTTGTTTATGTGTACAGATGTGGAACCCTATTTTGTTATGATTGCCGAGAATGTCTTTGTGTATGCGAAGAAGAGCCGTTTACCTGTTGGGTGTGTCTAAGATGTCTGTTGGTTTATGGATTTATTATAGGCCTCATCTGGTCAATTAACTTCCTAATTCACAGGAATGATCATTAGAAAATGATTGCCGTACTTCGGTTTTTAAGCTATCATCAACAATAAATATATTTTTCGTACTCGTGCTACCAAATGGTGTCTAGTTTGATCAAAATATTTATGTTGTAACAAGTTAGTGCAGCAGAACCGGGTGTGCGGAGTGGTTTAATGCATTGAATGCTAGCTCTTAACTTGTGTGATGGTTTTTGCTCTGGTGTTTGTCTGGTACCAAAATGTGCATCTTTCTAGAGATTTCTTTTCAAACTTGTATGCATGATGATAATGTCATATTGACAGCATTTAAGCTCGCTCTAGACGACTTTTTTGACATGTTTGAACTTGGGTATACCAACTGAAAGACTTGTCACTCCATAAAATTCTTGACTGAAGATTATACTGTTGTGGGTTTATTGAGGGTGAGTATCTGGGTGGAATTGATTTTTTGCTGGTGAGATATAATTATACTTTGAGGAGCTCTCTTGCAGGGACTGAGCTAAAAATGTAAGGACCAAACAGTAAGGGTTTTAAAACACTATCAATACAACTTTGCTGACTGTAACTTTCGAGTCTTTGTAAAGCCCATCTTATCTGAAAAGTGAAAACCAAACTTCCCAAGCTGGGATTGTGCTATAGCGCACCCCAATCGCATTTTTTTTGTTGACATGAAAAATTATTAGGTGATGGTATCAGGGACCTGAATTCGAAAACTATCAGCATTCAGTACCGAGATAAGGGTTGAGTTCCAAACCTATCAGCATTCAGTACCGAGATAAGGGTAAGAAAAAGCATTCAGTACCTGGGCAGGGGTTATTAAAAAAGACGAAGCAAAAAAAAAGTGGACAGGAAAGCAAGTTCTGCCTTCTGATGCTGCAACAAACATGATTAAGTTGCAACACCCGAATCGTAATATGCGAAATTTCACATTGTTTTTTTATTTATAAATTGTTTGCAGCATAAACACATTTGTAAAACGGTCGGGTTAGTATCGTTGACATGCTCCCATAAACATATTTGTAAAAAGGTCGCAGGTAATGTATCCAGATGATATAACCCCCAAGGAACATAGGGTCCAAAGGAAGGACACCTTGGGACCAGGAACTCATCCTTCATGATGTCTTTCCTAGGATATTCAACAAATCCTGAGAAATCCAATAGGCTAGGAAGGCCACGAGTTCAGTCTGGCCATTCACAACCGGAAATTAAGGAGGGAGAGTCGGTCTTGGGGAGTTACCTCTAGTGCCACGAGAAGACCAAAACTCCGCCCAGGTATAGGGTGACCAAAAACCTCGTTCTGCCGAACTAATTCTTAACTGATAGGTATTTCAAATCCTTTTAAAATCAACCAAGTTTATATGCAATGCTTGCTGCTTGCATATGTTTCTAGGAGAATTAATACTAATAAAACACTTAATATCTCGCATGCATGCACGCATGGATTCTGCATTCTTTTTCCAAATTGATTATCAGTTTTTGTTACTCCTTTAATTAATTAAGGTTGTCTATAAAATTAAGCCACCAATTTCTCTTTCAATTCACAGAATTTAGTTTTCTTTTCATCATCTAATTCCACTGAAAATTAATAGAGATGAAGAAAAGTTCAAGAATTGGTTTAGCGAGAGCATTTACTGGTTTATCAAAATCAACGTTGACTGCTATAACATATGCGATACTATTAGGTGTGTTGACGACATTGGTTATCCCTACTACAACAGCTATCCGCCAGGCACAAAATATAAACAGTATGCTGATAATAATATCACTTCCTTTGGTGGCGATGGATCGATTTCTACCCAAGGATTATTCGGCTGCGTAGTATCGATAGGCAATGTTATTGGTGTGTGTGCTAAGTGCTTCGCTTTTCTTTGTACCAGTGATGTGATTCCCTGCGACTTAGATTGGGGGTATAAGGATTGTTGCAACAGAGTCTTAGTGTGGTGAAGAATGCTTTAGTAAAAAATTTCCCAAGATTGGCGATCGTTTCTACAAGGCTTGTGAAAGAAAATTTCCACCTACATAGCCCGCATAAGACTATATGCATAATTAACATTATCCAAAATGATGGATGTAATAAAGAGACAAAAAAAATTAACGTAATAAATAAAAATGTGATACTCCAAGATTTGTTTTTGTCAAATCAATGGCGATGTTAGTTAATGGGTTTATATTTAAAATAGTCTCTGGACTATACATCCAAGAGTTTCTGTTGTCTACTACAAATTAAACCCTAACGATAAAAATGATGCACAAAATTTCAAAAGAGAACAAATCTCTTTAAATCGCCCTTGTCTTTTAAATCCACCAAACCAATGTAGTCGATTTCGGCCATCTCGGCCGGAATCTCGGCGGAATTTCGGTTTCCGGATTTGAGGGTAGCGAAATAGAAAATCTCGGTGGAACGGAAACAGGGCGGCCATCTCGGCCGGAAATTTCGGCCATCTCGGGCGGAAATCTCGGCCATGAGGGTCTTTTTGTAATTTGATCCTAATACCATCCCTAAAAGTCTAAAACTCGATCGTTTCCGACTTGGATATGATACCGATGAATTGATGTTGGACACCTAAAGAGGGCTACTCGGTGGTGACGGGAATGGAGTTGCTCCAGAGGACGATATCTATGCTGATTCATACTATCTTGATTAGAAATTGTAATGTCCTTGTTTCATTAACATTTTGGATAATGAACTGAAGTTGTACTTCTCCCTCTTTGTGTTTTCTTTTTTGTTCAACAAAGACTTCTAAGATCAGTGAAGTGTTTCCAACTGTTGTGTTTTCTTGGTGAGTATTTGTTTGAATTGGTTAATTTCATAGTATCTCATTATATTTTTAACATCTGTATTAATTATATGTATAAAAGTTGGAACCGAGATTACACCGAAATTTGAAAACGGAATCTCACCGAGACAACGTTGTACCAGTATCTCGCTCGGGACCGAGACAAACCGGAATCCGAGATCAACTACATTGCACCAAACATAATATAAAAAACACATGACCATACAAAAAAACACACGGAAAATGGGTCATATGACCATAGGCCATAAAAGTGTGGGAGAAATGGACTTGTAAAATATAGGTTTGGGTGAAAAAGACATGAAAAATATTAGTCATATATACCCTTTGCTTTAAACTTTATTTATTTTTTATCTTTTTCTCTCTCCTATTTATTTTCTCTCTCTACAATTAAAATTAATCGCGAGAAAAGTCATAACTTCCGGAATATAAGTCGGATTCTAATGAAATTTATATTTTCGGAAAGGGCTCGAAATTCTCTACGAAACAAGATCCATTGTTGATATGAAATTCGGAAAAAAAATAATTTTATTTCGAACCGGACCGAGGATACATTATGCACCCAGGTGCAACCAGGCCAAAACTGATTTCCTATAAAAATATGCATTATGCACCCAGGTGCAACTTGGCCAAAATTTCTTCTCGAAAAAAACTTGCCCAAAATTTATTTTCTATAGGAATATACATTATGCACCTAGGTACAACTTAGCCAAAATTTATTTCTTATAAGAATGTGCATTATGTACCCAGGTGCACCTAGTCAAAACCTATTTTCTATAACAATATGCATTATGCACCCAGGTGCAACCTGTCCAAAATTTATTTTCTAATAGAATATGAATTATGCACCCAGGTGCAACCAAGCCAAAAAAAAATTCCTATAAAAAACAAAAACAATACATTATGCACTCAGGTGCAACCAGGTAGAACCTATTTCCTCTCAGAATTATACATTATGCACTCAGGTGCATCTTGTGTACTTTACGGATAAATCTATGTTTATCCTAGTAATCACATACAATATATTATACATAACCAAAATTATTAGTTCATAATCTCGAGCAATAAATCTACCACCCTTACCATCACATTCAATATCAAAGCATCAACCAAAAACAAGTATTAAAGAAGAAAAATAAGAACAATAACAAAAAATTTAGAAAAAATATACATTATGCACTCGGGTGCATCTTGTGTAATTTATTTTAGTAATCACCTGTTGCAGTATAATATACACAACCAAATAACTACTTTATTATCTCAAACAATATTTATCCACGTTAATTTTAATTTGATTAAATCGTTAATTTTAATTTCATCATAATCAAACACTAAGCAATAAGCATTGCAAAAAAATTAGAGACATCACCATAAACCTTAAAAAGCCGTTCTTCTTATGTCCACAGTTTGGACATTTTACTTGATAGTCTAGTTTGGTATAGTTACTAACTCCATTATGGCTTATTCAAAACAACTTGTTTGGTAAATTGCCCATTAATATTTCATCTTGTCATTAACTAAATCTCAGCGAAATTCAAACTTATCCTAATTTGTTTCAGCAAACACCATTGTTGATGTACAGTTCATATGATTACAAATGTTTCAAAAACCCAATTAGAATCCGACCAACCTTTCTTATCTTATAAGGACTCCCCAAATCGAATCAAACCCCTTCAATTCTTTCTCCAACATTAACGGTAGCAACCCCAGTTCAGGTCTCTGTTCTCGCTAAGTTCTCTCTGTTCAGGAATTTTCTCAAGCACCGGATGTTTTTCTAGCAAATTGGTGATGGAAAATCTATGTTTGTATATGTTTCTTGCTTATTAGCTCTCCTTCCCTGCAAGAGATGATTACAAGCGTAACCCATCATTCCTAATCTCATAAAGATTCAAAAAAAATTCATCAAATCACCATCATCCATCACCTAAAACAATGGCAGCGAGTTCATATGTAGCTCATATATCTTCACTGCTTGAAATCTCTGCCAAAAACTATTAAACAACTCAAGTTGTGATACAACAATAGTTGTAATGTTCTTAGATTCAATCAAACTCAAGAATGAACTCCTAATTTTTTCTGTTCTTCCGTCAAAATTAATGGCAGCAGTTCAGTTTCATGGTTAACTCCTATCTTCTTACGCATCCATTACCAATATGAGTTTCGGTGAAAACTATCTCGGGGGTAATTTAGTCTGTTAGTTTAAAAACAGTTACACAATTCCGATGAAATACATGATTCTGGATATTAGAACAGTATATTAAGAGTTTTGGATATTAGAACATTGCCAATAGTTTACATGTCCATTAGACCTAGGAATTCAAATCCAAGGTCTTTTAAACCAAAAAACTGAAAAAAAGACATACCTTATAATGAAGTGAAAGGTATTATTATAATTTCCACTAAAGCAGATCGGTAACGATCCGGGGGTTAAGAATATCAGAATATCTTGCGCACTGTCCATTTTAATCTCTCCGGGGAAGTAATACAGTGATTGTCTGCCACAAAGTAAAAAGAAAAATGGAAAAAGAAACAGCGAGGGACAACAAAAAGGGATTTTTCATCATAGTTAAAACTTACAAAACATATGGATTTCGGTTACAGAAATGCTACATACACCGATTCAGTGTACCGTGATGTTGATCTCAAGAAGATCCAAGGGCTTCTAGGGGCGCCCTAGGAGGAGTTAGCAGGGGTGGGCTATTGGTGGGACCCACATCATTTTTCTCTCTCACATTCTCTCTGCTGTTTACTTCGCTCGGTGCAACTAGAATTTTTGTTTCGGTTATTACTCTCCTGTTTTTATCACCTTTTTGTCTCCCTGTTGAGCCGACCAACCTCCACCGTTATTTTGAGCTTTTTAAAACTAAAGGCATTACCACATATCAGACAGTAGCACTCCCTAGTCCGTAAGAAAATTGAGTGTATTTACGTGAAATGAGAATGTTAGAGAAAGTTATGCAACTCTTTTCATAACTTTTCAGCGTCAGCTACTGCTGACGAACTCTAGCTGGTCTTACATACAAATCAGGAAAAAAAATTATGATGCTCATGCAAGCCCAATTCAAGTAAGTAACACGCAAAATGTACAAAATTTGCAGCTATTCAGTGTGGTGGATGATCAAATCGTCATTAAGATAGGAGACCTACAAAACACGAATATAGACACGAATGAAGTCATATTTTCAACTTCGAAGCTGGTGGTGGAGTTATGATGCAGAATGGGGGGATACCAACCAAAGATGAGGTGAAGGCTAAGACGGTGATAGAAGAAATTCTTTTCAAGTACAGAGATAGGTACAAAGCAATTGCAGAAGCCAAGAAGGTGCAGGACAACGCTGATTCACAAATTTCTAACTCATCAGATGATGAGGAAGAAAATGATCAGGAGGTCAATTTAGGGGATAATTGTGTTGTTGATGGGTTCTAAAGTGATATCATGGAATCTCAGGGGGTTGAATGATTACATTAAACAAATTTCGGTGCGTTACTTAATTTCCCTGCATAAATGCATCATCTGTTGTATTCAAAAAACTAAGATGACGGCAATGTCGCGTTGGTTCGTTGGTCAACTTTGGCACGATGCGGACTTCGGAATGAAACTCTTACCTTCTCAGGGAGCGGTGGCCTTCTTACGATTTGGGACAACACCCAGTTGGAGTTGTTGGACAAGCGATTTGGAATAAACTCAATCACTTGTCTTTTCATGTTTCGGTGTGATGGTTTCAAATTTGTAATAACTAACGCTTATTCTCCGTGTGATCATTTAACGAGAGAGCTATTCTGGAAGGACTTGCATGAAGTCAGGAATTGGTCGGCGGAGGCATGGTGTGTGGTGGGAGATGTTAACGCTGTTAGGAGCGATGGGGAAAGGAACAAACCGGGTGGTGATGTCCGAAACACGAATTTTCTTAATGATTTCATCTCTGATCAAGCACTCATTGAATTGCCGTTGCATGGAGGAGCATACACCTGGAGCAATAAGCAGAACGACCCTTTGCTATGCAGGTTGGATAGGTATCTATTCTGTACTGCTTTTGATTCTAAATTTAGGTCTGCTACACAAACAACTTTGGTTAGAACTATTTCAGATCATAATGCTTTGCTAATCGATATGGAACCGTCAATTCGAACTCAGTCTTGCTTCAGAATAGAAAACCACTGGCTGGAACACCCGGATTTTGTGAAAAATGTGGAGATTTGGTGGAACTCTCTTGATTTTCTGGGAACTCCAAGTTATGTTATTTTAAGGAAGTTACAGAACTTAAAATACTTCATCAAAAACTGGAGCAGGAGCACTTTTGGGAATGTGCGCAAGGAGGAGGAGGAGTTAAAGAAGAAGATCGGTGTTTTGAATATTACTGAGGAAACCATGGCTCTTTCCACTTCTCAGATTGAGGAAAGGGAAACTTTATTGAACTCACTTAACACGGTAAATCTAACCAGGGCGAGGATGGCATTTCAGCGGGCGAAAGTTAAGGGTTTTAAATATGGGGACAAAAACACTCAGTATTTTCATCAAATCGCGAGTGGGAAGAGGAGAAGGAACTGTATTACAAAGTTGGAGGTGGATGGAACAGACGTTTTTAATCGTGAAGCTATTAAAAAAGAGATTCATGATTATTATTCTGAATTATTTACTGACGACTCACCAATAACGCCTTCCTTTGATAACTTAGATTTCAAGGCTATCGATCAAATTCAACAGGGCGTGGCTAGAAAGAGACTTTGAGGGGGAGGACATGCTCAAAGCAGTAAACTCATGTGGAAAAAATAAAGCGCCAGGACCAGACGGATATAACCTGGAATTTTACAAGGCGCGTTGGGGAGTGATGAAGTCCGACGTTATGGAAGCAATCAAGGAGTTTTGCATCAAAGGAAAGATGGATTGGAGGCTAAACGTTTCTTTCTTGAAGCTGATTTCTAAAAAGTAAGACTCGGCTACTGTCAAGGACTTTAGGCCCTTGAGCTTAATAAGCAGCTTCTTTAAGATTGTTTGCAAGGTTTTGGCAGAAAGAATGAAGGTGGTCATGCCAGGCTTAATTTCTCGTTCGCAGGGTGATTTTATCAAGCATAGACAGATACTTGATGGCATCTTGATTGCAAATGAGTTAATTGACAGCGAACTGAGGCAAAAAAGGCCAGGAGTCATGTGCAAGATTGATATGCAAAAGGCCTTCGATAATGTAAGTTGTCCTGCTCTTTTCACTATTTTGGCAAAGAACGGGTTTGGTTCGAAATGGATTCAGTGGATTAAATGGTGTGTGACTGATGATCAATTCTCAATTCTAGTTAATGGGGAAGTGACAAGTCTAATTAAACCTTCTAAAGGCATTCGCCAGGGGGATCCATTATCTCCCTTTCTCTTTCTTTTGGTGGTAGAAGTTTTGTCTTTACTAATCAACAAGGCGGAGGAGAAAGGTAAAATTGGAGGGTTCCATGTTAAGGAAGGAGGAACAAAGGTGTCTCACTTGCAGTTTGCAGACGACACGATAGTATTTTTAGATGCTACCAATATGGAGGTTAGAAGACTTCTCGTTATCTTGCTTGTTTTTAAAATTTTAACAGGTTTACGACTTAACCTGGAGAAAAGAACGATGATCAGTATCGGAGCGGATAATTTGGTGCATGGATTGGCTATGGAATTGGGTTGTAGAGTGGAGATTCTTCCTGTTACTTATTTGGGTATGCCCATTAGTTCTAAGAGAAGAAGTGAGTTGATTTGGGAGGTAATTATCCATAGAATGCAAAAAAAACTGGCACCGTGGAAGAAATGCTATCTGAACAAGGAGGGTAGGGTGGTCCTAATTAGGAGCGCCCTTGAAAGTATGAGCGTCTACTTCATGTCTTTACATCACATTCCGGCATCAGTGGAGAAGCGTTTGAATACAATAATGAGAAGATTCTTATGGGGCGAAGATGAAGAAACGAAGAAGATGAGATGGGTTTCGTTTAAAAGAGTTTGCAAACCAAAAAGAAAAGGCGGGTTAGGCATTCAAAATTTGAGACTTGTGAACAAATCTTTGTTGGAAAAATGGCATTTAAGGTATTACAAGGAAAAATCATCTCTTTGGAGACGAATTATGTGCGAAAAGATGCAGGCGGAGGAGAACTGCTTATTTCCACTTCAAGTTAAGGATCTGATGGGTCGGAGTATGTGGCTCGGAATCATAAGAGAAAACTCGATCTTTACGGAAGTGGCACGAGTGCAAGTAAGGAATGGTACGACGATTAGGTTCTGGCATGACAGATGGTGTGCTAAGATTTCTTTCAAGGACAGGTATCCTAGGCTATATAAAATTAACACTCAAAAAATGGCTTCAGTAGCGACGATATTTGAACCAAGATGAAACTTTCAATTTACCAGACGTTTAGATCCGGTTGAAAGCATCGATTTGATGGAAATAAAACATGATATAAGGATGATTAATCTGACGCAAGGGGAGGTAGACGGTTTGGAAAGGGACGTGTCAGCAAAAGAAATCTACATGAAGCTCGCTGAGACTGATGCATATTGGGAAGGTCACCGTCTCTTAACAAACATATTTGTGACGCCCAAAGTTAACTTTCTCTTCTAGGCTTCCTTGCACGAATCAATCCCAACAAGGTATATGTTACAACAAAGGGGAGTAGCAATACAATCCAATTTATGTTTATTCTGCAATACGGCGGTGGAGACGTTAGATCATCTTTTCATCCATTGTGGGGTGATTAATTAAGTTGTGGGAGTATTTTTTAGCGGCGATGAAGGTACAATGGATTATGCCTCTTCACTTTATGATGTGTATACGGAGCTGGAGAATGGAAATAACTACGGCAAGAGTGAAGATGGTGTGACAACTTATTCCTTTCGCAATTTTCTGGGAGGTTTGGAACGAGAGAAACAGAAGGGTGCATGGAGGAAGAGCAAAGACAATGTATGAATTGGGAATCACCATTAAACAATGGATTTTACTGTGGAGCTCCTCCACAGACACTTTCAAGGACTGTACGGCGAATCAGGTGATAACAAATTGGGAGGATATTATGAGTATGTAGAAAGTTAGCCTTTTCTGAAATTCGGTTGGTTTTTTCGAACTTGTAATTACTATGTAAATAACCTTTTCTTTTTAATATATCCTTCCTTTCTCAAAATAAATAAATTTAAACCCTAACGATAAAAAAGATGCACAAAATTTCAAAAGAGAACAAATCTCTTTAAATCGCCCTTGTCTTTTAAATCCACCAAACACATGACCATACAAAAAAACACATACCTTATAATGAAAGGTATTATTTTATGTTGGAAGTTAAACCAAGATATGGTGATTTGGTTCGTGGATCAACATATGATATTGATCCAGTTCGAATGGATCAATCTTCTTTGTTGACGCAGTCAAGTTGGATCAATAGGAACTATTGACACACTGTGCGATATTTGGAAGTTTGAGTTAACTAGAAGAGCAAGTTGTGTCAGTTGCCTGTTTTAGAGTTTTACTATATTTAGAGTTTCTTTGTGTTTCTAGAAGTGTGCTTTATTTAGAGTTTGATTTTATTATGTAAGTACTTTGAGTGATCATCAAGTTTGTGAGACTATCAGTAGTCTATTAAGCCATGAGAGAATGTACACCAAACTGATTATCAATGTAATCGTTTTAATTGCTTCCGCGTGTGCTCTCCTCTCTCTTGCTCGATCCTACATTTTAATTTCCACTAAAGCAGATCGGTAACGATCCGGGGGTTAAGAATATCAGATTATCTTGCGCACTGTTCATTTTAATCTCTCCGGGGAAGTAATACAGTGATTGTCTGCCACAAAGTAAAAAGTAAAATGGAAAAAGAAACAGCGAGGGACAATAAAAAGGGATTTTTCATCATAGTTAAAACTTACAAAACATATGGATTTCGGTTATTACTCTGGCCTGTTTTTATCACCTTTTTGTCTCCCTGTTGAGCCGACCAACCTCCACCGTTTATTTTGAGCTTTTTAAAACTAAAGGCATGACCACATATCAGACAGTAGCACTCCATAGTCCATAAGAAAATTGAGTGCATTTAATTTACGTGAAATGAGAATGTTAGAGAAAGTTACGCAACTCTTTTCATAGCCAAGCCCATTCAAACGGCATTCGGTCATATCCCTTTAAGCAAACCAAGTCCGATTCCAACATTATTTCAACAACATGCTTCAATGAGCCGCCACCTTCGTAGTTCGAAATATATAGTTCACCAACTCAGTAACTATGTATTGACAATGACCGAATCAAGTTGGTTTTGCTCTAAGGTTGTCATCAACTACACAATGTATATACATATTTAGGAGAAGTCAGGAATATCAGGATAGCCACTTAATGGGTAATGCTTAATACTGACACTCCATTTATGAAGCCGGTCTTTTTATTTTCTTCTTTATTTTGTAGCAATTATACAACGACTAGCCATGAAAGACCACCTCCTGCGGGTGGAAAAACAAGAAAAAAAAAGGCTGCCAGAGGAAACATATACACCCCATGGATTTTACTTTTGGGTAGAATGATTCACCATCAAACGCGCATGTCGAGATTGAATTCAATTTCAGCGCACCCCAGCACTTTGAACTTAGCAAATTTTGGATTATTGTGAATAGCCGGTCTTTTTATTTAAAAAGATTTCTTTATTTTGTAGCAATTATACAACGGACTAGCTATGAAAGACCACCTCCTGCGGTGGAAAAACAAGAAAAAAATGCCAGAGGAAACATATACACCCCGTAGAATGATTCACCATCAAACGCGCATGTCGAGATTGAATTCAATTTCAGCGCACCCCAGCACTTTGAACTTAGCAAATTTTGCGGCGCAGAGGCTACCAACATGAGCTTGTGACATAGCGGATGTCCGGGGTATAAGGATCATCTCTCAGGTGATGAGCTGTCCTAAAAAGATTCCGATGCGTTTCCGATGTCTATCCAAATAATTGGATATATCGGATATTCGTTTCCGTGGATTCCACTACGAGTGGATATATAATATCAATAGTGAAAAATACTATAACCCCCTACTATATGGGTTTAATATATAGAAACCCCACTAAATGGATCCTCTCCTATCAACTCCATACTTTCAGATTTTGATATTTCTAGGCCCAATACTTTTAATTTTAGGGCTTCATTTTAAAAATTTCTCACTGGATGAGGTCACTCGATTTATTTAATACCAATATTACCCTTCAGTATATAATGTAAGTAATAGAAGCTGAACCAAATCATTTGTAAAATTTTCTCTTTCCGTTCCAGAGCTCCGAAGACTGAACATAAGAGAAACTGCAGAGAAACACCAACAGAAACGAATCGAAAAGTAAGTTTAATCCTTCCATATTCTTTTTAGTTCGATCTCGAGTAGATTTTAAAGTTTCCGAGGTTTGATTTTAAAGGATTTGAAAAACAAAATATGAAAACTAAACTCGATTTTCTTTATCTGATCCCTGATCAAAGTTTAGATCTTCAATCATGAGAAATATGAGCATGATTACGTAGATAAGTATCACCTTCTCTTATTTAGAGATTTTAGCTAATTAATTTCAGAAACAAATTTCAGAAAATGATGTTAGGGATTTCAAAACCTAAATCTCCGTATTATTTTCCATTAACTTTATCCTAATCGAAACCGAAGCATAGATATACGATCGGCTACCTACTCTCTTTTTTTTGATTTGGATTTTTTAGAAGAATTTTGAACAAAAATTCCAGATCTGTTCTTCGTCAAAATCGTCGTAAATCTTAATTTATAGCCACAATGTAAAAATTGATTTGAGATTCAATATCAACGAATTAGTGTCTCTGTTATACATATATTTGATTTGAATTTCATCCACTCTTAATTTTCGATTTCATATGAACTGGTCTGGTGGTGTTGGTGGTGCAGGTGCAGGTTATATAGGAGGATGAGGAGGCGATGGTGGTATTGGAGCAGGTTTGTAGGAGGATTTTGAAGTCAGTGATGGTATTTTTAAGAATTGATAAATGTTTATGCTTGATTTAATGAATGATAAACTTTAGATGAATGTTGAGGCTTGATTTAATGAATGACAGAGTTGATCTTCAACTGCAGTTGAGTTGATCTCTAGTGTTGAGTGTTCGACTTGAGAGGTTTTGCCTTAATTTTTAAGAATAAACTTCCTAATCAGGTTGGTTACTGTGTTTAAGAATGAAATGCTTTTATTAGGTTGGTTACTGTGTTCAGGTTGGTTACTGTGTTCTTTTGTAAGTTAATCAGGTTGGTTACTGTGTTCTTTTGTAAGTTAATCCCAAAATTCATGTTGAATTTGATGCCAATGCTCTATTGATTTTCCACATTTAACACTTCATCATTATTGCCTGAAAGATGACTGTTTTGTTGTAGTGCTTCTAGATGTTGATGAAGAAGATATATATTGCTCTGGATTTCACCATCAATTCGTATTTGGTAATTTTGATTTCTTCCCTTATGTTTTTGCTACATTCAAAATGCAAAAAATCTTCTCTTTACTTTGCATCAATTTTCCCCCCCCAAGCGCTAGACTCAGGCAGCAATACTACTGACCACGTAGATATATCCATTTAAACGCACACATTTCGACCGGGGAAGGCGGCACATGATTATAGGAGGTATTGCTAAAGGACTTCTACATCTTCATGAGGACTCTGGATCGGTTCAACATTAATTATCGAGATCTCAAAGCTAGCAGCGTATTTTTTAGGAGCGGATATGGTGTTAGGATTTTCACGGTGAATCAAAGTCGAGCAGGTATGAAACACGTTTGTGGAACTTTCGAAGTCTTTCTACCTATTCATAAATACAGCGTTCTGATTGTTACTGTGTCAACAAACTGCATTCTGATTATTAACTAAGAGTTTTACAGCCTCACCTAAACAATTGTAAGCATGTTGGCTATATATTTCCTTGTGTCAACATGATCTCGGGGTTGTCACTAGTGCACATCCATTTGGGTCATTGAAACTGCATACATTAGGTAGAATTGTCTAAATGAGAGCCTATGTTTACTGTCCATTCTATGTTTTAGGTACTTAGATCTAACTTCTTAATCATTTACTTCATGAACTTCCTTAACAAGACTTAATCCTTCAGGAAAAATGTGAGGAATGAGCGGAACTGTTTTTTTTTCATTGTACAGGATTTCTCTTGTTATCTTTAAACCCCTCGGAGTTTAGGGCCTGTTTTAAGTTAATTCTTTTTCTGAAGATGCTTTCGCTTTTACTTGTACAATTCAGGTCTTATCACCTTAGATGATTGGTCTGATGAAGAAATTGACTCCATGATTGAGATTGGTGGAAATTCTTCTGCTAATTCAACCTACGACACTTTTATACCTGTTGGAATCACAAATCCTAGAGCATATTCAAGTCATGAACGGAGTTCGAAGTTCATCAGGTGTGTAAAATTTCCTGGTGAAATAGCTTGTTGATATTTGCATAAAGGAGTGTGTTTGTGCATGTATTTTCCTTAAGGAAGCATAGATACATCCAAATAGGTCACTGTATACATGGATTCAATTACACATCCAAATAGGCTTACAATCATAGCATTGGCATCACGAATGAAAATTCTTGTACTAACCAACAGCAAGTTTAATCGGGTTGGTTCTTGTGTTCTTTTGTAAGTTATCTAACTTTTATTAAATGTGTAACTATTAGTTACACATGCTAATTAGATGTGTAACTTCTAGGTACATAAGCTAAATGTATGTGTAGCTACGAGTTACACATGATAATTAGACGTGTAACTTATAGATACATGTTCTAATTGAATTACTAGTTAGTTAGATGTGTAACTACTAGTTTCTGAAATTGTCATCTAGTATTGTTCCTGCATTTCTTATTCGATATTTAGGTTCACGGTTGCTCACTAATTGATTATCAGCAAGATCTGAAAATCAGTAAGATTTTTCTCTCGTTTCTTCTTGAATCAACAGATTTTAAATCTTTGTATACGTTTATATCGTCGTCATCGTCGTTGTTGTTGGTTTAGAAGATAAATTGGTTGAACATCATTCTGCTGATTTCTCACAAGCTTGATGAAATTTTTTTTGAGTAAGTTATCGACTTGTTGGTGTTTTTGTTTTGCTATCTTGAGTCTTGGCCTACACATGTTGAGTTTGTAATCTGCCTTTCTAAAGTGGACACTTTAAAAAGATGCTAGGAGGCAATAAGGTATGTAACTTCTAGATGTGTAACTTCTGGTTACACATGCTAAATAGATGTGTAACTTCTAGTTACACATGCTAATTAGATGTGTAATTTCGAGTTACACATGCTAATTAGATGTGTAACTTTTACTTACACATACTGATTTTGGGTACACATACCAATATGAATGTGTAACTCCTAATTACACATGTTATATGCATGTGTAACTCTCAGTTACACAATTCAGATGCATGTGTAACTGCTAGCTACACTAGTCAGATGCTTGTGAAACTGAATATACATTGTTGTATGTACTGTTCATTTTAATTTTATAAATAAATATTGATTGCTTGTTATATTTTAGGTTTCAGATAACTTCATAAAAGCTAATTGCTTAAACGTGGTAATGGTCTCGCTGGAACTGGAGTTGACGCTGAATACACAAGTCAGATGCTTGCGTAACTCTCAGTTACACTAGATTGACACATATATAACTCTCAATTACACTAAAAAAAGTGTGTAACTTCTAGTTACACATGCTAAGAAATTATTGTAAATGAATACTAAAGTAATAATTGTATATTTTTTGTGTTTTCTTTTTGATGTCTATTTTTTTTCATATATATACAAGCGTAACTTTGCATTACACATGTCATAAGGATGTGTAACTTCTGGTTACACATGCCATATGGATGTGTAACTTCTGTTTACACATTCGCACTGTACTTTAACAATTTCGGGCCTAGATTTAATAATTTTATTTAATTTATGGGCTTGACAATATGCATAAGGGTATCAAGGTCTTTTAATAATTTGGGGCCTAGATTTAAAATTCTTTTAATTAAGGGCCTCATATTATGGGTTATCCATGCGTGGGGCCTGAGCATAATTTTCCCATATCAATATGAGTGTTTCATCCGGAGCTGCACCTTTATCTTCTTCCGATGGAAACCATACATCAAACTCTTAACAAACTTTTCAAACCCTCAGACCTCAATAATGCAACCAGCAGCTATTTCACCTGCGAAATTTGTATAGAGCCAGCCAGTTCTATTGAAAGAAAAATTCAAAAATATGGAAGCAAGTGGATGTTTTCATCCCTATTGCTCAGATTGTGTTGCCAAGTATATCGAAACAAAAGTGATTCACGACAATATGTCGGTTATAAAGTTCCCTAATACCAGCTGCTCCGTTCTCATGGATGCATTATCGTGTCGTTCGATCCTCCCAAAAAAGGTATTCGAGAAGTGGTGTCGTGTTCTTTGCGAGTCTGCGGTACTTTTAGATGCATCAAAAGGTGGGTTTGTGCATGGAAGATGTTTTTGCCCTAACCGAAAGTGTTCTGAATTGATTCTGAACGAGTGTGTTGAAACCAAGTCCATGGTGAAACAATCAGACTGCAACCAAGTATTTTGTTTTAGTTGTTTGGTTCCGTGGAAAGAAGATCATCGATGTCGTCGTCAAACCTGCGACACAGTAATTGATATTGATATGGATAGAAACGATGTTTTGTTCATGGAGATGGTTAAACGAAAGAAATGGATTCGATGTCCAAATTGTAATCATTGCATTAAACTAATTTCAGAAGGAGACGGTTGTACTTCCAATTCATCACTTGCAGGTTCTTTTCTCCTCTCTATAACTAAAATACTTTGAAATCTAAGATAGTTTGTCCATTAACATCCCTCCCTGTGTTTCTTTTTATTTATGTTTTGTAGAATATGCCTTGAATTAATTAATGGAACTTTCGGTGGAGATAGCTTTCGGCTAGTGAGGTTATTGTTACTTTAGGCTCGAAATAACTTTCGGCTATTGTTAATAAGCTGTCTAGTGGAGGTACTTTAACTATCGGTGGTGGACCACAAATGAGTATGTCGTTAGTGATGAATGTCGACATAAGGCCTTGGTTTTGCTCCTATATATAGCCTTGATTGTTTTCATTGTAAACATCCCAATATCAGTGAGTGATAGAGAGAAAGAGAGAGTGTGAGGAAGCCATTGTAGGCTTGTTCTTAAGAGAGTGTAAGGGAGTGAATCATACTCTTGTAAACTTGTTCCAATCATAGTGCAACGTTATCGTCGTCTTCCAAAGTGGATGTAGATCATCTTGATCGAACCACTATAAATCCTTGTGTTGTGTTTGTGCCTGTTTTTCATTTCTATTTCAATTCTCTATTGATTGTGCTAGGAAGAGCCATTGGTCATAACAAATTGGTATCAGAGCTCCGGGTAAAAACGATCTACGATGGCGGCAAAGTATGAGATTGATAAATTTGATGGAAGAAGTGATTTCAATTTATGGAGACTAAAGATGAGGGCTGTTTTGGTGCAACAAGGTTTGGTAAAAACTTTGAAGGGGAAAACGGCTCTGGCAGAAACATTGAAGGAGGAATAAAAGGATGAGAACTTGGAGAAAGCACATGGATTAATTCTATTATGTTTGAGCAACGAGGTCTTGAGAGAAGTGGCGGCGGAAACAACACCGAACGGGCTATGGAACAAGTTGGATAAGAGGTATATGACTAAATCCGTAACTAATCGTTTATATCTTAAGAAGAAATTACATACTCTTAAAATGCATGAAGGAATGTCTATTATAAATCATATTGATGATTATAAGAAAATTCTCTTGGATTTGGCAAATATTGAGGTCAAAATTGAAAATGAAGACCAAGCTTTGGGTTTGCTTTGTTCCTTACCACCATCTTATGAAAATTTTGTTGATAGCGTAATGTATGGAAAAACTACAATTTCCATGGAAGACGTTAAAGCGGCTTTGAACTTTAAGGAGTTAAAGAAGACGGATATCAACGGTAAAGATAATTCGGGAGATGGGTTGTTTGTTAGAGGAAGAGGAAACCAAAAAGGCGGATTTGATAGGAGTAGATCAAAGTCAAGGTCTAAATCAAAATCCGGTAAATTTTATTGCTTTCATTGTAAGGAAAAAGGGCATTTAAAGAAGGATTGTCCAAAATTGAAGAATGTCGAGAAGAATACCAACCAAGGCACCGCAGCAAATGTTGAAGCAGAAAGTGATGATGGAGCGGTTCTCACAGTTCATACCGAAAGCTCAGAGAATGGGTGGATTCTTGATTCGGAGTGTACTTTTCACATGTGTCCTCATAAAGAGTGGTTTACTACTTATCAAGCTAGAGAAGGTGGTAATGTTCTTATGGGAAACAATATCACTTGTAAAGTGGTGGGTGTAGGTACAATTCAAATTAAGATGTATGACCGTATGGTGAGGACTCTAACTAAGGTTAGACATGTTCCGGACCTGAGAAGAAATCTTATTTCTTTGGGTACGCTTGATTCAAATGGCTGCAAGTATCAAGGTGAAGGTGGAGTTATTCGTGTCTCAAGAGGAAGTCTTACAATTATGAAGGGCGATAGAATTAATGGTCTTTATACGCTGCAAGGTACCATTGTGACAGGTGATGCAGCTGTATGTTCTTCAAGTTATGATGATGATACTACCAAGTTGTGGCATATGCGGATAGGGCATATGAGAGAGAGGGGGTTGGATGTTTTGAGCAAGCAGGGATTGCTTTGTGATCATAAAATAGGCAAGCTTGATTTCTGTGAACATTGTGTCTTTGGAAAGCAGTGTAGAGTCAAGTTTAGTATAGCTATTCATAACACCAAGGGTATTCTGGATTATATTCATTTTGATCTTTGGGGTCCTTCTCGGGTTGATTCACATGGTGGTGGTAGATATATGTTGACGTTCATTGACGATTTCTCAAGGAAAGTATGGGTATTCATACTTAAACACAAAGATGAAACTTTTGTCAAGTTCAAGCAATGGAAGACTATGGTTGAGAAGCAAACCGGAAGACAAATCAAGTGCTTGAGGACAGACAATGGTTTGGAATTTTGTGGGGGTGAGTTCAACGAATTCTGCAAGGAGCAAGGGATTGTGAGACACTGCACAGTCAGAAAAACACCACAGCAAAATGGTGTTGCAGAAAGGATGAACAGAACCATAATGGAGAAGGCACGGTGCATGCTCTCCAATGCCGGGTTACCAAAGCAGTTTTTGGCAGAAGCAGCAAACACATCAGCTTATTTAGTGAACAGATCTCCATCGACTGCCATTGAGTGCAAGACTCCAAATAAAGTTTGGACAGGTTCGCATGCTAACTATGAAGACTTTAAGATATTCGGATGTCCAGCCTATGCTCATGTGAATGAGGGTAAGCTAGAACCTAGAGAAAAGAAGTGTATATTTCTTGGGTATGCAAAGGGAGTGAAAGGCTACAGGTTATGGTATCCTGCAGAAAGATCAAACAAGTTTCTTATCAGCAGAGATGTGAAATTTGATGAGCAATCGATGTTGAAGCCAAAGAATGAAGAACTAGATGGAAGAGCTGAAGAGGGTGTTAGTGATAAGGTGGAGCTTGGTGACAAGGTGGAACTTGAGGTGCAAGTTCAAGGAAGCAATGAGACTGTTGTTTTTGATGATGATGATCAAGATATTGTGCAAGAACATGCCCAGGAAGAAGAAGCAAAAGGTCATCAGTACAATCTTGCAAGAGACAGAGAGAGGAGGCAAGTCAGACCACCTCAGAGATACGACCATGCTGATTTGGTTGCGTATGCATTTGCAGTAGGTGAGAGCATAGATAGGGATGATCTAACAACCTATGAAGAAGCAATCGGTGGTGAAGAATCAGCAGAATGGGGAGCATCTACAATTTAAGAAATTGAGTCTCTTGACAAGAATGGCACTTGGGAGATAGTTGCAAGACCAAAAGGGCAGAAGATTGTTGGAAGCAAATGGGTCTTCAAGAAGAAACAAGGTACTTCAGATGGTGAAGGAACAAGGTACAAGGCAAGGCTTGTGGCAAATGGGTTTACACAAAGAGAAGGCATTGACTACAATGAGGTATTCTCTCCTGTTGTTAAACATAGTTCTATTAGAACATTGCTTGCTATAGTTGCTTTGAAAGATCTAGAATTGGAACAACTAGATGTTAAGACGGATTTCCTTCATGGTGATTTGGAAGAGCGTATTTATATGCAACAACCAAAGGGGTTTGAAGTTCCTGGCAAAGAAGACCATGTATGTTTGTTGAAGAAATCTTGGTATGGATTGAAGCAATCTCCAAGGCAGTGGTATAAACGTTTTGATACGTTTATGGTGGCAAATGGCTATGACAGGAGTAAGTATGATAGTTGTGTATATCACAGGAAACTCCAAGATGGTTCATTTGTGTATTTACTCTTGTATGTTGATGATATGTTAATTTCTTGCAAAGACATGTCAGAGATACAAAAGCTGAAGGAGCAGTTGAGCAGCGAGTTTGAGATGAAGGATTTGGGCGCATCAAAGAAGATATTGGGCATGGAGATTCACAGAAACCGAGCTGAAGGCAAGTTGCATTTGTCCCAGAAGGCTTACATCGAGAAGGTGTTGGAACAGTTTGGTATGAAAGATGCAAAACCAGTAAGTACTCCTTTGGAAGCTCATTTTAAACTTTTTAGAAAGCAATCACCTCAAACTGCAGATGAGGCAGAGTATATGTCTCGAGTTCCATATGCAAGCGCAGTTGGTAGCATCATGTATGCTATGGTTTGTACAAGGCCGGATATCGCACAAGTTGTGAGTGTGGTAAGTAGATACATGGGAAGTCCCGAGAAGGCTCATTGGCAAGATGTAAAGTGGATTTTAAAGTATCTAAGGGGAAGTACAGATGTTGGTTTAGTGTTTGACAAACACTATGGTGATTCGACAAATGTTGTGGGTTATGTTGATTCTGATTATGCAAGTGATCTTGATAGAAGAAGGTCATTGACAAGTTATACTTTTACATTGTGTGGTAGTACTATCAGTTGGAGGTCGGTTTTGCAAAGCACAGTTGCATTGTCTACAACTGAGGCAGAGTACATGGCAGCCGCAGAAGCAGTGAAGGAAGGTATATGGTTGATGGTTTTGGTTGGTGATTTAGGTTTCAAGCAAGAGAATCAACTTTGTTCTGTGACAGTTAAAGTGCCATTCACTTGACCAAGAACCAGATGTATCATGATAGAACGAAGCACATCGATGTCAGGTATCATTTTATCAAGGATGCAGTTGAGGAAGGTAGGATATCGATGCTAAAGGTTCCTACAACGGATAACCCTGCGGACATATTGACGAAGCCAGTTCCAAGTATCAAGTTCAAGCAATGCTTGAACTTGGTTGGTGTCAATAGGTGTTGAGAGCCCTTGAGGGGCTGAGCGAAGACGATGATGATGAGTGGTGATGGTATTCAAGTCAAGGTGGAGATTTGTAGAATATTCCTTGAATTAATTAATGGAACTTTTGGTGGAGATAGCTTTCGGCTAGTGGGGTTATTGTTACTTTAGGCTCGAGATAACTTTCGGCTATTGTTAACAAGCTGTCTAGTGGAGGTACTTTAGCTGTCGGTGGTGGAGCACAAATGAGTATGTCGTTAGTGATGAATGTCGACATAAGGCCTTGGTTTTGCTCCTATATATAGCCTTGATTGTTTTCATTGTAAACATCCCAATATCAGTGAGTGATAGAGAGAAAGAGAGAGTGTGAGGAATCCATTGTAGGCTTGTTCTTAAGAGAGTGTAAGGGAGTGAATCATACTCTTGTAAACTTGTTCCAATCATAGTGCAACGTTATCGTCGTCTTCCAAAGTGGATGTAGATCATCTTGATCGAACCACTATAAATCCTTGTGTTGTGTGTGTGCCTGTTTTACATTTATATTTCAATTCTCTATTGATTGTGCTAGGAAGAGCCATTGGTCATAACATGTTTGCAGATGTAAAGCCAAATTTTGTGTTTATTGCCTTGAAAATCCTTGTGCATGCAGACCAATCTGGTGGATGTGTCCGTTGGGTTGTACATTCATTATAGGCTTCAACTGTTTATTGGGTTTCCTTCTTTATCATGTTCATTAGCATACATTATTTGGATATTAGATTTACCTTACAGCTCCCTACGGAAAATGAGTGTTGCTCTTTTGGTGTTTAAGTCAGTAAATGTATTATTAAAACTGTGTTACCACATGGTGTCTAGTAGTTTGATCATGACGATCGAAATCTTTATGTAGTTAATTAGTTAATGATTTATCTAATTTGGCTTCAGATGAACGTGTAATAAGTTAATGGAGCAGAACCTGGTGTGTGGACTCCCGTGGAGTGGTTTATAACGTTTTAAATACTGTTAGCTCTTAATAATGTGATGATTTTCGTTCTGGTGGTGGCCACCTACTAAATGCAATGTTTTAGAGACTTCTTTCCAAATTTATATGCATCATGATAGTGTCATCGAAAGACTTAAACATGGGTATGACGATTGAAACTCGAAAGACTTACTACCACTTGATGAATGGAGATGATTTCCGGTCCACTTTGAGTAAATTATGAGATTATGCTGTATACACAATACAGGTTTATTGACGGTGACTGATATGGCTGAATAACAGCTCATCATCAGCTTGTAGGAAGCTTCTCCGTTGATTCTTTTTGTGGACCTGAGAAAGTTTTCCGAACAGAAAATATCCGTACACCTACGTCCAAAAATCTTATTAAAATTTTGTCGCGATCTCCCTTAATTCGTTCCACCAACCAAAAATTTGATCTCTGCATTATGCTAGAATAGATTTAGTAAGCAAAAGCGTATTGATGCATCCGTCCTTTATTATCTTTGCAGTGTATTGAGATTTAAGATGTACACATGAAAGTCTCTAATTCCCTTGCTTTTTTCACCCTGTTTCCCTCTTTTATGCTCGGTTTCTTACATTTACAAACCATTTTTATGAAATATAAGTACAAATGACGCTGTGAATAGATAATATTTGAAATCAGTCAATATCCTTTCAATTTGTACTACTTTTCTCAATATTTGTAGAGGCTCTTGATATTGAACTAGTAATGACAGCAGCAGTTGGCAGAATATTCCACTGATCTGGTTAATATTCAGATCTACAATAATTCAAGTCCTTAAGAAATGGGGTTTCAACTCTACAATAATTCAAGTCCAAAATGGCTTCTAGTAGAGGAAAAATATTCCATCCATCTAGTTCATTTCCAAATAATGGAAGCACCAGCTGTGTATGTTTTGTTCTTACCTCTACTCTGTTCTGAACCACATAGAGTACCACCTCTATTACGTATTTCCAAATACGTAATAGAGGTTTTGGGGGAACCGTGAAAGGTCTAAGGATGCTTTGGAAAGTATTCTAGCATCCTGTTGAATGTTGAGTAAGCAGACTATCATTTTCTGGTTTTTTGATAAGGATGCTTTAGACATTTACTTGTAAATAAAATTTTGGTCAACTTAATTTTGGGGTTTCCTTGATTTCATTAGGCGTTTGGATTCTGGATGAGACCACACCATGTGAACCAGCGGGTATGCGTCCCTTCCATTTTGTTAGACAAGCAAGGGTCCCTTTGGCATGGATGGACTACCTAGAATTCAAACTCCCTAGAAAATAAAATTTCATCATTCTAAATGTTCGTGTTTGGCATATTTACCAAAGAAATTGATATTATTATCATTTTTCAAATATTTATTTATTCAAAAATTATAATAAAAATGATTTGCTAGTAAGAATTTCGTATTTTATTAATTTTAGGTAATTCATACAATTATTTTAACCAGCAAAAACTGTTTTTTTTTTAATAGGAAAACAAAGATTTATTTACTAAAAAAATGATATAAAAATTAATTTTCTTTTTCTTAATTTCATTTAAATATACTTAAACAAAGATCTTGGTTGGAAACCTAGCAACAAGCTGGGCTCCAACACCTTTCTGAATAGCAATGCCTAATCTATGAAAAATAAAACTACCAACACCACTACTAGCGTCGTTGCTAACCAAACAATTCTTTAGACGCTTGAAAAACACAAAGCATCCTCCCCCAGTTCTCCTAAAGTAGTGAAAGGTAGGACACCCAAACCATGACCATGCGAAACACACTTGTCCAAATATTCGGTGTGTTTACGTGAGACCGCATTAGATATAGCTTTTCCAGGGACGAAAGAGCGGACTCCTTCACTAGTGAAGGGAGAGACACCCGTAACATCCATATAAAATGCTAATAAATTAAATAATAATGCTTCATAGAAAAATAAAGTAGAAAAATGCTAATTATTCATTTTTAAATTAAACAAATATTTATGATTAAATATAATGTTAATGAATAAGTAGCATTTATATTTCGGATAAAAGAAATAATTTATTATTAACACTAATATTTTAATAGTAAAAAGTTAATTTTTTTTATTTTGAGATATGATATGATTTGAAATTAAATTAATATATTTAAAAAAAAATTAAAATAATTTTGAAGTGATAATATTAATCTATTTAAAAAATTTAGTAAATATAATTTTAAACAATTTCATTTGATATTTTAAAACAAAATAAAGATTTATGCATAATACTTATATTTATTAATAAAAATATTACTTTTTATTTAGAAATATAAGGCCAAACTAAATTTCTATATCCAAAACTAGACGATATATTAAAATATTTTTATAAAAAAATTATTTTTGAAGTAATAAATATCTTTTAACTTAATTAATATTTAAGTAAATATAATTTTAAAGAGAAACGATAGTTGAGATTTTAAATTAAATAGTATTTTTAAGTTTAAAATAAGAAATATTTTAATAAGAATATTAATTTTATCGAAAATAAGGATACATCATCATTAGTATAAAACAGAGTTTGGACAAGTTTGCCTTTGTTAGTGGTGGTCAGGATTTGTCCACACAAAGATAAATCAAGGGTTGTGGTTCTCCTGACCACCCCCACAACTCGCACGTGTGGCGTTAATTCCAATATTATGAATGAAAAATGAATACTCAAGTCAAGATATGGAATTTTAAAAATTATAATGGTGAGGTTTGAACTCATGACCTATTGTGTCATAAGAGTAGAATCTAACCAGTGTTCCACCTTAGTTGGAATTGATAGAAAAGATAAATCAATAGTGGTGGTTTGTTCAACTTAAATACCATAATTGCTTTATTAATTAAGTGTTTCACTAATTGCACATAATAAATAATCTTTTTTTACAAAATGTTTTATTAATTAGTGTTTCACTAATTGCACATAATAAATGACTAATCATTTTTTATTTATAAATGTTTTCTTAATATAATATTAATTAATTTCCAAAAGTTTATTAAATACTAATTAGTAGACAATTACACAGAGCTTTTGGTTGGCTTCCTAGCAACAAGCTGAGCTCCAACTCCTCTCTGAATAGCAATACCCAAACGATAGAAAATAAAACTACCTAATCCACTACTAGCGTCGTTGTTAACCAAACAGTTCCTTAGACGCTTAAAAAAAACTAGAGTGTCTTCTCCAAGCTATCTTAGGGTAGAGAAGGCCAGAACTCCCAAACCATAGCCATGTGCAGCGCACTTGTAATATTTATTTCTATTAATAAGTAATTTTGATAAATAATATCATTAGGCATTTTCTACGACAGTGAGTAGTAGAAGAGGTGGTGGCCGAAAGATTAATGGTGGTTAAGGGCGGAGCCAAGAACAATTATATTTATTTTTGTTCTTTTATCGTAAAATGGGATACAAAGTCCATTTTTCACATGTATCCAACTTGCCAAGAATTTTTTCTCCCTCTCTCCTCAAAATCCTGGATCCGCCCCTGGTGTGGTGGAAGAAGTAGTGACGGTGAATGCTGATGAGTAGTGATGGACAATATTTATTTTATGTTGTCGTTACAACATCGATAACATCGTAGTGTGGAAGGTGTGCTTGGTTGTTTTTAACGCTTTTGATAAATGAAGGTACCATATATTTTTAATGTTATCTTTGGTACTATATCGTATAAATCATGATTTTTTAATGTTAAAATAAAATTGATTGCACTACAAAAAAGAATATATATACACGGAAAAATAATAATGAAACTAATCAGTTGAAGATATTTTGTTCAATCTAAACCTCATACATGGCATTTGTGATTGAAAATTAGAATTGCGTCCAACAACCTACATAGGATGGGTGCAGTGGTGGAGTCAAAAATTGACATTAAGGAGGCCTATTTTTTTATATAAAAAAAGAAACATGTAAACTTTGGTGGACTAAACCATAAATATATATGGACAATGTACTATTTATAAAATAAACTAAAAAATTTATGTAGTTATTAAAAATTTTAGGGGTTAGAATTAGTCAACCCTTGGCTCCGCCACTAGGTGGTGGTGGATAAAAAATGTGGATTCATATGGTTTTATGGTGGTGACGGGTATTGGTGAACAAAAACATATTATGCTAATTTCGTAACGCCACAAAATGTGTAATGTTATATTATAAAGTATAAAACGTGATTGATCATTCTAAAGTTAAAATGAACTCGATAAAACACATGTCCATTTAAAAAAATTAGTGATAGTCAATTGCCATGTTATGTAATAACTAAACGAACGACACGAATCAAGATTAGAACATATGAAATTATTTATTATCGATTTGTTTATGTAAAGAGTGGTCAAGATTTATCCTTGGCAAAGATAAATTTACCGCTGGGGTTTGTTCAGCTTAACCATTTTTAAACGTTTTATTAATTAGTGTCTCATTGATTGTTCATAATGATTAATTAAATTCCTATTATAAATGTCCCTTTAATAATCTAACATAAATACATAATTTTATTAATAAATAATTTTACTAAAAAGTATATTAATTCTAATGGTGGTAGTGGAAGTACGGTTAGTATAAGTGGTGGCGGGTGTTTGTGAATGGTGGAGGCGGTAACATTACTATTGGTGGAAGAAATAGTGGTGGTGGATGGTTTTTATGGTGGTGGGTGTTGGTAATAGTAGTATATAATAATAGTTTTTGCTTTTTAGTGTGTTTTATTGACCAAGTAAAAAAGATATCTTCACAAAACATGCAACATTGTATTGTGAAAAATTATAAGATATATTAAAAATGAACCAACATCATGACCCGTGACGTAACGGCTAATTGATTATAAAATAATATAATTGTAAGAAATCAAATATTGTTAAAATTAAGAAAATGAAAAGAAAAATCAAAACCCAATATGGTTAGCCAATGGAGTCGAAAGGATGCAGTTTGAAATTTCATTAGTGAAGGTGTTATATGATTTTCCATTGAAGGATGGAGTTTTTCATACTCACTCGATGCCAAACACTCCTATATTTTATTTCTACCTTGACTCCATCTGTTAACTGAACACCACCCTTAACTCCCTCATTCCGGAACGCACTAACACCTCGTTTGGTTGGAAGAATTGGATTCCTAGGAATTCAATTATGGGGTAATCCATTTCTTGGAATTGAATTCCATCGAATTGGATTCAAATTAAAAAAAAAACGTTTGATTGAGGTAATCAAATTTCTTTTATTTTTACCTTGGAATCCAATTCCATTGCACTACTAGACCAATGCAATGGAAATCTATTATTTTGGGGGGAATTTGATTCCTAGGAATCAAAATTCTTAATTACATAGAGTTGGTTTGGACCGTTTGGTTCAAGGAATTAGTCACATTCCCCCGGAATTGGATTACCAGGAATCCAATTCCTTGAACATAACGCGGTGTAAGAGTGATTCTACAACAGCAAGTCTATATACTCGCCGTGTACGAGTAAGACATGAGATGTGGGTGGGCCCATCAGGATTTGTAGGGGGTCCATCATTTTCAAATAATGATGATGAATATAGTCCATCAGTCAGCTGTATATCTTTTGTTCTTACCTGCGCTTTGTTACGTTCCAAGAGAATAGAAGCGGTAGGATGGAATTATCCTCATGTCCTATCCATTTAACCTCATAAGTCACAACCATTAGGACCATTCAATGGGAATATGGGATATACAAATCAACTCTAATACTAGTAATTCATTGAAAACTTATATGTTTTGTTCAATTCAATATAAAGGCTTCAGGTAGAAAAAGCTCATATGTACGATGATGATTCAATTCCAAATATATAAAACACACTCTCTGGGCCAGTGCACTTGACTCCGTACGATGATGATTCAATTCCAAATATATAAAATACACTCTCTGGGCCAGTGCACTTGACTCCGTACGATGATGATTCGATTCCAAATATATAAAATACACTCTCTAGGCCAGTGCACTTGACTCCGTTCTGTATCACATACATTATTTTCATTATCCATTGATCATCGTTTGCTTGGATGAAATTCGTAGACACGTGTAGAGAATACTCCACCGCGCAATATGCTTTTTGGGGATAATCCTGTTGGGCGAAGTTGACATTCATTTTCTAGTCAGTCATACGAAATAACTATATAGAGTATTAGTGCGTGAAGATGGCAGCAACTTGTCTTAAGCCTTCTTTTGTGCTTATTACTTCACATGATTTTCCATTTCATCAAGAGTAGCCATTTTTTTTCTTCTTGTAATCTGTAATGGAAATGGTGAGTCCACTTCTAAAGATATTCTCTCGTCTATGCACTTGTTGTGCTCACAGAACAGATTATGTTCGTAAACTCAAAAAAAATTAGAGACTTTGGACACCTCGTTCTATAAATTAATATGTCAAAGGGATGATGTAAATACGAAAATTGAGATGGCAGAGTTAAACCGAGCACAACCAGCAAAACGCACAAATGTGGTCAGTGATTGGCTCCAAAGAGTACAAATCTTGGAGACAGAAGTACAAAAGATCTTAGAAGACAACGAAGATACCAAGAACGGTGAAGGATGCTATTTTTATTTTTGGGGTCGAAAAAATTGTTGGAGTGCTTACCGACTTGGAAAATTAGTGTTGCGAAAGCAGATCCGTGGATAGTTTATCGAAGGAAGGAAATTTCCAGGACGTCACTTATAGATGTCAACCAGATCCTTTTCAACAGATACCTACGGTTGAAGCTGTGGGCATGGATGCAAAATTTAATGAGGTAATGAAGTCATTGGTTACCGAGGGAAATAATGTAGTAGTTGTAGGTTTATATGGAATGGGAGGAGTTGGAAAGACAACTCTTCTCCATAAAGTTAACAATGAGTTTGCTGAAACAGAACTATTCGATTTAGTTATATTTGTTGTGGTGTCTAAGGATCTGAGCATAAAAAGTATTCAGAACCAAATCGGGAAGAAACTCGGAGTATCATGGACAAAAGAAACTGAAATATACGGGAGAGCTACTGATATATTCAAATTTTTAAAAAGCAGGAAATATTTGTTGTTGTTAGATGATATTTGGGAAGGAATTGATTTAGAAATTGTTGGAGTTTCAAAGAATACCATGCAAACAACTGGGTCTAAAGTTCTTTTCACCACAAGAAGTCAGCAGGTGTGTGGGTTTATGGAAGCCGATGAAAGAATCAAAATAGAGTGTTTAGACGAGGATGAAGCTGGGAGCCTATTTAAACAAAAGGTCAAGCAAGAAGCGCTAAGTTGTCATCCAGATGTACCTGAAGTTGCCAGAAAAGTTGCGAAAGAATGCCGTGGTTTACCTTTAGCTCTCATCACTATTGGCCGAACCATGTCAAGCAAAACCGATCTTCAACAGTGGCAATACGCACTACATACTCTACAGGAATCGGCATCACATTTTTCAGGTATGGTTTGTCAAGCATTATTGAATTACTAGACTAATATTTGGTAACCATTATTTTAATGGATTATCAATCAATAATCCATTATGCAGATTATAATGGATTATATATTCATTTGGTAACCATTATGATAATTGCTTATTTTAATCATAATTGAAAGAATTCATTATTTTCACTAGTAAGGACACATGTGCGATGCACATGCTTGAATTTTTTACTTACCTAACAATACTAAATTTGAAAGCCATGTTTCTCTTTTCCTAAAACAAAAATTTACTATTCTTATTTGTACTCGTTACGTAGATAATTGAAAGAGCTTTTCAAATATATAAATTTTAAAAAATTCTGATGTATATTTTGCAAGATATTAAGTTTTTAAATTTTTTGATCTATTTTTAAAACAATGGTATTTATGTAAATATGTAAATATGTAAAAAATAGGGAAACTTAAGTAATTTAGGGGGTCTCCTATCAAAAAGAGCTCTTTTCTTTATATTAGTATAAGATAAATTGGAAAAAGTTGTTTTGAAGAGAGAGAGAAAGACAACATAAGATTAAAAAAATATCCTAGATCATCATTATTTCCTTTTCTTTTTGAGATCATAATTCTAAGATAATCTATTATCTAAGAATAGTGTTTGGAAAAAATTATTTTTAAAATTATTATATCAAAATCATTTATCAATTTATGATCATAAATAGATAATAATCATAAATTTTACCAAACACGGCCTAAGTGTATCATAAATTCTTAGCATAATATTTTTAGCATCTTTATCCCCAAAACTAACGTTGGTTTCATTTTTTAATGATCAAATGTTAGATTAATTAACATAGGAGATTTATTTTAATTCTTTTGTTCATAGGAATTAATATCTATAATTCAAAACATAATAGGTTTTTGAGCTTGGACGGTTGGATAACATTTTGAGAGACAAATGTTGCATCCAACCATCCCATTCTCATCCCAGCGAAAGACATCCGATGGTTGTCGTTTCTAATTATTGCATCACCTCTTAACTCAAGATATTCAAAAAAAAAACATTAAATAAAATCATAATATATCACATATGCATTAATTGGATATAGTGGTGGCATGATGAATCTAATGGGAAATGAGATTTATTTATTTATTTTTATTCATAACTCATAAGTGAGATATGCATACACACTATTACTTAAATGATTTTGTGTTCATTTTTGGATAATGTGTGTGAATATTTGTACCATGTATTTATAGACATTATTTTCACTTAAAACAAAATAGAAAACTATTTTTGCAAAGGAACACGATTGAAAGTCCGAAATAAAGAAAAATTACACCAGTCGGATATCATATTAAAGCAGTGCCGTTACGACACGAGCTATCCTTAGATAATTATTAGAACTCTCTGTTAACCTTATGTCGTGCCTTCATGATGCGGGTTATTTCTAGTTATCCACAATTAGTTACTCCGTTCGTTGTTAAAAAAAAAAGTTACTATGGCTTATCCACAATTAGTTAGTATTTTTGCCCTCCAAAAACACCCCTTAGCAAACTGATTGGGGGATATGAATTACTAATTGGAGGATATGAATTACTTCCCCCAACCTATAATGTTTTCTAAGGGGTGTTTTTGGAGGGGAAAAAACACTCCCTCCACAATTAGTATTATATTTTCTCTTAAATTAATGTTTTCTCAGAAATAAACTTCAAGGAAAAAAATATTACCCAAAAATAACTCTTTTTCCTACTTTCTTTATCACGCTGTCTATGCTTCTTAAAATTCTCTATGCTAATCAAAGAAAAAAATCCTGAAAAATCAAATTTACCCTATTGACAAATGAAGAAACTAAAATTGCATTAGCCAAGAATCCTGTTTCACCTGTAACAAGAATAAAAATAAAGCAAATTAACAACAACGAAAACTAACATTAATGACAATCAAAATCTAAACGAAAATCTCAAATCGAGTTTTTACATAGCTTTAGACAAAAAAAAAAAATATCACCATTTAAAAAGAAGAACAAAAATAAAATAAGAAAACACACTTAGAATTCAAATAGATGATTTATTTGGATTTTGTGATCAAAACTAGTCTCTTAGTTATGGTTGGGATTAGTTGAAAAACAATTGATCGATTAGGAGTTAATTCATATATCATCAAGATTAGTCAATTGACAATTAAAAAAAGGGAGTGGATCCCTTAGCTTAATTATTTGACTTAATTTTCCACATAAGTTTGTAGCCGTAGGTCAATACATATCTATCCGTTCAATGTATAAGACTTAATGTAGTTAAAATTTGGTTTTGCTCGGCTTAAGCCAAGCCGATACATGCCTCTTTACCATGAATATCTTGGAACATATATTCTATTATGTAAATCAAGGAATATCATCTTCCTCTTTCACTGCTTCAGCATTAGATGAGCCTCCAGCTTTTGAATCATCACTTTCCCCAATTCTTTGCGATTCACTGGTTAGATAATTCATTTTTAATCTTAAAAGTACAATTAGTTACCCGATAACACTATTTCGTTTATATTGTCAACTAATTCTTTCTTTAGCTATTAATTTAGCTAAAGTTTTAGGGATCTTCTTTGATTTCTATACACATTATATATATGGCATTTCATAGGCACATCTATATCTTACATTATGACGGATAACATTGATTAAATGCCTTCGTTAACACTATATACTTCAAAAACTAGGATGGCTCTGTGAGTAATAAATCCCTCACCCAAAAATTGCCAGTGACGTACAGTTCATTGGTATAAAAATTTGAATCCATTCGCGTGAATGATTCACAAAACATAGAAGAGCAACAATTGTGGATCAAGATGATCATCTCTAGTTGTTGTCGTTCCTTTGTGCTGAGTTTTCGTAGTTAGTAATCCAGATAATGGGTTTTTAGTTTTTATTGTAAGGCTTTGTTGCACAATTACTGTTCTTCATCCTTTGAGAGGAAACAGACTGAAATGGACTCTTTATAAATTTTTCTATGCAAATACGCAATCCCATCGAGTTGAATACTTCACACATTGAAATCACAAATATTTAGTTGTTTAAGAAGCAAGACGTTTCTGTAAACTCATGGCTCATCCATAAATCATCCAGCGGAAACTTTGTGAGACTATAAGGAAGGCGAAGACGAGCTAATTAACCTCACTTCCTTTGGAGTAGCTATATCGTACAAAACTTCTCCTGCATCTGGGGATTGATTAACATCCATATTTGTTGCAACACCATGATCATATTCCTTTTTCCCATCGTTGTATGCGCTAGCCATGAAATCCCTGTATTTTCTTAGGTTTTGACAAAGCTATTTTTGGTGTTTCATAACAAAACTCGATAAAAATAATCAAGTATATTACGCGATATATTTAGGTAACGGGATATATTCTCCTAGATAATTATGGTAAGAAGGCATTCCTCGGCTTGGCTTAAGCCGAGCTAAAACATATTTTTAGTGATTTTAGGTCTCATAATTTGAAAGGTTGGATATGGATTAATCTATGGCCGGAAAATTAAGTCAAAAATTGAAGTTAAGGGATCCGCTCCCTTAAAAAAAATGTTATTTGTTTTAAGTTATTACATCTTTTAGTTATGACCCGAGCTTCGATCTTTTAGTACTAAAATATTAAATCCAATAAAATTATAATATAATGTATTTAAAAAATAATAATAAAACCAATAAAATCATAATATAATACATTTTAAGAGTTTAAAGTTGTATTTCATACTTAATAATTCAAGTTGTTTTTCTTACGGTGAGAAGACATCTCATTGATTTAGAACGTTATACCATATGTGATCATCTGCAATGTTATATACAATTGTTATTCAACTTCAAACAGACATATATTCTTAAAAGTAATATACTCTATGAGTTAAAAATAGTAAATTAGTGACTAAAACTGAACATTTGGTTTATCTAATAACTGGACCCTCATCTCCTTTATTCATCAACATCACCATCGAGCAAGATTTGTAATTAATTAACATTTCATTACATTAAAATCGAAGCTGGAAGCGTGGAACACCAAACATGCATAGTATTATGGTCTAATTATTTGTACAAATAAGATCAAAGTCGGGTGCCTAAATGATTTTTCTATACTATATTAGATCTAGCTATGAGGACATGCGATTCACATTCTTTAATACGTGGAAGATTGAAGATCTCATACGATATTTTTCATCGTACTCATTTTTTAGATCATTCATAATAATATAATATTAACCGTGTAATAAACTTGGGTGAAACCATTTTTATCCTAATATCAACTTAGATGAAACCACTGACATAATGAATTAAACCTTGATGATTTTCTTCCTGGTTCAAACTCAGATGAAACTTAGTTTCATACTAGTGCAAACAAGGATGAAAATAAATTCAACAGAATCTAAAACAGGATGATACCAATTTCATACAGTATAAACATGGATGAAAATAAATGCAAGTTAGATTCATTCTAGCTATTTTTTGAATATTTTTTTTTCTAAGTTTAAATTAGAATGCATCCCTTTTTATCATGGTTATTTTTCGAATAATTTTTGGTTTTACCTAAATACCACCCTCACTTTTCCTAAGTACCACTCATAGGCTAAATACACAATAATTATTGACCTAACCTAAAGTGGGTGATAAAAACGTGTCTTCTTCTCTAACAATCATGTAACACCATTATAACTATCATAGTCTATAACAGTTACCGATCGCCGCCGTTGTCACCACCACCATCACCTTCAATTTAACATCAAAAAGATGTCAATTTTATTCAGATTAATCTTAATTAGATTTTGATTCTTAATTAGATTTTGATTTTAGAGATAAATCTAGGTTTTTATTTTTATGTGATTTAGATTGATTAAGTTTCGATTTTCAATAGAGAAAAATCAAGTTTCAATTATAATCTTATTCACAGTATCAATTTCGAAAATCTATTACATAAGTTTTCATAAAAATTCTTTTTAGTTCTAATCCATTATATGAACAAACACCTTTCTAAGTTAATGGGGTATAATATGGAATCTTCATAACTGAGATCCATGTTATATGCAGAGTGGTGGTAGCGATAAGGTGGTTGTTGTTAGTGGTAATGGTAGTGATTTATATTTAGGCTAGTACTGGAGAAGAAGGTGAGTTATGATTACCTACTTTTGATTAAGTTTATAATTATTAAGTTTTTAGGTTGTGGGTGGTACTTAGGAAAAGTGAGGGTGACATTTAGGTAAAACCTAATTTTTTCAATCTTAGTTTAACCTAGGATATAACCAGTTTCATCATTTTTTTTTTCTTTCCGAAAATAAAACTTTTGAATTTACCATCAACAATGGATTTTGTTTTTTAAATTATTTAAAATTCTTTCGAAAAATATAATTATCAAAATTCGGTATATATTTTAGAAGTTATCAATTTTCTTATGATTTGTTTTTATAATAGTGAGAGAAAGGATAAAAGAAGTGAAAAACATAAAGATTAAGGATATACTTGTCTAGGATATTTGGTGTCCTTTTCACCCATCCATAATGTTTACCTGTAAACTAGAACCTTTTCTTATAAAGTTTAGGGCAATTGACCCATTTTCTCCAAACCTCCAGTGATCAATTAATTTACAACTAACAACGACAACACTAAAATCACCGCAACCAATAACACCAATCACAAACATTCATTATCAACAACCACCATCACTAAATTCATTGATTTTTTTCAATCAACATCCCAACAAGATCGAATTGGAGTTAGTTTAGCATCTATGTTTCTTGGGTATATTAATTATATATCCATACTTTTGACACCCAATAAATATATCCTTATTCAACAATAAATATGTCCCTACTTTTTTACAACCTTATCCATTTAAAATTAGATTACCTAAATGCCCTCAACAATATAATATTTTATTGTATTTCAAAATGGAACAAAATTTTTCCTCTACTTCACCCGTACCACCACCACCACCACCACTAGGACCACCTCACGTCCACCACCACCACCACCAACATTCAACTACCACTCCACCACCACCATTCAACGACCACCACAAACCAACCACCACCACCACTAATATTCCACTACCACTCCACCACCATTGCATCACCACCACCAGTCCGCCACCACCACTGGAGCAACCACAACCACCACCACCACTGGCGCCACCACCACCAATGGCGCCACCACCACCAATGGCGCCACCACCACCACCGGCGCCACCACCACCACTGATGAAATTACAGCCAGACTGCCGCCACCGCCACCACCCACCGCAATCGCCACCTCCACCGCCGCCGCCACTGGTTCAAATATTTTTGTATCAAAAACAATAGTTGATCCAAATAAAAATAGAACCAACAATAGAAGATTACCTAGTTTATCCAAAAAAAAGATCAACAGAGAATTTTATCTAGTTTATCCAAGAAAAAATGATCAACAAGAGATTGATCCAATTTTAGTGGATCAACAATGGATGTTGATCCATGAAAATTGGATAAATAATGATAGTTGATCCATGTAAAATGGAGTGAACTTGGCGTGAGTCGAACACGCATCATCTGACATGGAGTCAGTCATGCTACCATTGCACCACAAGTTCAACATTGGGACAAATTTACATGATTTAAACTACAAAGCATGAGTTCAAAGGATCAACAACAGTAGTTGATCTCATATAGATGGATCAACAACCATAGTTGATCCAAAATATATGGATCAACAACCATAGTTGATCCAATATGACTGCCTACTTCAACCCATATAACCAGCATATTTCATTACCCGTAGCTTCATAAACACCAACAGCTCCAAGACCAGCTTCAAAACCAACCTCAAATTAAATCAACAATGGATGTTTATCCATTTCAGTTGGATCAACATTGGATGTTTATCCATTGCAGTTGGATCAACAACCATAGTTCATCCAAAACAAATGGATCAACAACCATAGTTGATCCAATATCACTGCCTGCTTCAACCCAGATAACCACCATATTTCATTCAGCAACAGACTTCAATCTTTGTAACAACAACTTATACCAATACTGCCACCAACAAATCACACATCTACAGCACCACCACCACCACCACCATCACCACCACACCTCTACCAAAACCAAAATCCAACACCAATTTTATCGACAGAGTATAAGAAAATGAAAAATCAAAAGGAGATAAACATGATTATTACCTCTAATTAAGTAAACATCCTTTGTCAAATCCGCCACCAGCTAAAAATTTCCTTGAATTACCCAGCACCAGACCCCAACTTCGTTGTCATGTTCTTCCATGTATATATAGCCAGCACAAGTGATAAGAAATTGAGCTATTCTGCGACTCCATCAATCACTCAAAACATCACTGTTTGCCTTCAATCGACCAACACAAATTGAGTCCAAAAACCAACAGCCTGTTGCTCCTTCATTTAATTTCAACACCCACAAAATTCAATTGATGTTTGAGCGGCAGCAAATCAGATCTAGGACTGATTTTCCAGCATACAATTCAAACCAGATATGACCCTAATGTTTGCTAATTCGAACCCCATACAAAACCCATCTCTATTCACTTTCAAGACCTGTACCGCCACCACTTAATCCTCCAAATCCATGTTCATCGGCTGGGAGAAAACGACAAACAATGAAGAAGAAGATGGCAGCTGCTTGTACCACTCAAAGCTTTTTCTCCTTTCCGTGTTGATTCTGCTTCGGTTACCAATTTCAATGTTACGAATTCACAATTATCATCGAATTGTTCTGATTTTCAGGTGATCGGTATTTGAAAACGTGGATTATTCCAGATCCAGAAGTAAAGTTTGTTCCTAGAACTAAAGAAGACGAATGTCTTATTCTGGCTAGTGATGGGTTATGGGACGTGTTGACAAACGAAGAAGTTTGTGATGTAGCTCGAAGGTGAATCCTACTCTGGGACTTTATCTGGTTCTTCCAAGGTTTGCGAGGTTGATATCAAATCTAATAAATTACAGATCTATCTCATTTTCAAATTTAATAAATCTGATTCATGAATCTGTTGCAAAGATGGAGATGTAGATGGTGACTAAGGAGGTGATGGTGGTGGTTATGATTACGATGGAGATGTTGTTGGTGGTGGTGGAGCGATGGAGATGTTGCTGGCGGTGGTGGAGCGTTGGAAATGGAGGAAAAATTTGGAGATGTCGTTGCTAATAAGTAAAGAAGAAGAAGAAGTTAGTAGGTAGATAGATAGATCTGTTGCTAATAGCGATGGACGTGGTGGTAGTGGCGTGGCAGCGGAAGGAGTGGGGGTGGTAGTTGCAGAGGTGTTGGTGGTTCTTGAAATTGAAATACGAGAAGAAGAAAAAACGAAGTTTTGAGAAATTAAAAAGAAGATAAGACACAGGGGGTATATTTGGAAGTTAATAATTTGTTATTGGGCCCCTGATGGGCTTGTACAAGGAGAGGGACAAAATTATTATGTGATAAGGATATTTGTGTAGACCATCAAAAGTAGGGACAAAAGTTCAATTACCACATGTTTCTAAATACCACTGGTAGAGTAATTTGGGATGCGGCTAGGGTTATAAAATTGCTACTGAAAAGAAAATACTTGAGGGTTTTCATATTTTTCCACGAAACTTCCAACAACATCTATAAGTTTTTATTTTTTAAATATAAATACCAATTAATATTTGAAGAATTATACGAAAAATAATTTATACCTCTCACCGTTCCTTAAAGTGCACTAAAAACTTTAAACCCTAATCTAAAATGGTACGAATGAAATAAATATTATCGACGGTCAAGGTAGTTCATGTTGGTCAATTTTTTGACTGAAACCTAAAGATAACTCTGGATAAAGTTTGGACCTAAACACTAAGATGTCACATCTAATGGCTAATCAAGTTATTTTGTTACTTGAGCACTCTTTAAAGAGTGTACACAAAATTGGCGAATAAAATAAGTTAGATATCCAATGATTTGTTATATTTTTAAGGGAATTGAGGTTATATTTGTTATTATAAAAATATCAAATGCCAAAATATAAAGAATCTTTGATTTTATGCTTAAAATCTTAAAAATGGGGTTTCAAAAAAATTTTTCCACAAAAAGGGCAAAATTTATTGAAGAGAAAATCATGGGTACCACAAAAGAGTGCAAAAAACTTTGGGTTTCTCATTTTACCTAAAAACCTAGCCTCTAGATTAGGCTCACTAGAAAAAAAAACTAGGAAATTTAATGTTTATAGGTAGTTATGCCTTAAATTTAGGCTCACTTAAACTCTACTTATTGTTCCAGGATTTAATAATTAATTAAATTTAGAATATTTTTTTTAATCGGTAAGCTGACAAGTTTGGAATTCATGTCACTGGTAGTGACATCGGTTTCAAGATGAAATAAAAATCATATCTAATTCTTCCACCTTTTGTGTTCCCGGGTATGACCGATAAAGTACTAGCTATTTTGAAGTTCAGCTATGATAATCTAGAAAACCAAAAGTTGAAATATTGTTTCTTACACTGCTTGTTATACCCAGAAGATCATTCATTTTATGAGGATGAAATTATTTCACTTTGGGTGGGTGAGGGATTTTTGGACAACTTTGATGACCCGGTCCTAGCTGAAAATGAAGGTCACGATGTGATCAGATGTCTTAAAGATGCGTGTTTGTTAGAAACCTAAGACTCGACTTTGGGGTAAAGATGAAATATATGGTTAAAATGCATGATGTAGTTCGTGATTTGGCAATTTGGGTTGCATCAGATCTTGGGAGAAAAAAAGGGACTTATTTAACGTTACAAGCGGAAAGCATACTAAGGCTCCATGAATGGGAGAAAGTTGAGAGGATCTCTTTGATAAACAATAAAGCAATTAAGTTACTTACTGGAGCACCGTATTGCTCGAATCTCTTAACTTTTTTCGTTAAAGACAGTAGCGTCTCTGATGTATCTGACGATTTTTTCCTACTTATGCCAATGCTTAAAGTTTTAAATATGAATAAGGTGAAACTCAAGAAACTCCCAACAAGCATTTTTTCACTGTCAGAGTTGCAATTCCTAGATATGACAGAATATGATGAGGATGTCGTTCTAACACCAGGGATTTTAGCTTCTTTTAAAAAATTAAAGATCTTAGGATTATCTCAATCCTGCTGTCACTGGGAAGTTGAAGGTGGACCAAGCCTCTGCGAATTAGAAAGCTTACAATATCTGAGAGGTCTTAAAATCACAATTGTAACTGGTGTTGCTCTTCAAATGTTGGTAACAAGTCCAAAATTACAGTTGTGCAAAAAATACTTGACTATTAAATGTTGTCGAGGCATTACATCTCTCACATTTTTACCATCTTTACCATCGTCACAAGTATCACCACTTAGTCTTGTACACATGAGTCTCTTGAGCATTCTTACTTTAAAAAACTGTGATGAATTAGAAGAGTTGAAAATCATGAGTTGGGATAATGTTATTTTGTTCAGAACCTTGGAAAGATTATACCTTTATTTCATGCCAAAGTTAAGGATTGTGTGGGACATGCCTCAGCAATCGTTATTTTCCGTGAATCTTAAATGTGTAATGATTGAGGGTTGTCCTCTATTGAGGGATATTACATGGATGATTTATGCTCACAATCTGGAGTTACTTCTCTTGGTTGAATTGGATGGATTAGAGGAGATAATATCAACTGGTTTTGCAAGTGAAGAAAAGTTCATAATAAATATGTTCTCCAAATTAAATTGTTTGGATTTGCGTTCTCTAAGGAATCTAAAATGGATATGTGACGATAATGTGAATTTTTTTCATTTAGAAAAGATTGCAGTGAAGGAGTGCCCAGAATTAAAAAAGTTACCATTTAATACTAATAGCACGATCCCTCGGACTTTAAAGATGATTCAAGGAGAGGAGCAATGGTGGGAAAGGCTATAATGGGAAGAAATAGCCACCAAATCTAATCTTGCTCCTTATTTTCGTTATATTTGATATTGAATAAAATATGTATCAGCTACTCATTTTATTTTAATACTAAGTTTTAGTTGTTGTAGTTCGTTTATAGCTTGTACTTACAACTAAAAAGATTTCGAATAATAGAAGCACCAGTTTGTATCTTTCTCTGTTGGAAATATATATTCAATACCTTACTATATAAACACCCCGCCATAAGGCCAGAACTCGACCTTTCGATGGTAACCGGATATTAGGGTTATCAGTTTGGTTTCAAATTTGACTTCCATTAAATTGTATCAACGTCATAAGAGATGCACCATATCAGGGTATGTAACTATTCTATGTAGTATAAATAAATTTGATGATCAATATTTATATGGAATAAGCAGAAGAGATAAGGTGACAAGGAGAATCCACTCCTTAAGTTGATGATAACACACTCCAATTCAGTAGAAAAGACTTTAATCCAAGAGTTAAAAGAGAATAACAATGGTGTTTAACCAAACAAACTATAACAGTTTTATTAATCAAATAATAGCGAGCCGCAGCTAAATTGCAATGATAAAGGAAATAGCTATTTATAGCCTCAAAACATAAAACCCTAAGTCTAGAACCTTCCTAATCAAGATAAATAAGATAAAGAAACTAATTATTCTTAATAAATAAAATACCAAATTGATAAATATTTCTTATCTTGGAAGATACCGCTGATTCTCATAATACGTCTCGTATTAGGCTTCCCCACTGCGATAAAATTTGTCTCGAGTTTATACTGAAAATGAAATGTTGAAGAAAGAACTTTAGAATTTCCCCTAGTGACACAACTTAACCTTGAATTGTGCATTGGGATCAGTAGCAATTCTGAAATCAACTTCAGCCTCACGGCCTTCATCATATGTTTGTGAAAAGGCGAGGGTACCCAAATATACCTCAAGCTATAACTTTTCCTTCCTCTAAGTCCTTTCTCCGAAATTGATTGTCTATAGACTGAGTCGAGACAACACTTCGTGTGATTGTCTATGGATACGAGATCGAGACAATACAACAACAAAGTGTGTTTACTTGATACAAAGGTTCGGACTTAACCAAACTCAATAGGATTGCATATCAAGTAAATAGGAATTAAAGGACGGCTTTAGATGGAAATGGATGGTTGTGATGAAAGTTTTTCTATATCCCCTTCCACAACTCTTAAGAAAAGTCGTCGTAAGGATACGACAAATTTTTCTCACTTCTGCAGAATTTTTCTTACTTCAGCAAAAAACTTCTCACTTCAGCAAAAAAAAATTTTGTTATCCGGTTCAGCAAAATTTTTTTCACTTCTGCAAAAAAAGAAAGAAAGTGTGTTTGAGTGGATGACGGATTTGTTTGTAAACTTGGAAGGTGATCAATTATTTATATAAAATTCCTTTGAGTGTTTGACAGTAACCATTGAGTATGATATTAAGGTGAACTGTATATCTAAGTCATTATGAATTAACACTTGGATTATGTGTTAGTAGAACTATGTAAGTGGAGAGCTACCTACATGAATTATAGATTAAGTGCATTTTGTAACTAGTGGGTGAGATCGTCAATAGCTTGAAATATCATTTGAATTGTACTCTTAAGTGCAATGGTATGACATAAAGTGTTGTTAGTAGATGCCATGAGACAAAAATATCATTTGAGAGGCGTGAAAGTTATTATATACATTGCAATACATACTTAATAGGGGTAGCGAAACATTGCTAAGAATTCTGATTTTGGATGGTCTTAAACCTGAATTTGGTAAATTGAGGCGAAGAGAATATGTGAATTTGGCCCAGTTGTATTTTGAAGATCATTATCCAACATCTCAATTGTCGAGGGGTGTGATAAGAATATCTCAGCATGTAATTTTTTTTAATACTTGTATGTGTTGTACATTTGCTGATTAACATCAACAAAAGCATGCTCAAGCTTGCGTTCTTCTGGGTTACAACTTGCATATTATGTGATATGGACGCTGAACGTAGTTGAAGTTGTCAATAAAGATAGATGTTTATCTTTTGACATTGTTGGCATAGTGCTAGGGCACAAGAGGTTCAGAATTGCATAAAGCTAGATGTTTCTCTTTTAATGTGTGAAGAAATGCAGAAGTAAAAGTATCTCATAATTTGTTGTTATTCATGTAGTTCCAAATTCTAATGGCTGTGTCGTTCTCTTCTCTTTTTTGGTTATTGCATTGGTGGTGGTGGAAGCAGAGACAACTACAGAGATGGAGGTTCTGGTCCTGATAGACATCAACATGGAGGAAACTGTCCACGCCCTTACTGGTGGAATGCGCACTGATAAGCTCATGTACTAAGATATGCGAAGTATAATTGCATCCTTTTTTTTTTGGAGTTATTCGGGAAACTTTGAACTTTTGTAACAAACATCTATATCACTGCCAATTTTTGGATGTGTTTTTAACATTGGCAGGTTAACTTGAATAAATGTAAATGTATAACACTGGATGGTTAATATGAATGTGAAATAGTTGTTGTGAATGTGAAATACTTTCACCAATTCGGTTTCAACTACAATTTTTTTTTTCAAAATAGTTTTATGTACACAACTTGTAATAAGAGTTATATTCCATATTTCAACTAAATAAATCAGAGGTTATGAAAGAATGTCTTTACAACATAACTAGATATTATCCAGGATAGTTCTACAACTCTAACAAGTGTCGTGCAAATCTTATTCATAATAATAATAAGAGTTGTTCTATATTTATACGATACACATCCTAGGTTGTACAAGATAGTCCTCCTACTTTAACAAGTGTTGTGTTAAGTATTTCTACGATACGCATCCTTTGTTATTTATGATAGTCCTACAACACAAGCAAGAGTTGTGTTAGGATTTCAAAAAAAAAAATCGAAAGAGAATCACATCTTTGGGAAAATATTGTCGAACCATGAATCACATCACCCTTTACAACTCTTACTCAAGTATTTTAGAAAAGATTGGCTTACTACAATACCCCCACTACACAATGCATAAAATTGCATTGTCGTAGGTGTACGACAACGCTAATAATGTGTCGTCAATGATGATTTTTCCCGTAGTGACCAACCCCAACTTCGTAAATAAATGTAAAGATGATGTGGCTTAATTTTTGTTAGACATTGTCAAGGTGAATTTCAAGTGTTAGACATTCACCTTGACAATGTCAAGCTATCCTAGTAAGCTTTTGCTTACCTAAATTAATTTTAATATATTAAATAACCATTTTTAGCTCTAATAAAATTTAAAAATTGCTGAAAATAAAATTTACATTTAATTCATAAAACATCATAAACAACACCATTGGAGATGATCTATTTTTCGTCCCTAAACTTTAGGAAAAATTGGAATGAGGATGTCTTGTTTATGTTTCCACCTAGGAAACACACACAACCACCATTGGAGAAGCTCTAAGTTATGGGGGTGTTTTTTATTTTATTTTTGATAACAAGAGTGATTTTATTAAGTAATGGCAGGTTCAATATTCCTTCCTAAGAAAGATTGTACACAGTTTAAAACATTTTGAGCAACCTCAATAGAAACTTTCTATCTTCTCACCTTTTTAGCAATGACATATGCCAAACTATTGGTGTCTCTCTTAACATGAATAAACTGACAACTAATAAAGGAGTTCATAAGAAGTTTGATATCTCTGACGATCTTTTTATTTTCCCACCTAACAAAGGAGTTGTTCAACAAAATAGAGTTAACTACATTTTCTGCATCTTCTAGCACTTTAATATTGTGTATCCCTAAAGCTTTAATCCATCTGAGTGCTTCCAATATAGCCATACAATCTCCATCTTCTGCATCAATCACTCTATCTGCATATGAGCCTTTGAATCCTTTATATTCACCTGATAAGAGAAAAGCACCATCCCAGTGCCACAATTGTAAGTACATTGATCATAAGAAGCATCAACATATATTGTATATGTTATATTATTAGAATGTAAATGATCTAAAGATGAAATGACACCTAATTGATCATTCTTATTTATGGCTTGAGTGCAGTTCATGCTACTAAAACTAGCTAACTAATAATTAATTCTAGATACAATATTAGTAGGGTTTAGATTTTTATTTTGAAAGATGCATTCACATCATTCTTTCCAGATTATCCAGTAATCTACCATAAGTGTTTTCCTCCAACTCTCTAATTCTTTTATTGTAGAATTATTGACTCGTGTGAACCAGGAGATAATCCATTCTCTAACATTGTTGCAGTTTGCTATGACCTGAGCAATGTTGATATTTAGTGAATTCCAAACCGCTTTGGCATGAGAACAAGAGATAAGAAGATGAAATAAAGACTCATGATGATGATTGTAGATGTTGCAGTAGTTTTCAATACTGTGATTGAATTGAGAAAGCCTTTCTCTGGTTGGAACTGCATCTTTAAGACATTTTCAGATGAATAATTTGACTCTATGAGGGAGTTGCATCTTCCATAGAGCTTTCCATACTTCTTAGGTACATTACTGATAGCCATCTGATTTTGCACCCTACTTTCAGTGAGCTTGTTTTAAGTACTCTTCACCGTGAAGTTTCCATCTCTTAAAGGAATCCATCTAAGAACATCTTCTTAAGAAGAAGATAACTGCATTGCTTTGATCTTATCAACTACTTCAGGAGCAAAAAGACTATTAAGGAGAGACAAGTTCCAATTATTAGTGTCATTGATGATGAGTTCACTTACAAACACATATTGGAGATGAGAGGGATCAATTGGCTCCACTTTTTCATCCATGCCAATAATCCATTTATCCATCCAAATTCTAGTTGATTTTCCATTGTTGACTTCAAAACAGTAATGTTGTTGGAAAATAAATAAACCTTGCTCAATACCCTTCCACACCCATGAAGTATTATTCTTCTCAGAACTAATATGGAGGAAGTTTTCATCTTTAAAGTATTTAGCCTTGGGTAATTTTCCTAAAAGCTAATCTTGATGATGATAAATTCTCCAAGCTAACTTAGTGAGTAAAGCATGATTTAACATTTCCAAGTCTCTAAATGCTAAGCCTCCAAGGTCTTTGGATAAGCACATATTCTGCCAGACAATAAGATTGGTTCCTATGTTGGATTTAAAACCCCACCAAAACCTTATTTGAATATATAAGTTACGGGGGTATATAGATAAAGAGATATCATTAACATTTCTGGGGTATATAAAGAAGCGCTCTTTTGCTCACATTCTTTCGGAATAATGTAAATCTGTGGCTAACACTATGCAGATCAAGATCAATTTTCTACTATCACCACAAAATTATTTTACTTCGTATGATTTTAATTAGTGAAGAAAAGATATCATGATTCATGCATGACCATCACATTGGAGAATTGAGTACTTAGTTTGTCTCATGGGAATGTTATTGGGTCACAAACGACGGAAAAAAACAAAAGTTCAATGATAATTGTGATTACATTTTGTGATATCACTTCTTACACCGTATCTCATAAAGAGATGTAGACATGTTTGGTTGGAAAATAATTGAGTATGTTTTGTGATAAGAAAATTAGCTAATCTTAGAACTACTATTCATTATGTCATATAAAAAGATTTACAAAATCAATGTTAGTTCTATTTAACTTTTGTTAGTGTTTTTGTTTTGTGTTCATTTTTTGAGTAAAACGGATATATATTAAAAGAAAAGTATTTACAGATTAAGCCAAAGGAGAGGCTACAAACTACCCGAAGAAAAATACAGACGAAACTATCTCTCCCTCATTATTTCCTCCCAATGGAACAACACTTGGTTCATACTATAGCCATTGAAAATATCCGAAGAAGAGCTCCAAAGATGAACATCTAGCTTAATGGCACAAATAATCTCAAATCTTGTTTTTGGACAGCCTCAATGTACTCTTATGTTCCTTTCTAACCACAGTTCCCAGCAAATCGCATAAGGAATTAAGTGCCAAACAAGATTAATCCTTTTTGAAACTTTGTTGATTCTCCATTCTTGCAAACAATCCTTAAGGTGTTGTTTTTGACCCAATTAATGTGAACTGAATTTATCAGAGTGTCCCAGCAGTAGGTCGCCATATCACAGGGAACAAATAGATGGTCTTGTGTCTCAGTTAGGTGATTACATATCACACAGATGTTCGAACTGACCTCCACCCTGCGGTGCTCTAGCATTGCCCTTGTTGGTATAGCCTCGTGCATCCCTGCCCAGATTAAAAAGACTACTTTAGGCGGCACAAACTTACTTGACACAGTTTTGTAATAATCCCAGCTCTCTTCATTCTCTGTCAGTTTCTTATATAACGCTTTTGAAGTCCAAGTACCTCAATGTAGTCTTCATTCTCTGTCAGTTTCGTATATACGCTTTTCGTATATAACGCTTTTGTGTTCATATTTGTTCTTGTCATTTATTTCTTGAAGGCACTTGAAGATCAAGTTGAATCCCATTTTCATTTGTAGGCCTATATGCAAAGTTTTTTTTTCTTCCTCATTATCAAATTATGTTATAATACTACTATATTTCAATTGACAAAAGGAAATATTCAAAGAATTCAGTCTGCAAATCGGAGTCAAATCGGGCGATCGGATCGGAGCAAAATTTCAAAAATCTTTGAAACTACATGGTTCTATTTTGAGGTAACTTAGTGGTAAGTTACTTGATCTTAATTCTAATTGCAAGATCTGACCAGGAACTTTTACGAATTCTTAGAACTGAATCGTGTAAAATCTGTAATTTTCTTTGCTTTATTCATGGTGGTTTAAGGGGATCTAATTATAGTCATCAAATTGGTACAACCGTAACATATATGATATTGATAATGTTAGTATCTTAGTAAGTTGTGATAGAAATGGACATTAATTTTCCTTACGGGAACCTAAAATACCATCAGAGAGCTATAGCTTTTTCTTCCATTATAAGGCACATAAAGTGTTTGTAAGCCGGTCTAAACTGGACTTAAGATTAAACAGTTCAGATTCCTTTGATTTTGATGTTCAAAAGAAATGGAGAGACAACAATCTCAAAAAGGTTTATATCTGGAGAATTTTTTTTTCTATGTTTCAATGGAAACAAGGTGGAAAACGGTAGGAATTAGAGTGGAAGAAAAGAAAAGGGGAGGATTTAGATCATGGATACACCTTTCTGCGGAGATAGCGTTTTGGGTCTTAGAAGCAATGGACGAGGAAATGGATAGCAACTCTGAAAAACGTAGATGGGAGAGAAGGGAAGGGGAATCTTCATTCCTGTGTGAAGTTCGTGAGAATGAGGCAAGAAGATATTTCAGAATTTCAAGGGTGAGCAGTGGAGATGGTCCAAGATCTTATGCTCTTTGTATCCCTAGCGGAGATGGTTACTACTACTGGGGAGTCCTATATAAGGAAATGCAGAAAGTTCTTAAGGAGAACAAACAACAGAGGAACTTCAAACAAAAGCTACCTAACGAAGCAGATTTTCAAAACTATCTGCCGAAAACAGCATCGAAGGAAGCGGTCCATAAGGGTTTGATTAAGGTGAATGGTTTTGTACGCTGGCAGAGAGTGTCTAGGGAGATTTTACTGCAAATGAAATGGGACTCTTTTATGGATCTGGAGATTGTGGATGAGCAAACATCTCAGATTTTGCTGGCCAAGGAATACTGGTTACAGCTATGGAGACCAAAGAAACTAATAGTCAACGATTCCGTAGTTACTTTATCGCAGAAAATTGTAGCACTTGAACTCCCTACCAAGGAAGGAACAAGAAAACCACAAACAAAACAATAACAGGATGTAATTATACCAATTCAGGCGATGTCAAAACTGGACAAGTGGTTGAAAATTCGTGGAATACCGCATCAGTTCTGGACTTACAAGTTGTTTAAATCAATAGGCGAGTCACTGGGAGGCTTCAGAGAGGTGGCAGATGGAACGTTGAAAAAGGAAACTTTGAACTTCTTTAGAATTTCAGTCAAAGGAGACTTTACGAATATCCCAGCGGTGATTTTGGTGGACGAAGGTGAACTAATTTGGGCTATTACAGTCGAGTGGGACTATACATTCGACCATAAGAACAAGGCAAAATTGCAGGAGTACCAAAGACTATTAGCTGAATTTGAGAGCGAACAACAAAATCTGAATCTGAAGCTGAACCACAATGCTGCTACTCCAAATACTGGACTAAATACAATGTCTGTAGAGAACACGGCTTCAGGGGCTTCTGCGTCGCAGGAAAGTATGCACAGAAAAAGGGCTGACGTAGATAATAGGGAGGAAGGAGGAGACCTGATTAAAGCGAGGGAGAAGGATCATAACAAAATACGGTATGGGAAGGGTGGAGACACAAAAATCTCACAAAATGTTAGTCTCACACCTACAAGAAACAGGTTTCAGCCTCTAGATACACATACATCAACCAGGCTGGAACTAATCGATTCGGTAATGGAAGCTGAGTCTCTTGGTGGATATAGAGGAGGTGCTGGAGAACTAAATAATTTAACAAAGGACCTGATTACAGTCAGTCAGGGGGAGACTCAACATGCAGACAACTTACCGAGAATGAATGTGGAGCATCAGGATTCAGCGAGGGGTGCATTCAATGGGTTTACTTCCTCAGTTTCGACTGACGACCTACGAATTGTGTTGCACGAAGTGGGATTATCAGATTCTGCGACTACGGACATGGTACAGGATACTGCACCTTTGAGAATAGAGAACTCAAAAGAATTATTTAATGTTATGGAAGACCAGATTGTGATAAATCTGGGAAATCTGCAGAATATCGATATTGACTCCACGGAGGTAATATTCTCGACATCCAAAATGATATTTGAGTTATGCTGTAACCTGGGAGGGATGGACAACAAACAGGAGAAGAACACTAAAGCGGTAATAGAGGAAATTTTGTTTAAGTATAGAGATCGTTACAAAGCACTGGCGGAAGGAAGAAGGTTACATGACAGCTGTGAATCGCAAGAGGGCGAAGATGATACGGATGAGGTAACTTCAAGGGAAATAGACAATGCTGATGGGATCTAAAATTATGAACTGGAACTTAAGGGGGCTAAATTCTTACGAAAAACAAATAGCGGTCAAGGATTTAATTGCTCTTCACAAATGTTTGGCTTGTGTGTTTCAGGAAACAAAAATAGCTAGTATGACAAGCTGGTTCGTCAGACAACTCTGGTTTGATGACGAATTTGGCTGGGAATTTATGCCGTCGCAGGGTAATTCAGGAAACAGTGGGGGTTTAATAACAATTTGGGACAATTCTTTATTAGAACTATTAGACAAAAGATTGGGTCTTAATACAATTTCATGTCTTTTCAGATTCAGAAACAATGAAGTAAAATTTATTCTTACAAATGCCTACTCACCATGTGATTATGCTAACAGAGAACTGTTCTGGAATGAAATGAATGAAATTCGTGGGTGGTCTTCAGAGGCTTGGTGTTTGGCAGGTGACTGGAATGTGGTTCAAAGCGATGAAGAAAGAAACAAACCGGGAGGAGACTTGAGAAATATGAATTTTCTCAACGATTTTATCATGAACCAGGAGTTGATAGACCTACCTCTACATGGAGGCGCTTACACATGGAGTAACAAACAGGAGGAACCGTTGCTGTGCAGAATTGACAGGTTCATGGTGATTTTGATTCCAAATTTCCAAACGCTACTCAAACTGCCCTGGTAAGAACCTGTTCGGATCATAACGCTTTACAGCTGGACTTGTTCACTTCTGTCAGCAACAAGCAAAACTTTAAGATAGAGAATCACTGGCTATAACATCCAGAGTTTGTGAAGCTGGTGGAGCAATGGTGGAAAGATATGGAATTCCAGGGGTCTCCGGACTATATTCTCTTCAGGAAACTTCAAAATCTGAAGTTCTTCATTAAAAGGTGGAGTAAAGAAACTTTTAGAGGTGTAAGAAAGGAGGAGGAAGACATAACAGGGAAGATAAAAGCCCTAAACTTGATAGAGGAAACATGTATTCTCTCCAATGATCAGCTGGAAGTAAGGGCAAGACACCTCGTTAATCTTAATTCTCTAAAGATAACGAGAGCAAGAATGGCTCAACAGAGAGCAAAAGTGCGGGGTTTCAAAGAAGGTGACAAAAACACAAAATTCTTTCATAGAATTGCGAATGCAAAAAGAAAACGGAACCACATCACTAAACTGGAGGTGTCAGGGGTGGATGTCTTCAACAAGACGGTGATCAAGAATGAAATTGAAAGCTACTATACGAATCTGTTCAAAGAAAGCTCTTCTTTGAATCCGAAGTTTAACCATCTGGAATTCAAAACAATTGATGATGTTCAAAAAAATTGGCTACAAAGACCTTTTGAGGATGGGGAAGTACTGGAAGCAATAAGGAGATGTGGTTCAAACAAGGCCCCGTGGCCTGACGGCTACAACTTAGAATTCTTTAAAGCTTGCTGGAATTTCTTAAAAAAGGATGTCATGGCAGCAATAAACAGGTTTCATGGAACAGGTAATCTAGACTGGAGATTAAATATGGCGTTTTTGAAACTAATTCCTAAGAAGGAGGACTCGGCAACGGTTAGAGATTTCAGACCTTTAAGCCTAATCAGCAGCTTTTACAAGATCATCTCCAAACTGCTAGCATAACGGATGAAGATAGTGATGCCGGGCCTTATTTCGAAATCCCAAGGTGCTTTTATAAAAAATAGACAAATTTTGGATGGGATTCTAATCGCTAATGAGTGCATTGACAGCAGGCTTCGACAAGGGATGCCGGGGATTTTATGCAAGATAGATATGGAAAAGGCATTCGACAATGTAAATTGGAACACTCTTTTTTCTATCTTGAAGAAAAATGGGTTTGGGGAGAAATGGATTAAGTGGATGGAATGGTGTGTGAAAGGTGCGCAATTTTCTATTTTGGTGAACGGAGAGGCTACGAATATCATTAGACCTTCGAAAGGAATTCGGCAGGGAGACCCGCTCTCTCCTTTCTTATTTATGATGGTGGTTGAAGTCTTGTCAATGATGATAGAAGGAGCTGTTGCGGAAAATAAAATAGGTGGTTTCCAGGTTAAAGAGGGGGGGAAAACGGTGTCTCATCTGCAATTCGCTGATGACACTATTATCATGCTTAACGCTTCGACGGCGGAGGTAATAAGACTCCTTATTATCTTGCTATTATTTGAATTGATGACGGGATTAAAACTAAACCTAGACAAGAGCTCCATGACTAGCATAGGGGTAGATGAACTAATTGATGATCTAGCAAGGGAATTGGGTTGTAAAATAGACTGTCTCCCTATCACATATCTTGGTATGCCGATTGGGGCTACAAAGAGAAATATAGAAATTTGGGATATCATCATTGAAAGAATGAAAAAGAAACTAGCGCCATGGAAACGCAAGTACCTAAACAAGGAAGGTAGAATAACGTTGATTAAATCCTCTCTGGAAAGTATAACAACCTATTTTCTATCAGTCTATCACCTGCCAATATCAGTGGAGAAGAAGCTAAACACCATTATGCGGAAATTTTTATGGGGAGAAGACGACGACAACAGGAAGATGAGCTGGGTGTCTTGGAAAAAGATTTGTAGGTCAAAGAAGAGAGGAGGTTTAGGCATAAGGAGTTTGCGTCTCATAAACAAATCGTTGCTGGGAAAATGGCATGGGAGATTTTGTAAGGAAAAACAGGCTTGGTGGAGACAGATTATGTGTGAAAAAACGGGAGCGGATGATCATTGTTTGGTGCCGCTGATTTCTAACGAACCGATAAGAAGAAGTATGTGGTTTGATATCCTGAAAGCTAATAAGGATTTCTATAGTGATGTTAATTTGCAGGTTAAGAACGGGAAGGATACAAGATTCTGGCACGACTGGTGGATTCACAAAGGGGCACTAAAAGAAAAATATCCAAGGCTATATAGGATTAGCAAACAAAATTTCACGATGGTGGAGAAGATGTACGGGGGTACATGGAGGATGGAATTTTCAAGAGAGCTAAACCCGACTGAACGTATAGATTTGTTGGAGCTGAAGCACGATGTAAGGGAAGTGAGTTTGGTCCCGGAAGAGGAAGACTACATAGAGGGTGCTTGGACTTCAAAGGCGTTATATTCAAAACTAACAGAGAATGAGGAGGACTGGGAGTACCACAAAACCGTTTCGACCAAGTTTGTGCCACCGAAAGTTCTCTTTTTAATCTGGGCAGGGATGCACGACGCTGTACCCACAAGGGTAATGCTAGAGCATCGCAGGGTGGAGGTTAGTTCGAACATTTGTGTAATGTGTAATCACTAACGGAGACACAAGATCATCTATTTGTTCACTGTGATATGGCGAACCACTGCTGGGACACTTTAATAAACTCGGTTAACATTACTTGGGTCAAAAACAACACCTTAAGGGGGGGTCTTCAAGGATGGAGAATCAACAAGGTTTCGAAAAAGATAAATCTAGTATGGCACTTAATCCCGTACGCAATTTGCTGGGAACTGTGGTTAGAAAGGAACAGAAGAGTTCATGGAGGCCGCCCAAAAACAAAATTTGAGATTATTTGTGCCATTAAGCTAGATATCCATCTTTGGAGCTCGTGTTCTGACATTTTCAGTGGCTATTCGATGAACCAAGTGTTGTTTCATTGGGAGGAAATAATGAAGGAGAGATAGTTTGACTTCTGTTTTTTTAGAGGAGTTCGAAGCCTTTATCTTGGCTTATTGTAATTATCTTTTCTTTTAACATATATCCCTTTTCACTCAAAAAAAAAAAAAAAAAAATTTGACAAAAGATGTGCAGTCTATTTTCAAAATTGAGGAACTAATTTTTGAACATGGGGCAAAACTTGTGGATGTCGGTTGTCACTTTGTGATTCTTTTTTGTCTCCCTGCCGACCAACCTCTACCGTTATTTTAAACTAAAAATAAGTGACAGAAAAATAAAGAAAAAAAAGAAAATGAGGAAACATTTTGTGGACAAAAGGTAATTTTTGAACATGGTTAAAACTTGAAAACAAATGGATGTCGGTTGTCACTTTGATCTGTTTTTATTACCTTTTTGTCTCCCTGCTGAGCCGACCAACCTCTACCGTTATTTTAAACTTTTCTAAACTAAAGGCATGCCCGATATAAGTGACAGCAGAATGTCGTAACGGAATAAAGAAATAGCAAAGGACCCCTAGGAAAATTGAGTATTTTGCTTTTGGCAGGAACCATATTTTGTGGACATATGTATTTTTTGGGGACCATTGATTTTTAAGGTCACCATATCCTACAATGATAAGGGGTGTTCTAAAGTCATGAGTTTACCAATTTGCCCCTTACCCTATTTAACATTAACCCTAATTAATATTAACCCACCACCGCCGATTACCACCACCACCACCACCTCCGATTATCACCACCACCAACTACCGATTACCATCACCACCTCCGATTACCACCACCTCCTCCTCCGATTATTGACTAAAGTGATAGAAGAAGAAGAAGATGGAGGAAAAAATTATTTTGAGATGGGTGAATATGGAGAAAAAACATCATCTGGGTACCGAAGTATGCTTGTAACTTAGTGAATGTTGCTATAAACGACCTAAAATATCTTGAAAATCAAAATTGTAACAAAATTTTTTCAACCAGTCAACAAAGTTCGGTTTTATCATATGAAGAACATGTAACCGAACTTTCTGCAAATGCAGTTCGGTTAATAAATCCAAAATCACAGGCAACCGAACCAGAGCTTTAATGGAGTTTTTGTTTGTTCAGCTAGTTGATGAAAAATCAAATGTAACCGAACTACTATGCTTGAGTTTACAGAGTTTTGTTCGTTTCAGTCGACTAGACCACGTTGTAACCGAACTTTAAACAACCGAGTTATGTAAGTTCGCATAATTTTGTTTTTTGCGATTAAACCGAACTTAACATTTGGCTATATAGAGAAGAGTTTGGTTTTGAAATTATTTTTGCTAGTTAACCGAACTCATTTACAGAGGTATGTTTTGTTGGTTCACAAACTTCAACGCAACCAAGTTCCCAACCTAACTGCAGGTTAAAAGTAACCTAGTGTTAGAAGTTCGGTTGGTTCGCAAACTTCAACATATTTTGCGAATCAACCGAACTGAGCCTGTATATGCATATATGCAATTAGGCAAACGTTCGGTTAAAGTAAAAACTTGAAAATTTTTGCGATCCAACCGAACTGCACTTGCAAATGCATATATGGAATTAGCCCATAGTTCGGTTAAAAGTATTTTTTGCGAATGAACCGAACTCTGAGTTCGGTTTAGAAAAAATTAATTCGTGATAACCGAACTCTGAGTTCGGTTGAGTTTTTTTTTGCGACGTAACCGAACCTCTCTCTGAAGAAAAAAAACCCTCCATTAAACCTCTCTGCAAGTTCCATTTTCAACTAATTTTGATGATTACTTCTCATTTTTTCAACCAAAAACGAATAACAAGCAATGAGTTTGTGAGAATATCTTTGTTAATGATTTAAATTAAGCTATATATATATATATATATATATAGGTAGTGGTGGTAATCGGAGGTGGTGGTGGTAATCGGTGGTTGGTGGTGGTGATAATCTGAGGTGGTGGTGGCGGGTGGTGGTGGTGGGAGGAAGTGGTGGTGGTAATCGGTGGTTGGTGGTGGTGATAATCGGAGGTGGTGGTGGTAGTGGGTTAATGTTATTTTTTACTTAATCATTTCACTAATCATAACCCAAAAATAATTAAAAAGGTAGTTTAGGTATTAATTAAAATATATTCATAAGGGGTGACCTATATTTATAAGGGGTGTCATACCCTAAGAAAAACAATGGTCCCCCAAATAAACAAGGGTCCCCAGATTACGGTTCTTTGGCAGACTATCGTCCCAATCCCCTGACCAAAGCCAAACCCAGTCCAACACACTTGTATCCTAACTTTGCGAGCCCATTTATGGAAACTGAGGACCATCTTTTGGGCACTACCCAAAAAAAGTGGAGGACTACCCATTGATATAGATGTCCATCCTACATTATAAGGGGTGTCCCAAAAAGTTGTGAAAGACTAAATTACCCTTACTCTAATTAAGCTTATAACTAATCCTAATCCAACCCACTAAACTAACCCACTACCCACTACCCACTAATCAAAACCTAATTAAAACCTAAATAAAAAATTAAAATCAGTTTTATCTTTTCCTCTTCTTCGTCTTCTCTTCTTTTCCTCCTCCTCTTCTTCTTCATAGACATCGTCGTTAATCGTCGATTCGGAAAAAAATTCATCGTCGATTAATCAATCTTTATAAGAAATGCGTACCAAGCAAACACCCAAACTTCCAGGACTGACTCCGGGACTCCTACATATAGTGAATCTCCCAAAACAATTGCTAAAGTTTAAAGAACTTGAAGCACCGTTTCGAGGCAAAATCAATCATCCAACCGCAAAACAGAAGTCCGATTCAAGTGAAATGCAAATCCGCGAGTAATTTCCTTCATTCCCATTCTTTTTAATTCGTTATTTGTAGAAGAAATCGATTGAAAATCATGAAAACTCATTGAAAATGGTATTTACAGGGGCGATTTCGGTTAGGAGATTTTTGTAAAACCCTAAAAATTGCTAACCGAACTTACCATAAATTAAAACAGTTTGGTTAAGTCAACACCTTCTTGGTCACCAAACTACATAGTTCGGTGAGATCGCCAAAAACATGTACCTAACCGAACTCAATCTTTTACTTGGAAAGAAAGGTTTCGGTTAGGTCGAATTTTTTTTTATAACCGAACTCTTCATATATTTCGTTCGGTTATTCTTTATTTTTGTCAGGTAACCGAACTACATAGTTCGGTGATATCGCAAAAAAAAAATTTGTAACCGAACTCAGTCTTTTACTTTGAAAGAATGAGTTCGGTTTGATCGAAAAAATTATTTGGTAACTGAACTTTTATTTGGTAACTACATGTTGTGTTTAATTCATTCTATAGTTCAATTTGATTTGGTAACACAATATTCTCTTATGTTTAGTTAATAGTTTGGTTTTTGTTCATTAGGAACAAAGGAGAAAGATTGAGACAACAACTAGATGAGGATTTCAAAACTCCAACCCCTAGGGGAGCAAAACATTTAGATTTTCGAAAACGTGGTGCCACATATTCCAAACATGGAGGGGGATCGTTACCGGAAGTGAACCAAGAGAATGATTATGAAAAAGAGCAAGGAAATGAAGACCAAGGAAATATAGAGGCTGAACAACAAAGAGAACACGTTGAAAATGTAGGGGAAGAAGTAGGAAAGGGTCAAGAAGAAGAGGAAGAGTTGGATGATGAGGAAGATGAGGGAGAGGGTGAAGAGGAGGAAGAGGATGGAGAGGAGGAAGAGGAGGAAGAGGAGGGAGAGGAGGGAGAGGAGGAAGAGGATGAAGAGGAGGGACAACAAGAAATTGTTCCCGTTAAATAGAAAAAGAAGACGAAGCCACCTAGTGCTAGATACTCACACATTCCCCCCGATAATTTATGTTTGTCACCTCGGAACCCAACTTATGGTACTCCAAATGATGGAGGGGCAACATTGTTTGGCTACAAACACTCATGGGATGCGAATATCTATTCGACAAAGGTATTATTTAAGTTAACCCTTAACTAACAAAACTATTTATTTATTTTTTGGGACATGTTTCGTTAAGTATTAATAGTGTTATGTTTGTTTTCGTAGGATCATAATGATGCAGTTCGTCTTATTAAACATCAAAAGGCGTCCAAATGGGATCTTTCTTTGGAGTGTGACGAGTTTGTAGCAAAGGTTAAAGAATGTGTGTTATGGAGAGCTATTGAGCATGCATATGTAGAATTTGACGTTGTTTCCGTATCCGCATTTCTCGAGAGGCATTATCTCGAGACAAATACTATGCATCTTCCATTTGGCGAGATGGGAATTACTCCCGATGATTTCCACCATATCAATGGCTTACCAGTGAAAGGTAAATGTCTTCGAGAAGGCTACAAACCCTCGATGAGTTATGAAGCTCTTGAAGAATTGGCTCTTAAATGTCTTGGATGGGATGAAAGAAAGTCTCAATGTGAGTTTAGACGTTCCATGAGGTCCCCTAAACGTGGTGATGAGTATAATACACATGAGGCAAATGGAGGATTGAAGAAAAAGGTGAAGAAATTCAAGTTGGTTAAGTTGAAGGAAGCATTTGGAGGGACCAAAAAGAAGGTGCAGTGAGGAAAGTTGGTGATGGACCAGGACACCCTTAGGTATCATGTCACAGATTATTGGTTATATCAGCTAGGAACTGTTATTTTCCTCGACACTTCTGGAAATAGGGTGGATGCAAAATATCTACAGCTTTTGGAGGATCTCGATGACATCAACAATTACTCTTGGGCCATTGGGGTGCTTTCTTTTGTTATGGAAGAAATGATCAAAGGGTCGAGGATTAAGACGAATCAAATTGGTGGCTATTTAACTCTTGTTCAGGTGACCTTTTACATTGTTAATGAGAAAATTATCCACTAAATTGATGTCATTCCAATTATATTTTCATGAATATGGTTAATATTTTCCTATTTTCTCACAGGTTTGGATTTACGACCACTTCCCTTCATTGGGATTGGGCAAGGAAAGGACACCTTATCCCTATGATGCACCTACAGCAGGAAAATGGGTGTTTTTGGACGCACAAAAGAAGTCTAAAGAGGAGCAGTTGACTTTGTTGAGGCAGAAATTGGATAACCTGATGGTAAACGATGTGGTATTTCACCCATACGCCGTACCCGATGATGTATTAGTAGATGAAGACGATCTTAATGGTTTTTCTACCGTCACGCCATACTATGGACCTATTTGGCATCCTAACGGCTACGCAATATATAATCCGAGGAGAATACTAAGACAACTTTGTTGCGTCCAAATGGATCCCGATGTGGAGAATGAAAATTTCACTTTGCAGGTTCAATGAACAAAGAACAGTGAGAAATATTTTGTTCCAAAACATGAACCAACTCTTGCGGTAGCACATTGGAATGAACTTGGAGAATACCACTTACCAAGAGATGATTGTGTACCTTGTGAGGAAGATGTAAATGCATGCGACGAAGATTACAAGGAGTATTATGAAGAAATCAGTCATCCCTTTGTGATAAATAAAGAACAACAAGCTAAGTCGGATGCGGCGAAAGCGAAGGCAAAGGAGAGGGAGGCTAAGCGAGCTAAGGAGATACCTATTTGTGGAGATGAAGCAAAAAGGTTATGGGATAATGTGGTAAGAAAATTTCTTTGTCTTATACGTTGGGTTGTTTAAAGGTTTTGAAAATATATTTGCTTATGCTTAAAATTGGAATTAGGTTTTGAAGGGTTCGAAATTGTTGAAGAAATGGATGTCTAAAATCAAAACCGGAGAGCCGATGTTGACTAAGGAACAAACTTCCTACTACAAGGAGTGGGAGGGTCTTATAACTAAAAGAATGGTGCAGCCAAGTAGGACTAAGCAGCTGAAGAGGGGTCGACAACAAGGTGAAGGTTCGAGTCGCGTTGTGGAGGAAACCGGTGGAGGAGATGAAACCCCAAGTGATGAGTAAGTTCGACCAAAAACTCGTGGAAAATAAGGAGGTGGAAAGAGGGTTCGTAAGAGTGGTCATTAGTGATTTCGTATTATTTCAGTTTCAAAAAACAAGTTGGTTATGGATTTGGTATGTTTATGTGTTTTAAACAATTACTTAAGGATTTAATCCGGTTTGTGTTTTCAATTTTAGAAGGATGAAATGTTGAATACATTATGGTTTTCGGTAACCTAATATTTAAAAATAGCTAACCAAACTTCAAGTTCGGTAACCTTTAAATAATCCCAGGTCACCGAACCTATAATTCGGCTACCTTGAAAAAATAACAGGTCACCGAACCTCAAGTTCGGTTAAGCGTGCAATAGTCCCAGGTCACCGAACTTATAGTTCGGTTATATCGCATATTATTTTTCCTAACCGAAATCGTCCCTGTATTTTCAAAATTTTGTCATTGCACATGTTGGACAACTCATTCTCTTGATGAACAAATCACATAAACCAACTCTTAGGTTTGTTTTGGAGTATGTTTTGTATCACATATATGTTCAGTTTGTCTCTGAGCCTTACCAACAAAGTTCGGTTATCTCAAGAATTTTATTTGCAACCGAACTTCAAGTTCGGTGATGTAGCAAGGTTTTTTTTGCTAACCGAAACCGTCCCTGGATTTTCAAAAAATTTTCATTGCACATGTTGGACAACTCATTCTCTTGATGAACAAATCACATAAACCAATTCTTTGGTTTGTTTTGGAGTATGTTTTGTATCACATATATGTTCAGTTTGTCTGTGAGCCTTCCCAACAAAGTTCGGTTAGCTCAAGAATTTTAGTTGCAACCGAACTTCAGGTTCGGTGATCTCGCAAGTTTTACATTCCTAACCGAACTAACAATTTTGAAATTAAAGTTTACTTTTTCTGACAGAAAGATAGTACATAAATTTGAAATTTAAATGTAATATCAAGTAACGGCTAATTTTATGACCATTATACAACAAAGTGTTATATATATGGGTCTATAGTTAACATTTTGTTTCTAAATCTTCTAAAAATGGCACCTACTAGTCATAAATTTAATCTAGTTGAAGATCTTTCTCTTTGCAGAAGCTACATATTATACTATCTAAAGAGGGGTGAAGAACGAAGAATGAATGGTATTATGAGTCAGAGTTATTGGGGGATAATTCATGAGAAATTCTGTTCCGACACAATGAACCCTTATAACCGTGATCATATAGCTTTGTTCTTTCGATTTCAAAAGATTAGAGAGAGAGTTGTGGAATTTATGGCTTTATTTCGTATTGTAAGGCGGTATCGACTTAGGGGTGAAGGATTCAACGAAATCCTTTTAACATCAAAGAACGAATGGCGAAGATGGAAGACAAAGGATTTCAAATATGAAAATCATTTCCGCCTCCTTAAAGACTTTTTCATAACGCGTTTCGGATATTAAATTTTAAGTAATTTTATTTTGGAAAGTCCTTTAAAGGTTCGGCATTGTTCTACAATTCAATTTCATAACCGAACTTCTGTCTCGCAAAGTTCGGTTAGGTCCTGTAATTTCATTTCATAACCGAACACATGTCTCTTACAGTTCGGCTATATCTTGTAATTTGATTTAATAACCGAACTAGGGTTCGGTAACCTGCTTATTTTTACGTAGGTAACCAAAATTGGTGTTCGGCTACGTAAAATATTTATTAATGTAACCGATCTGTGAACTGCCAACACCATAAAATACTAACATTTACTCCATAATTAATACCACTCTTCAAAAAATAAAATTTTAGATTCATAAGCATAATTAGTTCCATTACATGTGTCATTTAATCATCCTCTAGTGAAATAGGACCTTCATGAACAATTTCTTCGGACTTCTTCAAAGCATTCCAAATCTCCATGTTATGCTTATACATGATACACCAACCCAACATTGTATCCGGATTAAATGCAGGCCAATAAGAGGTTGTACATATTGGAGGAAATGGACAATCGGGTTTTAACCGGAGGCCTATAAAGTGGTTGTTGTTAATAAATGCCATCACACATCTCCTTCGTTTGAGTTGTTCAACACATACGGTTATTTTTGGGGTGAAGGTGAAACTACCACTTTTTGAGAAACAATGAACCACACAATTGAATGCCTCGGCGATTAAGTGTCCACATATAGGCATGCTCATCCAATAATCCCTTGTGATCGGTTGACCCCCATGAAGACGACGTTGATACCTAACATATTTCTCATTGATACTACCCTCATCGTACAACATTGTCTTGTAAAATTCTGGATTCTCCTTTAGTTTGGATAACAACCTTTGCCTTATATGAGTGATTGCACGCCCATTATTTCGATTGGAACCTTCAATGAAAGGGCCAACTTGTTGATTGACAACATGAAACCCACAATTACCATCCATAGGAACGTCGTCGGTGGATATAACGTATTCTCTAATGTGTAGTGGTAGCTCATTCAAATAGTCTTTATTTGGAGCTTCAAGCTTCACGTCTACGGAAGATGGTTGGATGGGGAACATCGGAGACTTAAGCTTCACGTCGCCGGAAGATGGTTGGCTTGGTTGTGATGGACACATCGGTACCTTTTTCTTCAAAACTCGCTCACTTGTTTCGCCTTTATCCTCAATACTCCTACCCAGTTTCTTGGGTTTCTCCAAGTACATTGTCGCGGTATACTCATGGCCACAAGGATCTCTAGTAGTTGCGTTTTGCTGACTTTTCTTCTTATGTAACACCTTTGCATATTCTCTTAGTTTCTTTTAAGTTTCTTTTTTTGCTTGGTCTACCTTTGCGTTTGCCTTTTGCCGGTTCATAAACATTATATTGCGTTTGTGGATATATGATTTTCCTCATGTCATCCCAAAAGATTTGTTTTTGGAGCTTGCTCATGCCACGATACATCTCTAGTACGGTTCTACCCATTTCGTTATCACCAAACTCTTCTTCGGCTTCTTCTCCCTTTGGAGGAGAGATGAAACTTAGATGCTTCCAAAATGGATCAATTTCGCTTAAAGGAATTACGCCATGCTCATAGTTGAATATAATATGGCGACAAGGGAGTTCCATAGACTTCTTCATGTTACATACACACACCTCATCCGGCGTGGTTTCCCACTTATCCATCAACTCGACTTCTATAATCAACAACTTCATACATTGCCGAGATACGTTGTAATGGATTCTCTTGAACAATGGGTGGTCGGCATATTTTCCTTTCATTTTGAATATACGGCTTTTTTGGAACTTCCCTTTAATTCTATCAATGTCGCGCTTGAATTAATTCTCCATAGCATTCCACACGGTTACGAAATTATCAACACATCCAAAGAGATTATTCTTCAACCGGTGGTGAGACGACTCTACTAAACTTGTCGCTTGATTTCCCAAGTGTTTATATTGGTTGGTAAAGGCATACACAAACCTATCTTTGTGTGGTTCCAACCATTGGCGAAAAATATACGATACAACATCGGGGTAATCGGGAGTATCCCAATGGGCGATAAACTCCGCAAGATTTTGATAATACCCTTCCTCGGTAAGGGACCAACACAATGATTCCCATTCACCGTTGTATGCAACCCATTTAGCAAAATTTAGATCGTCTTGTTTATCAACTTCCTCTTTTGCACCTGCTCGTTCATGTTCCGGTAGCTTCTTAATCTCTTCATATCCTTTTTTCTTGGGTGGAAAAATTGTTGGCTTGCACCTATGCAACAAATTACACCATATATGGAACGTACAAAGCATATTATGTGCTAGTGGGAACACTTCCGCTATTTCATTCATCAATGCGACTTCATTGTCAGTCACTATAACCCCGAGAATATCATCACCTCGGAAGATTGCCTTAACTTGTTTTAGTGCCCAAATATAACTAGGTTCTTGCTCGTCCCTTAAGAAACAAAATGCCACGGTAAACGGTGACTTCGTCGATGTACGGACAACAATATTCAACAATGGCATCTCTTACTTGTTTTTCTTGTAAGTGCAATCCATTATTAGAACTTCATGAAAGCATTGAGCCAATTTAATACTTGTTGGATGCGCAATAAATAGTTGTGTTATCTCTCCTTCCGAATCCACATCCTTTTGAACCGCATAGTCTTTCTCTTTGGCCAAAAAAACAATTGTTGCATCACTTGTCTATCTCTCCATTCCTTCTTTATAATTGTCTCAATTTCATTGTTAAAGGTGGAAAAAGATGAGTGGTTATCCTTGTTATCCTCCTTTAGCATTTGGAGCATTTGAACCGGTGTAAAACCCATTTTCCTCATATTAGATACCTTCTCCATCTCTTGAGGAGTTAGCTTGGCCGCCATGAAATGTCCTTCAAGATGCTCCGGACGAGGGCGGTTATGACGACCTTCCATAACCTGGTAGAGAACCCATCCCTTCAATTTTTTGTTGTAATTAAAGGAAAGCTTAAATGGGAATTTTATCTTCTTTGAGAAAGTTTTGTTTATCCTATTTGTCTTTCCTTCATAAACATAACCCTTCCTCTTGTGGCTTTTATCTGGATCACCGCTTCTCTCACAAACCATTTCAAAGCGACTATTCTTTTCTCTCCCATTCAATACTAATACGCACATGTCTTTTTGTGCATGTTTTCTAGCCCAACTCTTTACATCTTTCGGATTATCGAATACCAAGTCATTCACATAGTGATGGGATGTGTCATCGTGCAACATACCAATCAGGGGAGGTTGGTTTCCATTGGTTCAATTGGATCACATGGAACCTACAAGTAATAGCACAACGTCAATACCATAAACAAGAAACACGTACAAGTTTGGCAATGTTAAAAATTTCATCGACCCTACCGAACATAAAGTTCGGTTATGTATTTTTTAGTAAAACCATTGCAAGCTTACCGAACTCTATATTTACATTTTATCCGCAAAGGTTCGGTAATGAGAATGGAAAAAAAGACCAAACTGAACATACTGGTTCGGTTAGCAACGCGGTATACATGTATTTTGCGACATTGCCGAACTTAAAGTTCGGTTACCAATTTATAAAAATCGACTAAACCGAACTATGAATTGTAAAGTCTATAATAAAAGTTCGGTTATGTCTTCTGGAATTTCCTAACCGAACTATCAAAAACCACCATTAACGTGTAGTTCGGTTACCTGCTTCTACAAGATCTGGTAATCGAACTACATCTTCAGAAACGTTCGGTTACCTATGTTTTAAATCTGGTAACCGAACTAGCATTACCTAGCCGAAATTTTACCCTGAAATTTTGAGTTTGTCCATTTTTTCCCACAATTCAACCTACATTAACTAAAAATGAGACATACCTGAGTATCCATATCTTCATCTTCAGGTGGTGGCTGATAAAATCCATCATTTAATGGGTTGGATTCACTTTGGGGCAAAAAGTTTTCTTCTTCTAACAAATAACTCATATTTAGATCATTTGAAGTATTGACATATACACAAGGAGGTGAAGGGGGTTCTGATTCTGATTCTGAGGTTTCATCACATGAATCACTCAATTCATAATTACTAAACTCAAAAAACGTTTTTCTGGGTTCACCCATATTCTTCTTCCTATTTCCTTCTTCTTCTTATCCTTCCAAAAGAAATGTTTAAAACAAAAAAATCCAACTTATAAAATACTAATCACTAATCAGTTTTTAACTAATCACTAATCAATTTTTAACTAATCACTAATCATTAACTAAGTTTATCATCAAGGGTAGAGTGGGTATAAAAAATAATAATTATAAGGGGTGACCAAATATTACTTCTAATATCCACACCAAAAACTGATGGGTAGTCCCCCACTTTTTTTGGGTAGTGCCCAAAAGATGTTCGCTTCTCATAAAAAGCCCAAGTCCGTTGTTAATTTAGGCCCTCCTCTTAAAATCTTTGCTCCGCCCCTGTTTTGGATAGCCGGCCGCTTACCATGTGATGCCGCCGCTTATCATGGAATGCTTAATATTGACACTATATGTATGTCCATAGCGTCCCATAGCCTATATGACACTATCATGGAATGCTAAATGAAAGGATTATGCAGCTGGTGGTAAGGTTGATGCTTAAATTCGAGAAACATGCAAGTCCTATAGGATTAGGATTCAGGAACCACCATCAACGTGCATAACTAGATTGAATTCGGCATGGTACGTGGATAAGTGGAATATTGGATCATAAACTTTGCCAAATTTGATGTGAAGAGAGCACACATGATGAAATAGCGAATTTCTGAGAATATATAAGGCTCAACTCTAAAGCCCAGGTGATATGAGCTCTCCTAAAAGTCTAAAACATATCTTAACTTCCCGATGTGTTTCCCGATGTCTATCCAATCGTTATATAAGTAAGTAGATTTACCGGATTTTCGTTTCCGTGGAATCCCCTAACGAGTGGATATATTGGATATCTGCATCAGTTTTTCAGCCGGAGCTGCATCTTCTTCTTCTTCTTCCGATGGAAACTATGCATCAAACATTCTACAAACTATTTAAAACCTCAAACCACGACAATGCAAACAGCGGTGGCTGTTTCACCTGCGAAATATGTGTAGAACCAGTTCCACTGAACCAAAAATTCAGAAACATGGAGGAAAGTGGATGTTTCCATCCCTATTGCAGAAACTGTGTTGCCAAGTATATCGAAACAAAAGTGATTCACGACAATATGTCGGATATAAAGTGCCCTAATACAAGCTGTTCCGTGTTCTCTTGGATGCATTATCTTGTGGTTCAATCCTCCCTAAAAGGGTATTCGAGAAGTGGTGTAGGTAATTGATATTGATATGGATATAAACGATGTTTTGTTCATGGAGATGGCTAAACGAAATAGATGGATCCGATGCCCAAATTGCAACCTTTGCATTAAACTAATTAAAGACAGCAACGAGGATTGTTGCAGCATTATCACTTGCAGGTTCTTATCATCTATCTCTGTATATTTTTATAACTAAAATATTTTAAATATTATCTCTTCGACTAACTTTTCTTGCTGTTTTCTTTATCTTCATGCTTGCTTATAGATGTAAAGCCCAATTTTGTTATGAATGCCGAGAAAAGCCTTGTATATGCGAACGAAGCTGCTGGGGTTTTCTGTTAGTTTTTGCGGTTTTTATGGTCTCCTTCTTTTTGTTTTTACTTTATACTGCTTTAATCTCCATAGGAATACAAAATTCATTAGTATATTGGGATATTGCATTTACCTTACAACTCCCTTGGGAAAATGTTCGGTGCTTGAAGTTGTCATCAACAGTAGATAAATCATAATACTATGTGTTACCATGCATATGGATGTGAAGTCTAATTTGATTATGATGATCGAAATATTTATGTGGTTAATTAGTCAGTGTTTCATTACATACTTTGGATTCAGATAAATGTATAATAAGTTAATGCACCAGAAACCGGCGTGCGGTTTTGTTTAGTGCTTTGAGTGCTAAGTCTTTATAATGTGATGAAATTTGTTCCGGTGGTGGTCTGCTACCAAATGTGCATCTTTGTGATACTTGTTTGCAGGCTTGTGTGCATGATGATATTGTCATATTGACAGCATTTAAGTCGGCTTAGACAAATTTTTGGTTAGTTAGAACTTGGCTACATAAACGATTGAAAGATTAAACACTCAATGAACGCAGTTCATTTGGATCCACCTTGACTGACTGAATTATGAGGTAATACGTTCTGTTTAGTTTTCTGTTAATGACAAATGATTTTATTTAGATGGCTCTCTTGCAGCAGGGTCCGAGCTAGAAAGTAAGGACCAGGTGGACCCATTTTATCTGAAAACCAAACTTCTAAAGCCGGGGCATGCTATAGGCCACCTGATCAGCTTGTATCATTCTTTCTATTTGTGGACGTGAAAGCAAGTATTCCGAAAATTATACACTTAAAGTATACGTATTGTTAGAGGGCGTACGACCCATTGGGTGTGCGGTCCAACTAGATTCCTAGGTTTGTATATATAGGAAACTATGTAATACTTCTAATCTGTTTTTCCTAATAATATATCCTTCTCCTTGTCTCTACATCTTCTATCTCCACCTCAAATTCTCCTAAAACACGTTATCATGCCCGATGCTATACCATAGAGCTGAATTGAATCGATTTTTTTAATATAAATTATTGGAAATCAATTGCCGTCAAGCTAATGAAATGGAAGGAATCAAATCAGATAAAAAGTGTAGTAAATAACATTTTGGAAAACACGGAACTACAAGGCCGAGCTAAAGTTGGGTTTTCTTTTTCTGGTTCATCCAATTCCTTGGGATCGCAAGTGAATACTATCAAGGAAGACTTACCACAGATTGATTCGGTAATCTATATTCCCTTTCCAATCATCCGCTGATAAGGTATGCCTGCACCTTTGAGATGATCTATGAGTAGTCAGTCTTCGGATCCTATTTATCTACCACGTCTCTTTTGTGTGCACATATATATAATATGTATATACTGATGATCGATTGAACGAGTTTTAATCTGTGTATGCTATAGTATAAATTTTGTCTTTTCTTATTTCAAATTTTGGATGCCGCATAATCTGAGTCATGTTTAATTTGTACATGATGTGTTTGATGGAAATGCATAGAGCCATGATGTGTATGATTATAATATGGGATAATTGGTGTTTAGTATTCGGGTTTTGACCAATATTAGGCTTTGGTCTAACATTTGTCCAACGTTAGGGCTTGGTACCTGGACCAGATGTTGACCCAAGTTGACTAAGTTAAGTCCTAACTTCTGTTTAGTAATTATAAAAAAATAATTATATAAAATGTCATTATTAATGAGTTTACTGTGATACCCTTCAGTTTTCTTGATATTTACACCATCTTCAATTAACCATATACTATCACCGGCTTTAAATCTCAGTTCAAGAAACCAATCAATCTCTTATATTCACTACTTCACTCAACGACCGCAGCTCCCACTTCTTCAATCTAGGTATAGATCCAACAGCAGTAACACACTAAAATCATCTAAAACTGCACACACAACCTTATCAGAACCCATCTATCCCAGCAGTTAACCATTCCCTACAGCTCATTCTTGACTATAGCACCAACAAACACCTAACCAATTCAGCCTTCCGTGCAACTCAATTTCATCACACACCTGTTCTTGCTATCCCGTTCAAAAATAGACCAGCATACATTACTAGACTGCAACCAAATCTCATATCAACAACCTCAAAACCCTCTCTGTCTTAGCTTCGGAGATTAAATCGAATGCAACCATCAACACCTTCAGTACCTAGCTCTCAGCACCACCATATAATTTCAGTATTACAAATTCAAATAACATCATTCACACATGCCCTGTAGATAATTGAGCCTCTTAGACAACTCAATTCACCTGCAATTTCATTATAAACCAAACACCCATTCTAATTTATGATGTAGCTCCTGCAACTCAATCAACACCAATTCCAGAAACATAAAACCAACATAACTTGCAATCTTCTCCTTCTTGTTCTTAACTCACATCCTTAGACAAATTGATATCCAAGACTCAACTTGAGTTCCCGTGGTTTTTTACCCTTCACCAGTTTTCTTCAGCTCTGCAATAACAGCACAAGTTGGTTCTTTCTCGATAACATTTTTCTCTGAAATCCATCGGATACATCAAACAATTTTCAGTTCAAGACTGCGTCTGCATCTTCATCTTCATCTTCATAATCCCTGTCCTAACATACATCTAAATCTGCAATTCATGTTCTTCTGATGATATCATTGTATTCTGGATCAAGAAGTTGATTGAGGTGCGGACTCCTACCTAATCCTCTTAGCTCCCTTAATAAAATCAGCCATTAAATCATGGAAAATGGAAGCTAAGCACCATCTTCACATTGTACAAGACACAAGAAGGTCAAAAAGGTTGATTAAAACCCATTACTCCTCTCAAACTGTTTAAGAACCTCTAATTTCCTTTACGATTTTATTACTAGTTAGAACTAGATTAGAAACCAACTTAACCTATTCTTTATTAGTATTTTCAAAGCTTATTATCACTATAAATTTCGTCCAACTTCCTAACGGTGGAGGCCCCTTAAATTACCAGTCAATGTCAGTCAATAAATGTTCTTCCATATAAATCTGATAACAACTTAACCTATTCTTCAATTAGTTCTAGTCTCAACAGAGCACCATTTTTTAGTTATTGACAAGCATTGAAATTTATTTATATTTCTTAATAGTCTTTAGATTTTGATATTAATAATGAGTATCTTATTCATAGACAAATTTACTCTCCTTTAAGTCTAATTTTATACTAAGCATCCAACTATTATAATTCTCACTTCATGTGAATAATTTAGTGATTTAATGAATCATTTATTGAACAAAAGATAATTTGTTATAAGATTGTTAACAAGTTTAATCTTTATTATGAGTCTTATATGACCTCACGTTCTTTTATTCCTACTTAATAAGTCTTGTTTTAACTATCTTATTTAAATGCAAAACATATACTTCTAATTTGTTATTTTTAACTTTGCAAATCTTAACCGTAGCTAATTACGTAGCTTTTTAGTCTTAGTCATTATTTTATCTTTGTATTTTTTTTAATGATATTTTAATTTAAATTATGCTCAATACAATACTAATTTAAATTGTAATAGTTCAAGTTTGTCATACTAACTTTTCATTTCAAAAGAAAATTAAATTTATTTATGAAGAAGGATTTTGTTAGTATACGAATTTATTTTCTTTTAATCCTAATATTACAAAATAAACATCCGAATACTATTATTACTATTTCACGTATACTTGTTTCATTTTAAAGATTTATTCGATCATTTGTTAGCCTAAATATAATTTTACTACAAGATTTCTAACAAGTTAAGTCTTTTTATTTTATACATTATTATATCCATATCTTCTTACATCTAATGCCTAATGTACTATATTAACTATCTAATTTAGGTGCAAAACATATATTTCTTATTTATAATTAGTTTAAATTATAAAACTTAATCGTAAATAAGTGTTATCAATTTCCCATAATTATCTAACCATAATTATTATTTTTGTCGTTATATACCTTTAACGAAATATTAGTTAAGTTAATTTATACATAATACTAATTGATAAATGTTAACATTATTTAATTAAAATTATTACTACTTTAATTATCAAACATAATTACTATTATAATATTTTATTATTAAGATTGACGGTGAACTATTATTCCAACTACTCTTAGAAATATTATTAAGTTCCAAAAATATTATTAACATTTGTGTAATTATAATTTGTTTATTCTTTATATCATATAAGTCAATGTGTTCAGTAATTTTCCATGTGATTTACAAGATCTATCAATGATACTAAACTCACTATTTTATAGTATTAGATTGTTTACGTTTTCATACTTTTTAAATTAATTATTCTCAAATTCTTATTAACTAAAGTACTGGTGTACCCTATAAATTTTACTTCATTACACAAACAAACAAAACAAGCAACCAAATAAATCTTTTATTTATTAATAGCTTTTAGTAATTAAGATTTATCTCACAACCCAACCCAGTTCTAAACTAATCTAGTTTACTAACTGGCACTGTCTAATTCTAACTATTCCCATATAAGATCTAATGATGAGCTCTGATACCAACTTTTGTAGCGCCCCCTAAGCTAGCAGCTGACTAATCTAAGAGATTAACTAAATAAGAGGCACTAAAATTCCAAATTAAACACTTAACTTTCAATTAAGAAATCTGCTACAAAGACTTAGCCCAAAGCTAACCCCGCTCAGAAATATATATACAAAATCTTTTCTCAACTGATACGTATATAATAGTCATTTGGTTTTCAAATAAAATATACAACACAATAAATATAACAGAAGTTAATCAACTAGCGAACTCAACCCTTGAAGCTTTTGCTCACAACTCGATCTCACAGAAAATCAGTGGGAATAATTAACATTTAACCTTCTAAGTAATCATAGGGAAGATTTGGAAAATAATACATGTTTTTCCGAAAACATTAAACAGTGACTAAGTCACTGAAAATAATCATACATGTATATGGAACAAACTCCTTCTTCAAACAATGTACTAATATGGTTGTAAATTCCTAACCGGAAATTCACACCTATTTAGCTATGGATGCCACCAAGACCATGGTGACCAACTCTAAACAAATAAAATCTGAATTAAAGTAGATATAAATGTAAAGGAGCGTATCCTATATACCACAAGTGGAAATTCTCATTCCCCATAACAATTTATATTGACAACAAAACAATACAAGTCCTTTCCACATCGTGGAAAGATTCACAGAAATAACAGGATTATCATAATGCATTTTAAACAAAACATGGAATGCACTGACAGACAATGCATAAGTTGGTTAAGCATAAACTTTTATAAAAGAAACAATAATGAATACAAAGAGTCTAATGCATTCCCACACCTTTTTGAAGACAGGCCACGCCTACCTCGAGATCCACGATCCACTGGTTCGTCCGTTGAATCGAACGTTGTTAATAACGAACTGTTAATCACACAAGAACTCTAAGATTCTAGCTAAAATGGCTCACACAAGAATTATACGAATCTAACTAATAGTCCTAAGCCCATTTACGCTTTTTATACCCTTTTATTATCTATCTTTAGCATAACTAAGGTTTACTAATTCAATTAGGTTGGTTCCATAGTCCATTAGTTAAGTATTATGAATATCTACAACTTTGTAGAAGGAACCAAAAGCTAATTCGGACCATAAGTGGTCCAATTCATTAAGATAGTATAACTAATCCTAAGCCCAAGCCTTCTCTTAATCTAAGGCCTGGTCCATATGGGTCAACAGACGGTTAATAAGGGTCAAAGTGATTGTCAATGTCATCTAACAGTCAACGTCCATAGTCAAGTCAAGGTCCAGGGTCAATGAGTCAAACCTGAATCGGTCAACGATTCAACTCAGGTCAAGATAAGGAAAACTCAGTCTACAAGACTGATTCAGGTGAGTCAGCAAATCCGACTCAGTTAGAAAAACTGAGTCAGCAAAGTAAACTAGTCATACATCTGAATGGGATGACTAATAACTTAATTCTAACTCTATTTCTTACATTCTCATGTTCTGGTTTAAAATTTCAACTTCAAATCAAATACAAACAACTTTAAATTTCAATTTAAAATCCGAAACTATGCCTGCCTGCAATTGCAGCTTTTCCAAGCTTCTACACGAGAGTTTCAACTTCATACAATCATCTAATCTTCATTCTCAACACCTACAGTTACAGAACCAATCAAAATACCATAACCATTCTATCTTCAACACCAATTCCAACTCCATAAACTGTAATATCACCACCACTGCAATACTGCTCACACACACACTTTATCTCATGAACAAAAACCATTGAAACCAAACTACAACCTTGATTCCACTTCTAGATGCCATTGTATCTACATTCAACACAAATTAATTACAACTCACCACAACAGTTCAGCTCTATTGCTACACCTACAACAAATATCAAATTAAGATTATACTCAATCCATTAAGCATGGTTACCAAATCCATTACCGAAAACATTCATTCATTCAAATAAACCACAATCTCAAGTAATTCTGTACATTCAAACTACACAAACAAGACCACCATATTCAGCCTCTCATATTCCTTGCAACTTCAACAGTATCACCACTTCACAGTCTCAACAATAACTATACCAACATACTTCAATACTTCCATACATTCTATAATCTATACCACCTTCCCACAACCTAAACCTCAATTAATCAGGAACACAATCTCAATCTGAAGCTTCATTGTAAACAACTCTGCTCTACCACACAACCATTAAGCATAACCCAGTCTCCAATAAACCTTCAAGTCCAACTACACAATCAATACCAATAACATCACACCACCTCATTCTACCTGCAACTTAGTTCAACAGCAAATTACACCATTCACTGATGTCCCCTTCCTCATCAACATCACTAAGAGTTCAACTTAACTTCACATTAATATAATATGCATTCACACCACCAACTTCTACAGTTCACAACAATATTCTCTTGTTTAGATAATCACAACAATACAACTATCTGTAAATCAACATAAACCTAAACCATCACTACACAGTTTCATTCTAACATCTTTTAACCTTAACAATTCAACGATTCATTCTTCAAATAACACAATTAAGGCAATTAAAGACTTACCCAAGAACCAACATCCATTGAAATGTTATCTCCTTGCCTGAGTCTTGATTATACCTGAAATTCCACCTTAATCCACACAACTACCTTCTACCAACACCACATGATCTTCATCAATATGCTCTATTCATAGTAGACTCCAAATTCAACACCGAAGCCCTAATTCCTAAATTGGGGATGAACAACCACATACCCTAATTTCCTTTGAAATCAAAAACTAAACTTCATAGAAATATATCAGCTTCATACTTGATTAAACCCATCTCTAATTACCCAACTAGAGCATCAAATTCATCTTAAATATCTTCCCTTAGTTACTCTTACAAACCCTAATTCTTGATTCATCTTCAAAACTTCAATTAAATGTCAACCCATTCAATCATCATCAATCAGGAACTCAATACACTAATCAATTCCACGAAATATCCATCAACTTCATCCTTCAGAACACCCTAACTTCAGATTCCTAATTACCTTTTCTCCCATTTCCTGAATTGAAACCACTCCCAACTGAATGTCATCATCATATAACAACAGGGTTCTCATCTGAATCGCCAACTGCTCTTGATTTCTTCATCTCAAAATGAAAACCCTAACCTCAGTTCATCACATATTTCGAATTTGATTCAACAACAATTGCCATCACCATCCCCATCGACTACTAAACTATCTTTTCCACAATCTGCCAAACGCAGAACTTCCATTTAATTCTCTCAAAACGCTCGCAGGGAAGAAGAATAGAAGAAGAAGGAAAGAGAAGAAGAAGTAAGAATGAAGAAGAAATAGAAAGAAAGAAAAAGAAGATTTATCTTCTTGATCGGTTGGGGATAAGACCAAGGATAACATTATTTCACCCACTTGCTTCGTTAAGGGGAGCCCAGGTCGGTCTAATTGTGAAAAGACTATTTTGTCCTTCAAATTAATCTGATGATTACTTCTTCGTTTGGTATCCGAATGACACATTTGAGCAGTCTAATCTGCATAACTTTACGAGATCTAACCGATGGTACTAGTTTCGTATCTAGATCATTGTTAGATTAATTTCTATTAATTATCGTTCATGTTAAACTAATCGGGTTATTATCGGCTAATTCGACGCTTGACCGGTCTAATAGTGTTGACGAGCTCGAGAGTCCGTACATTCTCCCCACCTTATAACATTTTCGTCCTCGAAAATCGAACTGCCTTCTAGTCTTGAAAAACTCCCCACCTTAAAGAATAAATCCACCTCTTATCCAAGAGCAAAACAAAACGATAACAAAAGCATAAACCTATATGGCTTTCTACAACTAAAATTTATAATTTGTAGCTCTAGGTTCAACTATGCTGATTTAAGTTCTATCCAAGAGAGAAGTCTAAGTTTCTTACATGAAGCTCTATAATGGAAACTATGACTTCTAGATTTAAATTTTCTACACTAATTTCTAAGTCAATAACTTACTGGTTCTAAGTACTTTGAAGATATTCCATAATAAAGTTTCTCATTAAAATTTGGGATCTATTAGTTCACTAATAGAAGCAAGTCTCCCTTCAATGCCTAGTGATACAAGAATGCAGTTGCCCTGTCTAGGTTCGCGACGCCTGACAATGCCTACTACCTAACAAGTATCACCTGAACATATCAGAATTACTAACCTCACTATTCCCCATTGTTGGATTAACTATGTGCTAATTTATTAAAATTAATTAGTCTTTAACTTCTATCTTAAGTTGTGTAATTCTGAAAATTTTACGAAATAAGTCGCATCTTTTAAGTAATTTATTCATCAAAATTTATTTTATTTCATTTTTATTTACCATTATTATTATTTACTCATTAATGAAATCGAATTTTAATTTCAGGAGAAACTATATTATTATAGCTAATTTTTTTTAAATTCATGTATTATTAAAAGGTAACTGAATGTTATAACTATTATCCAAATGTTACTTTATAATGTTGCATGTATTTGTTTATTTCATCGTGTGACTTGATATAAATAAATAACCGTTAACAATTTTTCATAATTGTTTGGAATTAATATTTTATTATTATTATAATATTTATTTCTTATTGCTTAGACTGATAAAAATTAATTTGTAATTAATCATACCATCAATTTATTTTTATTATTATATTTGATTTGATCTAACATTATTTCCTTAAATTTTATATTATTGTTAAGTGATCCTTAAGTTGTACTATTAATAAAATTACATTTTGCTGTTACTATCTAATAATTATTATCCAAATGACATTTACAATAACTCTAAATTTTATATAATAATTAACATTATATATTATTATTATTATTTGCTTATCTTATCAAAAATTATTGTCTTAGTTATATTATCAATTTCATTATTGTTTTTACTCGCGTAACGAAAACACGGCCAGAATAACTACTTAGTACTAATACTTAGTTTAATTTTATTAAGCCTGAATCTTGTAAATATAATTCTATTTTCACGAAAAGATTGATATAACATATTTTATTTATTCAGATTGAATTTGTAATATAGTATATCTTGTAACATATTGGCGTTGGTAATTTAATATGATTTAAATTTGAGTCTGTATAACATTTTTTATATATATATATTTCTTAATAGTCTTTAGATTTTGATATTAATAATGAGTATCTTATTCATAGACAAATTTACTCTCCTTTAAGTCTAATTTTATACTAAGCATCCAACTATTATAATTCTCACTTCATGTGAATAATTTAGTGATTTAATGAATCATTTATTAAACAAAAGATAATTTGTTATAAGATTGTTAACAAGTTTAATCTTTATTATGAGTCTTATATGACCTCACGTTCTTTTATTCCTACTTAATAAGTCTTGTTTTAACTATCTTATTTAAATGCAAAACATATACTTCTAATTTGTTATTTTTAACTTTGCAAATCTTAACCGTAGCTAATTACGTAGCTTTTTAGTCTTAGTCATTATTTTATCTTTGTATTTTTTTTGAATGATATTTTAATTTAAATTATGCTCAATACAATACTAATTTAAATTGTAATAGTTCAAGTTTGTCATACTAACTTTTCATTTCAAAAGAAAATTAAATTTATTTATGAAGAAGGATTCTGTTAGTATACGAATTTATTTTCTTTTAATCCTAATATTACAAAATAAACATCCGAATACTATTATTACTATTTCACGTATACTTGTTTCATTTTAAAGATTTATTCGATCATTTGTTAGCCTAAATATAATTTTACTACAAGATTTCTAACAAGTTAAGTCTTTTTATTTTATACATTATTATATCCATATCTTCTTACATCTAATGCCTAATGTACTATATTAACTATCTAATTTAGGTGCAAAACATATATTTCTTATTTATAATTAGTTTAAATTATAAAACTTAATCGTAAATAAGTGTTATCAATTTCCCATAATTATCTAACCATAATTATTATTTTTGTCATTATATAGCTTTAACGAAATATTAGTTAAGTTAATTTATACATAATACTAATTGATAAATGTTAACATTATTTAATTAAAATTATTACTACTTTAATTATCAAACATAATTACTATTATAATATTTTATTATTAAGATTGACGGTGAACTATTATTCCAACTACTCTTAGAAATATTATTAAGTTCCAAAAATATTATTAACATTTGTGTAATTATAATTTGTTTACTCTTTATATCATATAAGTCAATGTGTTTAGTAATTTTCCATGTGATTTACAAGATCTATCAATGATACTAAACTCACTATTTTATAGTATTAGATTGTTTACGTTTTCATACTTTTTAAATTAATTATTCTCAAATTCTTATTAACTAAAGTACTGGTGTACCCTATAAATTTTACTTCATTACACAAACAAACAAAAGAAGAAACCAAATAAATCTTTTATTTATTAATAACTTTTAGTAATTAAGATTTATCTCACAACCCAACCCAGTTCTAAACTAATCTAGTTTACTAACTGGCACTGTCTAATTCTAACTATTCCCATATAAGATCTAATGATGAGCTCTGATACAAACTTTTGTAGCGCCCCCTAAGCTAGCAGCTGACTAATCTAAGAGATTAACTAAATAAGAGGCACTAAAATTCCAAATTAAACACTTAACTTTCAATTAAAAAATATGCTACAAAGACTTAGCCCAAAGCTAACCCCGCTCAGAAATATATATACAAAATCTTTTCTCAACTGATACGTATATAATAGTCATTTGGTTTTCAAATAAAATATACAACACAATAAATATAACAGAAGTTAATCAACTAGAGAACTCAACCCTTGAAGCTTTTGCTGCGCAACTCTGATCTGTCAGAGAAACTGAAGTGGGAATAATTAACATTTAACCATCTAAGTAATCATAGGCAAGATTTGGAAAATAATACATGTTTTTACGAAAACATTAAACAGTGACTAAGTCACTGAAAATAATCATACATGTATATGGAACAAACTCCTTCTTCAAACAATGTACTAATATGGTTGTAAATTCCTAACCGGCAATTCACACCTATTTAGCTATGGATGCCACCAAGACCATGGTGACCAACTCTAAACAAATAAAATCTGAATTAAAGTAGATATAAATGTGAAGGAGCGTATCCTATATACCACAAGTGGAAATTCTCATTCCCCATAACAATTTATATTGACAACAAAACAATACAAGTCCTTTCCACATCGTGGAAAGATTCACAGAAATAACAGGATTATCATAATGCATTTTAAACAAAACATGGAATGCACGGACAGACAATGCATGAGTTGGTTAAGCATAAACTTTTATAAAAGAAACAATAATGAATACAAAGAGTCAAATGCATTCCCACACCTTTTTGAAGACAGTCCACGCCTACCTCGAGATCCACGATCCACTGGTTCGTCCGTTGAATCGAACGTTGTTAATAACGAACTGTTAATCACACAAGAACTCTAAGATTCTAGCCAAAATGTCTCACACAAGAATTATACGAATCTAACTAATAGTCCTAAGCCCATTTACGCTTTTTATACCCTTTTATTATCTATCTTTAGAATAACTAAGGTTTACTAATTCAATTAGGTTGGTTCCATAGTCCATTAGTTAAGTATTATGAATATCTACAACTTTGTAGAAGGAACCAAAAGCTAATTCGGACCATAAGTGGTCCAATTCATTAAGATAGTATAACTAATCCTAAGCCCAAGCCTTCTCTTAATTTAAGGCCTGGTCCATCTGGGTCAACAGACGGTTAATAAGGGTCTAAGTGATGGTCAATGTCATCTAACAGTCAACGTCCATAGTCAAGTCAAGGTTCAGGGTGAATGGTCAACGAGTCAAACCTGAATCGATCAACGATTCAACTCAGGTCAAGATAAGGAAAACTCAGTCTACAAGACTGATTCAGGTGAGTCAGCAAATCTGACTCAGTTAGAAAAACTGAGTCAGCAAAGTAAACTTGTCAGACATCTGACTTGGATGACTAATAACTTAATTCTAACTCTATTTCTTACATTCTCATGTTCTGGTTTAAAATTTCAACTTCAAATCAAATACAAACAACTTTGAATTTCAATTATAATCCGAAACTATGCCTGCCTGCAATTGCAGCTTTTCCAAGCTTCTACACGAGAGTTTCAACTTCATACAATCATCTAATCTTCATTCTCAACACCTGCAGTTACAGAACCAATCAAAATACCATAACCATTCTATCTTCAACTCCAATTCCAACTCCATAAACTGTAATATCACCACCACTGCAATACTGCTCACACACACACTTTATCTCATGAACAAAAACCATTGAAACCAAACTACAACCTTGATTCCACTTCTAGATGCCATTGTATCTACATTCAACACAACTTAATTACAACTCACCACAACAGTTCAGCTCTATTGCTACACCTGCAACAAATCTCAAATTAAGATTATACTCAATCCATTAAGCATGGTTACCAAATCCATTACCGAAAACATTCATTCATTCAAATAAACCACAATCTCAAGTAATTATGTACATTCAAACTACACAAACAAGACCACCATATTCAGCCTCTCATATTCCTTGCAACTTCAACAGTATCACCACTTCACAGTCTCAACAATAACTATACCAACATACTTCAATACTTCCATACATTCTATAATCTATACCACCTTCCCACAACCTAAACCTCAATTAATCAGCAACACAATCTCAATCTGAAGCTTCATTGTAGACAACTCTGCTCTACCACACAACCATTATGCATAACCCAGTCTCCAATAAACCTTCAAGTCCAACTACACAAACAATACCAATAACATCACACCACCTCATTCTACCTGCAACTCATTTCAACAGCAAATTACACCATTCACTGATGTCCCCTTCCTCATCAACATCACTAAGAGTTCAACTTAACTTCACATTAATATAATATGCATTCACACCACCAACTTCTACAGTTCACCAACACTATTCTCTTGTTTAGATAATCACAACAATACAACTATCTGTAAATCAACATAAACCTAAACTATCACTACACAGTTTCATTCCAACATCTTTTAACCTTAACAATTCAACGATTCATTCTTCAAATAACACAACTAAGGCAATTAAAGACTTACCCAAGAACCAGCATCCATTGAAATGTTATCTCCTCGCCTGAGTCTTGATTATACCTGAAATTCCACCTTAATCCACACAACTACCTTCTACCAACACCACATGATCTTCATCAATATGCTCTATTCATAGTAGACTCCAAATTCAACACCGAAGCCCTAATTCCTAAATTGGGGATGAACAACCACATACCCTAATTTCCTTTGAAATCAAAAACTAAACTTCATATAAATATCTCAGCTTCATACTTGATTAAACCCATCTCTAATTACCCAACTAGAGCATCAAATTCGTCTTAAATATCTTCTCTTAGTTACTCTTACAAACCCTAATTCTTGATTCATCTTCAAAACTTCAATTAAACGTCAACCCATTCAATCATCATCAATCAGGAACTCAATACACTAATCAATTCCACGAAATCTCCATCAACTTCATCCTTCAGAACACCCTAACTTCAGATTCCTAATTACCTTTTCTCCCATTTCCTGAATTGAAACCACTCCCAACTGAACTTCATCATCATATAACAACATGGTTCTCATCTGAATCGCCAACTGCTCTTGATTTCTTCATCTCAAAATGAAAACCCTAACCTCAGTTCATCACATATTTCGAATTTTATTCAACAACAATTGCCATCACCATCCCCATCGACTACTAAACTATCTTTTCCATAATCTTCCAAACGCAGAACTTCCATTTAATTCTCTCAAAATGCTCGCATGGAAGAAGAATAGAAGAAGAAGGAAAGAGAAGAAGAAGTGAGAATGAAGAAGAAATAGAAAGAAAGAAAAAGAAGATTTATCTTCTCGATCGGTTGGGGATAAGACCAAGGATAACATTATTTCACCCACTTGCTTCGCTAAGGGGATCCCAGGTCGGTCTAATTGTGAAAAGACTATCTTGTCCTTCAAATTAATCTGATGATTACTTCTTCGTTTGGTATCCGAATGACACATTTGAGCAGTCTAATCTGCATAACTTTTCGAGATCTAACCGATGGTACTAGTTTCGTATCTAGATAATTGTTAGATTAATTTCTATTAATTATCGTTCATGTTAAACTAATCGGGTTATTATCGGCTAATTCGACGCTTGATCGGTCTAATAGTGTTGACGAGCTCGAGAGTCCGTACATTCTCCCCACCTTATAACATTTTCGTCCTCGAAAATCGAACTGCCTTCTAGTCTTGAAAAACTCCCCACCTTAAAGAATAAATCCACCTCTTATCCAAGCGCAAAACAAAACGATAACAAAAGCATAAACCTATATGGCTTTCTACAACTAAAATTTATAATTTGTAGCTCTAGGTTCAACTATGGTGATTTAAGTTCTATCCAAGAGAGAAGTCTAAGTTTCTTACATGAAGCTCTATAATGGAAACTATGACTTCTAGATTTAAATTTTCTACACTAATTTCTAAGTCAATAACTTACTGGTTCTAAGTACTTTGAAGATATTCCATAATAAAGTTTCTCATTAAAATTTGGGATCTATTAGTTCACTAATAGAAGCAAGTGTCCCTTCAATGCCTAATGATACAAGAATGCAGTTGCCCTATCTAGGTTCGCGACGCCTGTCAATGCCTACTACCTAACAAGTATCACCTGAACATATCAGAATTACTAACCTCACTATTCCCCATTGCTGGATTAACTATGTGCTAATTTATTAAAATTAATTAGTCTTTAACTTCTATCTTAAGTTGTGTAATTCTGAAAATTTTACGAAATAAGTCGCATCTTTTAAGTAATTTATTCATCAAAATTTATTTTATTTCATTTTTATTTACCATTATTATTATTTACTCATTAATGAAATCGAATTTATTTTCAGGAGAAACTATATTATTATAGCTAAATAATTTTTAAATTCATGTATTATTAAAAGGTAACTGAATGTTATAACTATTATCCAAATGTTACTTTATAATGTTGCATGTATTTGTTTATTTCATCGTGTGACTTGATATAAATAAATAACCGTTAAAAATTTTTCATAATTGTTTGGAATTAATAATTTATTATTATTATAATATTTATTTCTTATTGCTTAGACTGATAAAAATTAATTTTTAATTAATCATACCATCAATTTATTTTTATTATTAGATTTGATTTGATCTAACATTATTTCCTTAAATTTTATATTATTGTTAAGTGATCCTTAAGTTGTACTATTAATAAAATTACATTTTCCTGTTACTATCCAATAATTATTATCCAAATGACATTTACAATAACTCTAAATTTTATATAATAATTAACCAAGTGTAAAGCCCGTGGACATACATGATTATTTATCACAAAGCGCAGTAAGAATAATGAAGTTGTAATGGTATAAATACTCTCCTTGTGGCGCGAGGTATCTCACAAAGCCCTGGAATTGTTTACTTTGTTATAATGAGCATTCTAGCATTTTGCTACTCAGTTAGCTTGGTAGTTTCAAAAGGAATTGAAATGTAGAATATGTATGTGGTTGTTATGTATCTCTGAAAGCATCAAGAGATAAAAGATATTTACAAAAGTACTTGATAGACTTTTGTTTCCCAAATAAAATGACTCTAAACCATAGAGTGTGTTTACATCTAGATAGAACGCCCAATTATAGATGAAAGTAATCATGCGGATGTGGTATACCCGTCTAAGTGGTTATTTGATTTAGAGGGGATATAAAAATAAGTTAATTTTCCTTGCGTATTCACAAGAAAGTTCCTGATTTGGAGTTGTGGCTATTTATGTCGATGGTACAAACATGATTGGTACTTTTGATGTAATAAGAGACCTTAAAAGTTATTTGAGATCCGAATTTGAGATGAAAAGTCCGGGGAAAACTCGACCGAATACCGAGCTTGTGGTATATTCCACTAGTTTTCATATTTCTAAAGTTCTCAGGAAATTTAACAAAGACATGCATCCTGATAGCACTCCCATGATTAGTCAAGGTTCAAATGTAAGTAACTGAACATTTCTTCTAAAGGAAGATGACGAAGATCTGTTGGGAGATGAAATTCCCATATCTAAGTACAATAGATGCATTGTTGTACTTATTATAATAATGTACTCGATTAAATTTTAAATCCTTAGTAAACTTGTTAGCTAGATATAGCTCAGCACCAACCCAACGTCATTGGAATGGTACAATGAATGTAATCATGTACTTAAAAGTAACCATTGACATAAATTTGTTTTATCCATACAAAGACATAAAAAAGAATTCTAACGAAAGTGCAATCCAAAGGTTGTTGATTATAAAGGAACAATAATCTATTCTCCAACGAAAGTAATCAGGGGGAGATACGGTAGACTATTTTCTAGGTCATTACCGATATTCAGTTTCGAAAAGTACATGACTAAAGGAGCAGTCTGGAACAACTCTGAAAGTAATATGGGGGAGACTCCGACATCATGGGGGGGGATCTAAGGATATGATGTCGACATAATTTACTTCGAAATTGAAGCTCGAGAATAGTTTTTCCCAAAGGATTTTATTACTCGACAAGGTTTTTAGTGAGAAAATATTAAAAGCATCAAGTATGTTGAACTTTGAAGACATAAAGATCGCGTTGATATTATTGAAAATATCTGAATCAAAGAAATGAAATACGATAGTCCATTAAGCAACGTAACTTCCATAATCAACAACATGGTTCTATAAACATCCAAGTCACCAAAGTAAGGTGTGATAAACTGCTGTTTACTGCATTAGACTAATGAAAATTGTCTGACATCAGGGGGAGCATGTAATAGTGTGTTGAACTCTTTTCCTTCACCGAGGTTACTTTTTCCCACAGGGTTTTGTTGCCCGACAAGGTTTTTGATGAGACAACAATAAACACATGGAATGTAATTTCCCAGCTAAGGGTATTGTCTTTCCCACGAGGTTTTTCTTCCTTAGGAGTTGTGAAGCAACTGGTCAACTTCAACGGAGAAAAGTGATCATCTTCAACATATCAACTTTACTTGCATCTGTCACATTGTACTCTTTTCCCTTCGTCAAGGTTTTGTCCCAATGGGTTTTTCCATGTCAATGTTTTGTCCCAATGGGTATTTCCTTGTCAAGGTTTTTAATTTGGCAACATATTCGAGTCTAACTATGTTCTACGTTTGCGTAATATTGTACTCTTTTTCTTTAGTTCAGGTTTTGTCCCTTTGGGTTTCCCTGACGAAGTTTTAACGAGGCAATTAAATTAGACTCGTTGGTCTTTGAAGATTGTATTGAATGTGATGAACTACATGTAAAGTACAAGACGACATGTGAAGATTTGTACCAAAGTTTTATCCCACTGGGTTTTTTCCTTGTCCAAGTTTTAATGAGGTAATTGATTCCGGCACAAGTCATCAAGGAGAGCAACATTTGAAGAACTATATGTGAAGAACTATGTATAAAGTTTTGTTATTGAACCGCACAAGGGGGAGTGTTACAGGGCCTACGACCCATTGGGTGTGCGGTCTAACTAGATTCCTAGGGTTGTATATATATGAAACTATGTAATATTTCTAATCTGTTTTTCCTAATAATATATCCTTCTCCTTGTCTCTACATCTTCTATCTTCACCTCAAATTCTCCTAAAACACGTACGTTAAATGAATAGATTTAGTAAACAAAAGGGTATTGAACCATCCAACTTTTATTATCTTTGCAGCGTATTAAGATGTATACATTAAGGTCTCTAATTCCTCTATTTTTCACTCTGCTACCTAGTTTTGTGTTCTGCTTGAACATTTCTTACATTTACAAAACCATTCTTATGAATTGTAAGTACATATTACGTTGTAAATGAATAATATTTGAAATTAGTCAATCTAGTGATATCCTTTAAATTTCTGCTACTTTTCTCAATGTCTATAGTGGCTCTTGATATTTAACTAGTAATGACAGCAGCAGTTGGCAGAATATTCCATTGGTCTAGTTAATTTTCATCTCTACAATAATTAAAGTCCAAAATGGCTTCTAGTAGGGGAAGAAAAATCCATCGATCTAGTTCATTTTCAAATAATGAAAGCACCAGCTGTGTATGTTTTGTTCTTACCTCTACCCTGTTCTGCACCACATAGAGTACCACAGTCTTAATCTCTTCCAAATAGTTTGATTTAAGTCTCAACCAATGGAATGGAAGTGGTAGGATAGAATTATCCTCACGTCCTCTGCATTTGAAAACGACTTCCCAACCATTAAAACCTTTCAACCGGATACCAATATCATTTATTTTTTTAAGAACCGGGATACCAATATCAACTCCAGAAATACGTAATAGAGGTTTTGGGGGAACCGTGAAAGGTCTAAGGCTGCTAAGGAGACTATTCTAGTATTCTGTTGAATGTTGTGTTAGTAGACTTTCATTTTCTGGTTTTTTTATAAGGATGCTTTAGAGTAATTCCTATGGCAATATTCAAATGTATTTGTTTGTTCATCCACGTGATGGTCAAACTGGATTCTCCACTACGGAAAAGAGTTGAGCAATTCTTAGCTAAACGCGCGACATCAACACTAACGTTGGCACCCAAAGTAAAATCTCTGGCGCTTTTGTTGATGACGCCAGTGACAGAGATACAAACGCCGGCGTTTGAGGCACGACCGCCAACGACAACGACATTTTTTTTAATGGTCACCGGAACGGCTAGTTTCCACCTCTATAAATACGGCTCGAATTTGATCTCATAAATATACAAGAATCTTTCATCCGATCAATCTTTTCTTAATTTCGATTACTCTCAATTTTCAATCATGAATTCTGATTTTGATTCTTCTGGGGAGGATATGGAGATGGATGACATGTTGTACGATGAAGATGAAGAAATGTGTATGGAGTTTTTGCATCAAATGGATGAATATACAGATCAAGATAGAAAAAGACAAAATTTTATGTTGCAATTACAAACCGGGATCATACCAAAGTCATTAGAGCCATACGAAGCTGCGACTAGAAGATGGACATGGCGGAATCTACATTTTTACCACGAAAAGATGATGCATGATTATTTTACCTCATCCTTCAGAACACCCTAACTTCAGATTCCTAATTACCTATTCTCCCATTTCCTGAATTGAAACCACTCCCAACTGAACTTCATCATCATATAACAACAGGGTTCTCATCTGAATCGCCAACTGCTCTTGATTTCTTCATCTAAAAATGAAAACCCTAACCTCAGTTCATCACATATTTCGAATTTTATTCAACAACAATTGCCATCACCATCCCCATCGACTACTAAACTATCTTTTCCACAATCTGCCAAACGTTGAACTTCCATTTAATTCTCTCAAAATGCTCATAGGAAGAAGAATAGAAGAAGAAGGAAAGAGAAGAAGAAGTGAGAATGAAGAAGAAATAGAAAGAAAGAAAAAGAAGATTTATCTTCTCGATCGGTTGGGGATAAGACCAAGGATAACATTATTTCACCCACTTGCTTCGCTAAGGGGAGCCTAGGTCGGTCTAATTGTGAAAAGACTATCTTGTCCTTCAAATTAATCTGATGATTACTTCTTCGTTTAAGATCCGAATGACACATTTGAGCGATCTAATCAGATAACTTTTCGAGATCTAATCGATGGTACTAGTTTCGTATCTAGATAATTGTTAGATTAATTTCTATTAATTATCGTTCATGTTAAACTAATCTGGTTATTATCGGCTAATTCGACGCTTGACCGGTCTAATAGTGTTGACGAGCTCGAGAGTCCGTACATTCTCCCCACCTTATAACATTTTCGTCCTCGAAAATCGAACTGCCTTCTAGTCTTGAAAAACTCCCCACCTTAAAGAATAAATCCACCTCTTATCCAAGCGCAAAACAAAACGATAACAAAAGCATAAACCTATATGGCTTTCTACAACTAAAATTTATAATTTGTAGCTCTAGGTTCAACTATGCTGATTTAAGTTCTATCCAAGAGAGAAGTCTAAGTTTCTTACATGAAGCTCTATAATGGAAACTATGACTTCTAGATTTAAATTTTCTACACTAATTTCTAAGTCAATAACTTACTGGTTCTAAGTACTTTGAAGATATTCCATAATAAAGTTTCTCATTAAAATTTGGGATCTATTAGTTCACTAATAGAAGCAAGTGTCCCTTCAATGCCTAATGATACAAGAATGCAGTTGCCCTGTCTAGGTTCGCGACGCCTGTCAATGCCTACTACCTAACAAGTATCACCTGAACATATCAGAATTACTAACCTCACTATTCCCCATTGCTGGATTAACTATGTGCTAATTTATTAAAATTAATTAGTCTTTAACTTCTATCTTAAGTTGTGTAATTCTGAAAATTTTACGAAATAAGTCGCATCTTTTAAGTAATTTATTCATCAAAATTTATTTTATTTCATTTTTATTTACCATTATTATTATTTACTCATTAATGAAATCGAATTTTAATTTCAGGAGAAACTATATTATTATAGCTAAATAATTTTTAAATTCATGTATTATTAAAAGGTAACTGAATGTTATAACTATTATCCAAATGTTACTTTATAATGTTGCATGTATTTGTTTATTTCATCGTGTGACTTGATATAAATAAATAACCGTTAACAATTTTTCATAATTGTTTGGAATTAATAATTTATTATTATTATAATATTTATTTCTTATTGCTTAGACTGATAAAAATTAATTTTTAATTAATCATACCATCAATTTATTTTTATTATTAGATTTGATTTGATCTAACATTATTTCCTTAAATTTTATATTATTGTTAAGTGATCCTTAAGTTGTACTATTAATAAAATTACATTTTGCTGTTACTATCCAATAATTATTATCCAAATGACATTTACAATAACTCTAAATTTTATATAATAATTAACATTATATATTATTATTATTATTTGCTTATCGTATCAAAAATTATTGTCTTAGTTATATTTCAATTTCATTATTGTTTTTATAAAATAACGCTAAAACACTACTTTAATAACTACTTAGTACTTTGATACTTAGTTTAATTTTATTAAGCTCCTAATCTTGTATATATAATTCTATTTTCACGAAAAGATTGATATAACATATTTTATTTATTCAGATTGAATTTGTAATATAGTATATCTTGTAACATATTGGCGTTGGCAATTTAATATGATTTAAATTTGAGTCTGTATAACATTATATATATATATATATATATATATATATTTCTTAATAGTCTTTAGATTTTGATATTAATAATGAGTATCTTATTCATAGACAAATTTACTCTCCTTTAAGTCTAATTTTATACTAAGCATCCAACTATTATAATTCTCACTTCATGTGAATAATTTAGTGATTTAATGAATCATTTATTGAACAAAAGATAATTTGTTATAAGATTGTTAACAAGTTTAATCTTTATTATGAGTCTTATATGACCTCACGTTCTTTTATTCCTACTTAATAAGTCTTGTTTTAACTATCTTATTTAAATGCAAAACATATACTTCTAATTTGTTATTTTTAACTTTGCAAATCTTAACCGTAGCTAATTACGTAGCTTTTTAGTCTTAGTCATTATTTTATCGTTGTATTTTTTTTTTAATGATATTTTAATTTAAATTATGCTCAATACAATACTAATTTAAATTGTAATAGTTCAAGTTTGTCATACTAACTTTTCATTTCAAAAGAAAATTAAATTTATTTATGAAGAAGGATTCTGTTAGTATATGAATTTATTTTATTTTAATCCTAATATTACAAAATAAACATCCGAATACTATTATTACTATTTCATGTATACTTGTTTCATTTTAAAGATTTATTCGATCATTTGTTAGCCTAAATATAATTTTACTACAAGATTTCTAACAAGTTAAGTCTTTTTATTTTATACATTATTATATCCATATCTTCTTACATCTAATGCCTAATGTACTATATTAACTATCTAATTTAGGTGCAAAACATATATTTCTTATTTATAATTAGTTTAAATTATAAAACTTAATCGTAAATAAGTGTTATCAATTTCCCATAATTATCTAACCATAATTATTATTTTTGTCGTTATATAGCTTTAACGAAATATTAGTTAAGTTAATTTATACATAATACTAATTGATAAATGTTAACATTATTTAATTAAAATTATTACTACTTTAATTATCAAACATAATTACTATTATAATATTTTATTATTAAGATTGACGGTGAACTATTATTCCAACTACTCTTAGAAATATTATTAAGTTCCAAAAATATTATTAACATTTGTGTAATTATAATTTGTTTACTCTTTATATCATATAAGTCAATGTGTTCAGTAATTTTCCATGTGATTTACAAGATCTATCAATGATACTAAACTCACTATTTTATAGTATTAGATTGTTTACGTTTTCATACTTTTTAAATTAATTATTCTCAAATTCTCATACTTTTCTTATTCATACTTTTCCAACAGCGTCTCAAATTTTATTTTATACATTATTATTTCTAACAGCGTCTCAAATTTGTAACAGTCCAACAGTGACTTCTCTGTAACAGTCAGTCCGTACAGATGCTTTGTAACGCAAGTAAAGCGTTGCAAACATACTGTTTTATTAGTTTTCACTTTTTTAATCATCTTTTGAGCTATGAACCAATATTTTGATCAAGTGATTAATATGAGGAGATAAACCCCTATGCTGAGGCGATGGAGGAAGCCAATTTTCCATGATTTGTGTGGTAATTTCTATTTAATTAATTTTTGTAAGCTCTTTTATGATTATTTTCCTTGATTGAGAATTGATTGAATGGTTTTCGTTAAGCAATTGTTATTTCTCTTGATGGGATATACTTAGACCTAGGTTTTTGATATTCTATGCTTTTGAAATACACTTGTTATTCTGGAAATCTACATATGCAAAATATTAGAATCACTTTAAACGTAAAGAGTTGCATGAATATTGATTAGATTAAATCACATAAAAATTGGAGATTGGTGGAATCCTTTGTCTCAGTGCTTTGATAATTTTGATACAACTTTATTTGAGTTATTCAGTTAAATTTAAGTCTAAAAAAATCCTTCACAAGTCTGAGAGGAACGACAACTTTACTACCACTTTCTACAACATTATTGATATCACATCACTAAGTCACTGAAAATAATCATACATGTATATGGAACAAAATCCTTCTTCAAACAATGTACTAATATGGTTTTAAATTCCTAACCGGAAATTCACACCTATTTAGCTATGGATGCCACCAAGACCATGGTGACCAACTCTAAACAAATAAAATCTGAATTAAAGTAGATATAAATGTGAAGGAGCGTATCCTATATACCACAAGTGGAAATTCTCATTCCCCATAACAATTTATATTGACAACAAAACAATACAAGTCCTTTCCACATCGTGGAAAGATTCACAGAAATAACATGATTATCATAATGCATTTTAAACAAAACATGGAATGCACTGACAGACAATGCATGAGTTGGTTAAGCATAAACTTTTATAAAAGAAACAATAATGAATACAAAGAGTTTAATGCATTCCCACACCTTTTTGAAGACAGGCCACGCCTACCTCGAGATCCACGATCCACTGGTTCGTCCGTTGAATCGAACGTTGTTAATAACGAACTGTTAATCACACAAGAACTCTAAGATTCTAGCTAAAATGGCTCACACAAGAATTATACGAATCTAACTAATAGTCCTAAGCCCATTTACGCTTTTTATACCCTTTTATTATCTATCTTTAGCATAACTAAGGTTTACTAATTCAACTAGGTTGGTTCCATAGTCCATTAGTTAAGTATTATGAATATCTGCAACTTTGTAGAAGGAACCAAAAGCTAATTCGGACCATAAGTGGTCCAATTCATTAAGATAGTATAACTAATCCTAAGCCCAAGCCTTCTCTTAATCTAAGGCCTGGTCCATCTGGGTCAACAGACGGTTAATAAGGGTCAAAGTGATGGTCAATGTCATCTAACAGTCAACGTCCATAGTCAAGTCAAGGTCCAGGGTCAATGAGTCAAACCTGAATCGGTCAATGATTCAACTCAGGTCAAGATAAGGAAAACTCAGTCTACAAGACTGATTCAGGTGAGTCAGCAAATCCGAATCAGTTAGAAAAACTGAGTCAACAAAGTAAACTAGTCATACATCTGACTGGGATGACTAATAACTTAATTCTAACTCTATTTCTTACATTCCCATGTTCTGGTTTAAAATTTCAACTTCAAATCAAATACAAACAACTTTGAATTTCAATTACAATCAGAAACTATGCCTTCCTGCAATTGCAAATTTTCCAAGCTTCTACACGAGAGTTTCAACTTCATACAATCATCTAATCTTCATTCTCAACACCTGCAATTACAAAACCAATCAAAATACCATAACCATTCTATCTTCAACTCCAATTCCAACTCCATAAACTGTAATATCACCACCACTGCAATACTGCTCACACACACACTTTATCTCATGAACAAAAACCATTGAAACCAAAATACAACCTTGATTCCACTTATAGATGCCATTGTATCTACATTCAACACAACTTAATTACAACTCACCACAACAGTTCAGCTCTATTGCTACACCTGCAACAAATCTCAAATTAAGATTATACTCAATCCATTAAGCATGGTTACCAAATCCATTACCGAAAACATTCATTCATTCAAATAAACCACAATCTCAAGTAATTCTGTACATTCAAACTACACAAACAAGACCACCATATTCAGCCTCTCATATTCCTTGCAACTTCAACAGTATCACCACTTCACAGTCTCAACAATAACTATACCAACATACTTCAATACTTCCATACATTCTATAATATATACCACCTTCCCACAACCTAAACCTAAATTAATCAGCAACACAATATCAATCTGAAGCTTCATTGTAGACAACTCTGATCTACCACACAACCATTATGCATAACCCAGTCTCCAATAAACCTTCAAGTCCAACTACACAAACAATACCAATAACATCACACCACCTCATTCTACCTGCAACTCATTTCAACAGCAAATTACACCATTCACTGATGTCCCCTGCCTCATCAACATCACTAAGAGTTCAACTTAACTTCACATTAATATAATATGCATTCACACCACCAACTTCTACAGTTCACCAACACTATTCTCTTGTTTAGCTAATCACAACAATACAACTATCTGTAAATCAACATAAACCTAAACCATCACTACACAGTTTCATTCCAACATATTTTAACCTTAACAATTCAACGATTCATTCTTCAAATAACACAATTAAGGCAATTAAAGACTTACCCAAGAACCAGCATCCATTGAAATGTTATCGCCTCGCCTGAGTCTTGATTATACCTGAAATTCCACCTTAATCCACACAACTACCTTCTACCAACACCACATGATCTTCATCAATATGCTCTATTCATAGTAGACTCCAAATTCAACACCGAAGCCCTAATTCCTAAATTGGGGATGAACAACCACATACCCTAATTTCCTTTGAAATCAAAAACTAAACTTCATAGAAATATCTCATCTTCATACTTGATTAAACCCATCTCTAATTACCCAACTAGAGCATCAAATTCGTCTTAAATATCTTCCCTTAGTTACTCTTACAAACCCTAATTCTTGATTCATCTTAAAAACTTCAATTAAACGTCAACCCATTCAATCATCATCAATCAGGAACTCAATACACTAATCAATTCCACGAAATCTCCATCAACTTCATCCTTCAGAACACCCTAACTTCAGATTCCTAATTACCTTTTCTCCCATTTCCTGAATTGAAACCACTCCCAACTGAACGTCATCATCATATAACAACAGGGTTCTCATCTGAATCGCCAACTGCTCTTGATTTCTTCATCTCAAAATGAAAACCCTAACCTCAGTTCATCACATATTTCGAATTTGATTCAACAAAAATTGCCATCACCATCCCCATCGACTACTAAACTATCTTTTCCACAATCTACCAAACGCAGAACTTCCATTTAATTCTCTCAAAACGCTCGCAAGGAAGAAGAATAGAAGAACAAGGAAAGAGAAGAAGAAGTAAGAATGAAGAAGAAATAGAAAGAAAGAAAAAGAAGATTTATCTTCTCGATCGGTTGGTGATAAGACCAAGGATAACATTATTTCACCCACTTGCTTCGCTAAGGGGAGCCCAGGTCGGTATAATTGTGAAAAGACTATTTTGTCCTTTAAATCAATCTGATGATTACTTCTTCGTTTGGTATCCGAATGACACATTTGAGCTGTCTAATATGCATAAATTTTCGATATCTAACCGATGATACTAGTTTCGTATCTATATCATTTTTATATTAATTTCTATTAATTATCGTTCGTGTTAAACTAATCGGGTTATTATCGGCTAATTCGACGCTTGACCGGTCTAATAGTGTTGACGATCTCGAGAGTCCTTACATGACTCACACGGGCTTTTGGCATAACCATTAAGCAACTTTTGTTGTGACATGATGATTGTTTTGAAATAACTCATACAAACATCACTTTATTTGAGTGAACGAAAATGGGAAATAGATTGACAGAATGCAAAGTGACGGCATATCTCTCAATAAGTGTTTTCTAAAGTACAAGATGCACAACCCCCCTTCCCATTATTATTTTAAGTAAGAGAGAATATCACTCATTTCACAAAGTCTTCAGCAAAACAGGATCTGGACCATCCTAAGATGAAAATGGTAAAAAAAAAAGAAAATTACATTTTAGAAAGAAAACGAGGTGAAATTTAGAAAAACCTTCATGCAGAATGCGGACCATTGATGTGACTGATGGATCTGGTGAATGTTTTGACATTTTGGACTAATTATAGTTCCAAAGAAATTTGCGTTTGGAAAACTACTAGCACATATTTTACATGTAAGGGCTCACCACCCCTTGTAAATGCTAGAGAGTGTACATCAAAAGTACTTGATGGTTATTGCATGTTTAATAGGATCAAATGCAGAGTATCCTATACCCCAAAGGTCTCGCAAAGGCTATCATCAAAGGTTACAGATGGTGCCTAAGGCATGGTTATGCGTACAAACCTACCTTTAACTGCTTGGGAAATATGCAATATTGACACATCTTTACTTAATTCGTTGTAGGACCCAATATTAGTCAACCTTTTATGCGTACCAGTTGGTAACTGGATTTAAGACTGACATTCGTGTTCTTACGCATTGTTGGTTGCACTATATATGTGCCATTACGACTCCACATCGTACTATGATGGGTCTTCAAAACTGTTAAGTAGTTATGTTGGAAATGAGTTCCCAAAAATTATCCGCATTTTAAAACCTTTGGCAGGAGATATCTTACCGCTAGATTTGCGGTTTGTCATTTTAATGAGACATTCTTCCCATTGTTAGGGGGAGTTAAGAAAAATTATTTTCTAAGGCAACGACATGAATTGTCGTGGTGTGTTACCACTGTGTCTCATATTGATTCTTGTACTCAACAAATGTAAATGTGAAGTGACAAAGAATAATCAATTTTCAGAATGTACACTGATGTCGGTAAAGTGACAAGATCATACATACCAGCTGCAAATATTCCTACAAGTTTAGAAATCCTCAGTATGGGGTACACCATAGACTAAGTTGTTGCAACTACACTTGGTGGAAGTGTAGTCAAGGCCGTGGCTCCATAAAGTAAGATGGAGATGCCACTAGGTTCGATCAATGCTCACCTAGAAAGGAAGTAGATGAGTAAGGCAAAACCTAATTTGTATCATTAATAAAATAATCTCATTTGATTGTCTCTGACTATGTCCATGAATCAATACAGGAGGACGCTCCGAAGTTTAATGATTCCAAAGAACAATAACATCCCAAGTGGATTATGAGAACACACACGAGTCAATGGAAAGATCGTGTGAGCATATTAATGATTATTATTTTCATATACAGTTGCTAAAGGAAATTGAGCACGCTGATATCGAACCATGCTTCTTATTGTTTGAATATCAACAATGGAGTTTTTGCATCAAATGGATGAATATACAGATCAAGATAGAAAAAGACAAAATTTTATGTTGCAATTACAAACCGGGATCATACCAAAGTCATTAGAGCCATACGAAGCTGCGACTAGAAGATGGACATGGCGGAATCTACATTTTTACCACGAAAAGATGATGCATGATTATTTTAATCATGACCGTGTGTATTCCAATGAGGATTTTCAGCGTCGATTCCGCATGAGCCGCAACTTTACGCAAAGGATTATTGCCGAGCTTTGTCAGGTACAACATTTATTTAATTATCAGTATGATGCACAACATATACGAGGCTTTAGTCCCGAACAAAAGGTCACTGCGGCCCTCCGTATACTATGTTATGAGGTACCAGCGGACTCCACAAACGATTATATCCGTATTGGGAAAACAACCGCCTTTAGGTATCTCAAACTGTTTTGCGAAACAATAGTCATGCATTTTGGTCCAACCTTTTTAAGAAAGCCTACTCAGGAAGATGTTCAAAGAATAACTGCAGAAAACACCGAGAGGGGTTTTTCAGGAATGCTAGGTAGTCTTGACTGCATGCATTGGCCGTGGCATGCGTGTCCGGTAGAATAGGAAGGCCAATATAAGGGTCATTATCCAAAACCAACTGTAATTTTGGAAGCTTCAACTACTTATGATTGTTGGTTTTGGCATGCCTTTTTTGGACTCCCGGGTTCAAATAACGATCTCAACGTTTTATATAAGTCCCCATTGTTTGAAGATATTAAGAATGGGGTCGCATCGCACTGTCATTTCACCATCAACGATCATCAGTACACTCAGGGTTATTATCTAGCAGACGGAATCTATCCAGAATAGTCAACTATGGTTCAATCTTACAAACACGTAGGCTTTGGTCCGACGTCTTTGAAGGATATGCAATACTTTAACAACCAAAAAAATGGCATGTCGAAAGGATGTTGAACGCGCTTTTGGCATATTGAAAAGGAAGTTTGTCATCATAGCTGGGCTGGCGCTTTTTTGATATTCAAGAAATGAACAAAATTATGCTCACTTGTATTATTCTGCATAACATGGTCATTGAAGAAACCAGGCGTGACCCAACTTAGACTAGTTTTCCAGATGAAAATATAACCAATAATCTTGTGGTAGAGCGTGGGCGTCCAGCAAGAGAATATAGATTTTCCACTGACAGACTCCCGATTTCTATGCACAACTCACTATTGGTCAAACCATGGCTTGCAAAAAGACACTCCAAGAGTGGCAATACGCACTCACTGTTCTACGAAAATCTGCATCCGAGTTTTCAGGTATGTCCAACTACTGCATCTGTTCTCACTGTTCTACGTTTCTTGCTTTTTCCGAAATTACTGCACATTACTTAGTTACTGATTTATGTGCGGCGAATCTAAACACACATTTAATATTTAATCCGATCTAAAGAAAATCTAGCTATTTCACGTAATAACGTTTTCTGTTTTCAGGCATGGTTGAAGTTTACCTATGATAACTTGCAAAACGAAAACCTCAATTATTTCTTCTTATATTACAAGACTATTCAATTAAAAAGGAACAACTTATTAAAATCTCGATAGTGGAAGAATTCTTTAGATGAAGTTGATGATATTGTCCATAATTATTACCTAATATATATATTTTTTTTTTTGAATGTTTTCAGGATGAAATAAAAATGGACTCTAATTCTTCCCCATTTTGTGTTTTCAGGTATGGCCGAAAAAGTATTAGCTATTTTGAGGTTCAGCTATGATAATCTGGAAAACCAAAAGTTGAAGTCTTGTTTCTTGTATTGCTCCTTATACCCAGAAGACCGTTCGGCTCCAAAAAACGACATTATTGCACTTTGGACGGCTGAAGGATTTTTGGATGACGTTGAGGATTTTGTCGAAGCTAAACAAGAAGGTCACCATGTGATTGGATGTCTTAAAAATGCGTGTTTGTTAGAAACTGGTACAGTAGGCGGTATAAAGACGGAATATATGGTAAAAATGCATGATGTAGTTCGTGATTTGGCAATTTGGATAGTTTCAGATCTTAGCACGTATTTAACGTTACAAGCAGAGAGCACACTGAAGCTTCATGAATGGGAGAAAGCAGAGAGGGTCTCTTTGATAGACAATAAAGCAATTAAAATACTTGATGGATCACCTACTTGCTCGAATCTCATAACTCTACTCCTTAACAACAGTAGCATCTCTGTTTTGTCTGATGACTTTTTCAGATTCATGCCTAGGCTTAAAGTTTTAAAAATGAACATGGTGGAATTTAAGAAACTCCCAACAAGCCTTTTTTCACTGAAGAATTTAGAATATTTGGAATTCCCAAAATATGATGAGGAAATCGTTCTTGTTGGAAATTACAGGGTAATAGAGGATGAAAACAGAGATTGAAAAGAATGTTGTAACACAAGCTTTAAGCCCTTACGATTCTTTTCAGCAATTATTTCGACCATTCCCAAATAATGGCGAGTACAATTGGTCAATGAAATATTGCCTTCAGGATAGAATGAAGCCCAAACAACGTTGTTGAATTCAAGAGTTGTACTCCCTTGACCCAACCAAGAACACACAGTATTTGTTTCTGAAGATGCTTAGAGAGAAAGAAGTTTTGATTAAGTTATGAAACAAGTTTTGGGAGATGCTATTTATAGAGGTTTTTGCATCTGTTGGGAAAAGACATCTTTTCACCAACAGGTTTCTCTGAAACGATGAGTCCCTTCATCAACAGACATTAATGGTGTCTGTTGGATTTGAACTTTTTAGATATGTTTTGTAACTGTCGTAACAGTTTCGTACCCGCAAAATTCTTCCGGGGGCGTTGCCCCCTATACCCCCACTAGGGGCGGTCTCCCCTGGACCCCACTTAGCGTTGTTGAAAGTATTCCAACAGTTCTGACACCAGGGAGTTTAACTTCACTTAAAAAATTGAAGATACTATACTTATCTGATTCTTGTTGTCACTGGGAAGTTGAAGATGGACTAGGCCTCCTTGAATTAGAGAACTTGCAACATCTAATTTATCTTGAAATCACCATTGGAACTGGTCTTGCTCTTTAAAGGTTAGTCGCAAGTCCAAAATTACAGTTGTGCACAAAATTCTTAACCATTCAATATTGTCCAGGCATTACATCCCTCACACTTTTACTTCATTCACCAGTATCATTACTCAGCCTTGCACACATGATTATCTTAACTGGACTGGAACTGTATTAATACATGTTAACGTGTTCTTATTCTCATTGCTCCATCTCTCTGTGGTTACAATGATACAAGGAGAGGCCTTATATACAATGGAGCAAGGCAAGACAAAATGAGTGATTCACCTAGTGCTCCACTTAATTCCAATACTGCTCATAGTGTTCCAGTTAATTCCAATAGTGCTCCTCTTAGTTCTCCACTTAATTCCAATAGTGCTCCTCTTAGTGCTCCACTTAATTCCAATACCCCCCTCAAGTTGGAGCATGAATATTGGAAATTCCCAACTTGGCAAGAAGAGATTGAAATTGTTGATGACCCAAAGCTTTAGTAAGAATATCAGCAAGCTGTACCGTAGTATGAACGTACGCAGGAGCGATAGTACCTTTGAGGATTTCATCCCGTACAAAATGACAATCTATTTCAATGTGTTTCGTACGTTCATGAAAGACGGGATTATTTGTAATATGAAGAGAAGCTTGACTGTCACAATGAACAAATACAGGCGCAGCATGCTCCACACCGAGACTCCGAAGCAAATTCTTCAACCACATAATTTCACAAGTGGCTGAGGCCATGGCACGATATTCCGCTTCCGTAGAGGAGCGGGAAATAATTGCTTGTTTCTTTGTTTTCCAAGAGATAAGAGATTTCCCAAGGAATACAAAATAAGCAGTAAGCGAACGTCTACTAATTGGACAACTAGCCCAATCTGCATCACAATAAACATCAAGAACTAGAGTGGAATCAACCCGAAGTAAAATGCCTTGGACTGGATGATATTTCAAATAACGAACCACTCTCAAAGATGCATCCCATTGAGATTGCTTTGGATGCTTCATAAATTGAGATAATATATGAAATTCATAAGAAATATTAGGGTGAGTAATGGTAAGATAAACTAGACGCCCCACGAGTCATCTATAACGAGCATGATCTGTCATCATTGTGTCCGAAGCAAGAGCTAGACGATGATTTTATTCCATTGGAACACTAGACGGTTTAGAACCTATAAGGCCCGTTTCAGATAATATATCAAGAGCATATTTGCGTTGACAAAGAAAAATCCCTTTCGAACTTCTAGCTACTTCAATGCCAAGAAAATACTTCAATTTTCCCAAGTCCTTCATATGAAAACAATCACCAAGATATGATTTTAGTTCTCGAATAGCATCGCTATTATTTCCAGCAATAACAAGATCATCCACGTAAACAAGAATATTCAATATCACGCCCTTTTACGATAAACAAATAATGAATGATCAGATTTACTTGCGGAGAATCCATATGCACGCAAGGTTGTGGCTAACTTTGCATACCAACATCTAGGTGCTTGTCTCAAACCATACAGAGACTTACGTATCCTACACACCTTACCAGTCACGCCATTACTAAAAACCGGGAGGAAGGCGCATATATACCTCTTCATACAAATCACCATGAAGAAAAGCATTATGAACGTCCATTTGAACTAATTCCCAATTCTAAATAGGGGAAAAAATTAAAAAAGTATGCACAGTAACCATTTTGACAATAGGAGAAAAGGTCTCACCGAAATCTACTCCTTCCTGTTGATGATTACCAAAGACAACCAGTCGTGCCTTATATCGTTCCACAGTACCATCAGAACGACGCTTGATCCGAAACACCCACATGCATCCAATATCCAATTTTACCGAAGGTAAGTCTTCAACTGTCCAAGTTGCATTGGCATAAAGAGCCTCAATTTCTTCCTCCATCGTTTTTCTCCAGCGAGGATCATTCATTTCTTCCTTAAAGGATGTAGGCTCCTTATCAGATGAAAGAGCTGCAAGAAAATGTTGATGCGCAACAGAAAAAGCATTACAATTTACATAATGTGTTATAAGATACGGAGTACCTGAGGAATGGATTGGTATGTGTGAAGTTTGAGGGGAACCAAAGTCGTGTTAGTCGTCGGCTTCATATTTTGCCATTTCACAAAATCTTTGTGTCGGACATTTTAGAATTTTGTACGTTTGCCACGACCAAGATTATCATCAACCAATTCCATTTTTTCAGTACCATAACTATCGTCTACCAACATATTTCTATCAGCATCTACCGGATCACTTTTATTTTGAACCAAACTTCCACTTGAAAGATCTTTCAAAACAAACAAATTTTCAGATGTTGCTGGTAGCAAACCACTATCACTGGATGAAGTTTGGGCATATGTATGCCCTTGTTGCGACTGTTCAGGTACTGCTGACTGTGTAAAGACCTCAAAAAAATCTGCACAGTCGATCGAATTGTGTAAGGCACCAAATTCTGCTGGATATAAAGAGTGAAGTCGATCCATTTCATCGGGATCAGCTAGAGGGTAAACATCTTCAACAAAACTAACATCATGAGACTAAAAATAATTCCCCATATCAAGGTCAAACAGATGCCATCCTTTCTTCCCAAAAGGATATCCAAGAAAGATACAACGACGACTTCGACTATCAAACTTATCACAAGGATTAATATTCTTCGCATAACATAAACATCCAAAAACTCTAAGCAGATCGAGAGTAGAAGCACGACCCTAAAGCATTTCAAAAGGTGTCTTAAAGTCAAGTAAACGAGAAGGAGTGCGATTAATCAGATATGAAGCGGTAAGAACACATTCACCCTAAAAATCAATAGGTAAACAAGCTTGAAAACGTAAAGCACAAGCAACATTGAGAATATGACGATGTTTATGTTCTACTCTAGCATTTTTCTGAGGTGTTTTAACCATGGATGTCTTATGAATTATCCCATTCGTACGAAAATAAGTACCAAGACCCTTAAATTCTGTCCCATTATCGCTTCGCAAAACTTTTACTCTTTTGGTGAATTGTCGATCAACCAAGGAATTTTTTTTTGTTAATAAACTTGGAACCTCGTCCTTTGTTTTCATCAAATATACCCACACACATCTAGAAAAATCATCCAAAATAGTAAAAAAATACCGAGAATTGCAAGCACGATTTGCACGATAAGGACCCCAAACGTCACAATGAATTAAATCAAAAAAATCATCTGCTTTGTTTTCAGTTAGCGGAAAGATACTACGAGTTTGTTTAGCCCGATAACAAATATCACAATCTTTAAAATCCAACTTGTTATTATTATTACGACAAACTTGAGGTAGTAGCTCCATTACTTGTCTAGAAGGATGACCGAGCCGTTTATGCCATAAATCTGCCATGTCTTTCCCATGAACAACATTAACACAAGTTGGTTCCCTCATCGGCAAATGATAAATCCCCCCAATAAGCTCACCCATACCAATATTCATCCTCAAGACAAGGTCTTGTACAACACAGTAAGATAATGTAAATTGTATGCTTAACTTTCGAGAAGATAGAAGTTTTGAAACATAGAGCAAGTTACAAGTGAATGAAGGGACGAATAACACATTTATCAAAACCAAAGAATCGGTTGAAGTAACTTCCCCTACTCTTATGGCCTTTATAGTAGCACCATTAGGCAATACAACGTGAATAGGAGTTATGGCACGAGAGAAATCAAACAGATTTTCATCACAACAAACGTGATTCGAAGCACCAGTGTCAACAATCCAAGTATAAACTCCCTTACTAGTTAATCGAATAGGATTTGTACGTACAGACATTTCACCCAAGAAAACATTCACTTTGGGTGTAGCAATTGTATCAGCGGTATTCAGGCTTTGTTTTCCACGATCTGTGGCTTGCGGATGCCTAGGTTCATGGCCAGGAGGATAGCCATGTTTCTCCCAGCAGCGTTCCTCAAGATGTCCATGATAGCCACAAAAACTGCACTTCAAAGGTGGTCGGCCAGATTTCAGACCTTGTGGCATACTACCACGAACATCAAAAGCCATTGGAGATGCTTCCTCAGTCCTTCCTTGGGTGTAGAGGTTAACCTCTTCCTCTAGTGAAATTCTTGAGTACACAGAGTGAAGAGATGGCAATGGCTCGATGGATAAAATATTGGACCGTGCGTTAGCATAATAAGATTCAAGACCCATTAAAAATTCACGCACCTGATCCGTTTCACGTCCTTTTCGAAGGATTTGATTCAAACCACAGTCGCAACCAGAACAAGAGCAAGAGGGCAAAGCATCAAAGTCATTGATATCATCCCATAATTTCTTTAACCGTCCATAATAGGACATAATCGACTCACCATATTTTTGTTTACAAGAAGCAACATCCGATTTTAATTGAAAATTTTTAATACCGTTTCCAACAGAAAAATGTAAACGAATATCTTCCCATAACTCATACGACGTATCACGAAAATAAATAGTATTACGAATATTCAGATCAATGGTATTAAAAATCCAGGCTTCAATCATATAGTTAACCGTCCACCAATCCTCAAGATCATTAGAATCAGTTGTAGGTTTAAGTATTTTACCATTGATGAAACCAAGTTTGCGTTTTGCTCCCAACGAAACCCGAATCGCTTTAGCCCATTCTTAGTAGTTGGATCCCTTAAGAACAACGTGTGTGATGACTGTCCCTGAACCATCATTCGAAGATAGAGCATACAGAGGATTGGAAAGACGCGAAGAAGATAACGGTGGTATGACTGGAATCTATTCATTCAACAGTGTTCCCATTGTTACTAAAAGAAAATTTGAACAAAACAACCATCCTCTGATACCATATTAATATATGAACAAAACAAGAACATAAATGTATATGAACAAACCAAGAACATAAATGTTAACGTGTTCTTATTCTCATTGCTCTGTCTCTCTGTGGTTACAATGATACAAGGCGAGGCCTTATATACAATGGAGCAAGGCAAGACAAAATGAGTGATTCACCTAGTGCTCCACTTAATTCCAATAGTGCTCATAGTGCTCCACTTAATTCCTATAGTGCTCCACTTAATTCCAATAAACTGAAACACTATGATGAGTTAGAGGAGTTGAGAATCATGAGTTTGGATGGAGTTACTTTGTCCACAACCTTGGAGATCTTAAACCTTTTTTACATGCCAAAGTTAAGGATTTTGTGGGATGTGCCTCAACAATCATTGTACTCCGTGAACCTTAGGTATGTGTTCATTAAAGGTTGTCCTCAATTGAAGGATATTACATGGCTGATCTATGCTCACAATCTCGAGATACTTACCTTGATGGAATTGGATGGATTGGAAACAATAATATCTAATGGATTTGCAACCAAAGAGAAGTTAAGAAATACATTTTCCAGATTAAGTATTTTTGTATTGAGGTTTATAAGGAATCTAAAATCGATATGTGACCCTAATGTGACATTCATTCATTTGGATAATATTTCAGTGGTGGAATGCCCAGTATTGAAGAAGCTACTGTTTAACACCGATAGCTTGATCCCTCAGACTTTAAAGAGGATTGAAGGAGAAACGCAATGGTGGGAATGCCTAGAATGGGAAGATGAAGCCACATCTTCTAATCTTGCTCCTTACTGCTTGATTTGTAAGAGACGATTTGAGTTCAAGTTTTAATCGTATCTTTAATCTTTGTTTTGTGAATTTAAGGTTTTGTTATTTTATTTATTTATTTCTTGTAAGATTTGAGTTCCTTTATACTGCTGTTAGCTCTTCTGGACAGTAAGCGGATCTTACTATTAGGCAAGGACTCTATATACGACTCAATGAGTTGTTCATGGTACAAGGCTTGAGATTATACAACGAACCACAATTTTAATCTCTGCATCATGATTCATGCACAAGTTAGGCTTATTACTAATTTTCCTGTAGTTACCCCAGATTTGATCAGAAGGTAAGATTATACAACAAGCAGTCAAATAGTATAACTGAACAGCAATAAGGTCTGATTAAGTAAATGACACATGCAACGTGGTTCGACAAAGCCTACACCCACCACAGGGGTGTTGTTATGAGTTTGACGTCTAGTTGAGTAAGGTTCAATTCCATCTCTTAGTAAGACAAATGGAGGTGTTTACAATATTCTCTCGGATCTCACATTTGCAAATCATCCAACCCCTTGGTTTGCATCTTTTTGTATTTATGAAGGGTTGTTATTCGTTTATGAAGTCAGCCATGATGTAGCGCTTCTGCATGTTAACGGAACTGGAGTGCTTTTGATGCGGCACAAACGAAAAAAAAGAAACAGATTGACACCAGAAATGTTGGAAGATCTTGTGTATATCAGGGTGAACTCATTGATGCTGAAAAGTTCTGTCAATTTTGAGTTACAAGATAAATTACCAATATGTCTTGAAAACCTTGCGGAGTGTGACACTGAAGTTGTTGATGGAAATCTTGATGAAGCTATAGATGAAGGTTTTGTAGTGGCGGACATTCAAAGTGATCAGAATACTGCTTGGATGAACAGAATTCGTGGCATTCGGGTGCCTTCGAGAATGAAATATGGTAATCAATGGGTATATAGCACCAACAGATTAGTTACTAACTCACACATCTACAGAGGCGGAGGAAATGTAATGCATTTGCGCTAATGCCAGGTCAAGGCTGGAGATCCTTTTTACACGCTTAGAGCAAGTCTTATGGTGGAATCCAAGCAATTCCAAGTGTGGAAAATTCATGGAATGTCAAGTCTAGTGGCTTCCAAGTTGGTGTTTTCTACACAAAATCCAAGCAAGGTTCCATGGTTTGGTGGAACGTTGCGTGGAATCCATCAAAAACGCTAATAAGAATAGCGTAAAACGCCAATAAGAATAGCGTAAAAAGGAGAAAAAACGCTATTAAGAATAACATTTTTATTTATCCGTGGATTTAAACTGAGTTGTTGAGAATCTAACGGCTGAGAAAAAAGCTCCATTAAGATTGGAGTTTTTACTGTAGATTTAGCTCTATTAAGATTGGCGTTTTACGCCATTCTTAATAGCGTTTCTACTATTCCACCATTACACTTGCGCTTCCATCCACAGTTCCAAGTGCTGAGGTGGCGTGGAAGATGGAAGATGGATGGATTCCACCATAAGACTTGCTCTTAGAGTTGAAACCATTCTAATTTCTGTATATGTGAGAAAAATGTTTGTTTCACAACTGTCATTTTATTATCAATATAGGATACACTTGCTCTCATTCCGTCCTCAATCTTACATTCCCAATTAAACAAAAATATCAAATCAAGACTCTTGTTCATAAAATTGGATTCAAAATTTCGCAATAAAATATCTGAACATCTGTTTTTTTTGTTCTATTACGCAAAATGGGCACATGATTCGACAGACGTCTGAGCATACAAGTTTAGAGAGCAATCTGTTGCCAGTTTTGACCATAAAGGCTTCAGTAATCTGCCATGGTTTCTTAAGAGATCAACGAAGGGATGCGCTCCGTCTCCAAACTTCGTGGACATTCAACTTAATTTTATGTTCCTCTGCGGTGCACCCGCCGCCACATGGTAATTGTTTCTTAAGAGATCAACGAAGTGCAACAGTAACTGATTTCGTGAGAGAGCATCAAGCCCAGCTTTAACTTTGTTCTTTCAATTTTCGCAAGTACAAGGGACTCCAAGAGAGAGAAGAGCACCTCTGGGGACTCACCATCAATGCGCCTAACAACTTCAGCGCACCGTGGACAATGAACTTCACAAATTTTGCTGTAAAATGTAACAGGCAACGAACCATAGCGAACGTCTGAGAATAAGGCTCAGACCCAAGCCCAAACCAAGGTGATTAACATACCTAAGCATTCCGATGTATATCGGAATTTGGAATCCCTTACGTGGAGGATGTTTTTATATATTAACTTTCTGCATAAAATAGTTTTCCAGCCGGAGTTGCAGTTTCTTCTCCTTTCAATGGATGGAAACCGTACACAACACTCTCAACAAACTTTTCAACCTCAAACCACAATGATGTAAACAGCGGTGGCTGTTTCACCTGGGAAATATGTGTAGAACCAGTTCCACTGAGTGAAAAATTCAAAAACATGGAGGCAAGTAGATGTTTCCATCCCTATTGCACAGATTTTGTTGCCTAGTATATCGAAACAAAAGTGATTCACGACAACATGTCGGATATAAAGCCCTAATACAAACTGTTCCGTTCACTTGGATGCATTATCGTGCCGTTCGATCCTCCCAAAAAAAATATTCGAGAAGTGGTGCCGTGTTCTTTGCGAGTCTGCGGTACTTTTAGACGCATCAAAAGGTGGGTTTGTGCATGGAATATGTTTTTGCCCTAACCGCAAGTGTTCTGAATTGATTCTGAATGAGTGTGAGGGAGCTAAGTCTATGGTGAAACGATCAGATTGTCCATACTGCAAGGAAGTATTTTGTTTTAGTTGCATGGTTCCGTGGAAATAAAATCATCGCTGCCGTCTTCAAACGGGCGACACAGTGATTGATATTGATATGGAGAGAAACGATCTGTTGTTCATGGAGATGACTAAACGAAATAGATGAATCCGATGCCCAAATTGCAACGTTTGCATACAACTTCTTCCGGCGGAAGCCGAGATTTGTAGCAGCATCATCACTTGCAGGTTCTTTCCATCTCTCAATATCTTTATAACTGTGAAAAATATTTTGAAATCTAAGATAGTTTGTCGATTAACTTTCCTTAATGTTTTATTCTCCATGTGTTTATATATGTTATTAGGAATCTTATAGTCAAAGTAAGTCTTGGTCTTAGTTAGTATTATTGGTCAAGTCAAGTCATAGCTTGTATGACTTAAGTCTCTAATAAATACAATTGAACATGTCTGAATAGCCGGTCTGTGTATTGAGAAAAACAAAAATTAATCAAAAACTTTTCTTCTCTTTTACTCTCTGATATTTCACATGGTATCGGATAGGTTCTGATCCAAAACCTAAATTTCTTCACAAATTTTCTTCAATCAAGCTTAATATCTTTTTCACAATACCTTTTTCTGACTGATTCACAATCAGTTACACAAATTTTACAACAATTTTTCATCAATTTCTTCACTCAAGATTATCCGAGTTCTTGTAATATATTTGATCTGGGTTATAGTTCTGCTATTCTTGTTTACGAACGGCGTCACAAGAGAGCTAATACCATCAACACAACGACAATGACTTCCGCTGATGCTTCTGGTAATTCTCAGAATTTTCAACTTCCTTTTACCAAACCAATTTTGTCTCATTAAAATTGGATGGTTCGAAATTTCTTTTATGGCGTGATCAATTTGAGTCGATCTTGATTAGCACTGACTGGTAAGGTCATGTTAATTGTGAAATTCAAAAACCACCGGAAAAAGTTTTAATTGATGGAGTACTTAGTTTGAACCCTAGATGGATTCATTGGAGGAAAATGGATGTGTTTGTTGCTAGTTGTTTAAAAGCTACATTCACAACAACTGTTTCTGGAGATGTCTTTGGGTTAACTTCTCCTAGGGAAATTTGGGAATATCTTGAATCAAGTTTTAGATCACAGTATCTTTCTAGGAAAAATATGTTAAGAGCACAATTATTTGGAATCAAGAAATGGAATTTGACTGTAATGGTGTATCTACACAAGATAAAAGAGATTGCTGATTCTCTTGCTTCCATTGGAGAAAGAGTGAATGATTTTGATTCTTTAATGCATGTTCTCAATGGATTAGGAAGGGAATATGACAATTTTGTTATTTATGCTCAAAATAGAGATATTCCTTACTCATTTGGTGAACTAAAAGCAAGACTCATTGCTCATGAACAATGGATTAGTGATCAGGAGAGGGATAGTACTATTATATTTGATGCTCAAACTCCTACTGCATATTATGGAAGAAGTAATAATGGTCCAGGGTATAATAAAAATAATAATAAGAAAAAGAATGGGTCTAATTCCAATTTTTGCAACAGTAAGAATACTGGTTCAAAACGACATATGCACTTTACTAACAGTCATAATGGGCATACTGCATCTGGAGCTCCAAGAGGTGCTTCTTCATCAACTAGTGATTCCCGAAAAGGGCAATGTGACTTTTCTAAATTAGAATTTCAAATTTGTAGAATGAAAGGACACTATGCTAGTTGATGTCACTTTAGATATTATCCACCACCAGCTAATGGTTATCTTGGAGTTTCTAATTCTTCACTACAACAACAAAATGGGAATAACAGTGCTAGCACTTCACATGGTTTTTCTGGGTTTAATATGAATGTTATGTCTGCCAATGATGATCCTTCAATCTCAAGTCAATGGCTATCTGATTCTGGTGCCTCTGCTCACATGACTAGAGATTCTTCATTACTTCAAAATACTTCTTCTTACAAAGGAAAAAGAAGTGTTGCTATTGGCAATGGTAAGTCCTTACCTATTTCTCTAACTGTTAATTCAAATTTATGCACTCTTACTGCTACTTACAAGTTACAGAACATCCTTCATGTACCTGATATGAAGCAAAATTTGTTATCCATAAGACAGTTTCTTACAGACAACAATTGCTATTTTAGACTTGATCCTAAATGGTATGAGATTAGAGACTTGTTTACTGATGTTGTTTTAGAAAAAGGCATAATTGTCAATAATATTTATCTAATTTCTTCTTCATCTCTTCATCATTTTTTTTATTTGAATGCTTCTCCTGAATTATGGCATAGTAGATTAGGTCACCCTTCTACTAAAATAATACAACAACTTCATTCTTCTAAAAATATTGTTCTTACTTTTTCTAAATCAAATTCTTTATGTCATCCCTGTCAAATTGCTAAAAGTAAACGATTGCCTTTTCAAATCTCTTTATATCATGCTCTCACTCCTTTATCTTTGATATATTGTGATGAATGGGGACCTTCACCAGTTTGTTCTTTACAAGGTTATAGATATTACATACTTTTTATTGATTATTTTAGCAGGTTTCACTGGATTTATCCAGTGGAACTGAAATCTGATGTTCTGAAATGTTTTGTTCATTTTAAAAACTTAACAAAAAATTTGTTTCAACAAAAATAAAATCTTTTCAAACTGATGGTGCTAGTGAGCTTATCAAAGGACCATTAGGAAATATCTTACTACTAGTGGGATTGCTATTAAAGTTTCTTTTCCAAAAACGCCAGAACAAAATGGACTTGCTGAAAGAAAACATCGGCACATCACTGTAATGGGAAATATATTGCTTTTCAACTCTTCTTGTCCAAAATATTTTTGGTTTGATGCTTTTTTAACAGCTACCTATCTTATTAACAGAACTCCAACCCCTATACTCAAAAGAAAATATCATTTTGAAGTTTTGTATAACACATCTCCTGATTAAAGCTTTCATAGAGTTTTTGGCACTGTGTTATCCTTTCTTGAGTCAAACTAGACAGGATAAACAGTCACCTAAATCAGTTCGACGTGTCTTTATTGGCTATAGATCTTTGCATAAGGGTTATAAGTGCTATGATCCTGTTCTTCGAAAAGTTCATGTTTCTCGAAATGTCATTTCGCATAAGCTGAGTTTTATTTTTCAGATACTTCAAAGTCTTTACCATCTGAAACTCATCTTACTCCGATTTCTTCTACTGAGATTCCATCTGTTTCTGTTACTAATGTTACAAACACTGCTACTTCTAGCTCCATTGTCACTATATCAATGAGAGGCATTTCAAAACCAAAAATATTTCAAGATCATGTCATGCATTCGGTTTTAGTTAAACATCATATTCCTGTTGCTTTTTCTTCCTTATAAGATATTCCATCTGAGCCAAAAACTTTTAAAGATGCTATACAACATCCTAAGTGGCAATTCTCCATGAAAGAATAACATCAAGATCTAAAGGATAATCATACATAGGACCTTGTGCAACCAGAACCACACATGAATATACTTGGATGTAAGTGGGTATACAGAATTAAACTGAAAGAAGATGGTACCATTGATAGATTCAAGTCAAGACTAGTGGATTTAGGATATAACTAACCAGATGGTGTTGATTATAATGAGACTTTCAGTCCAGTGGTCAAGTCAATAATTGTTAGAGTAGTTTTGGTTCTAACTATTACAAACAGTATGAGTATTAAGCAATTAGATGTTTCAAATGCTTTTCTACATGGTTATTTGAATGAAGATGTGTATATGACTCAGCCTCAGGGCTTTGTTGATCCAAATTTCCCAGATCATGTTTGTCATTTGAAAAAGAGTTTGTATGGCTTAAAACAGGCACCAAGAGCTTGGTTTAATATATTTAGTACTTTTCTGGTTAAATTTGGTTTTCAAAGGTTAGTATGTGATTATTCAATGTTTATACATACTTCTTCTTCTACTGTGATGATTCTTTTACTTTATGTGGATGATATAATACTCACTGGTAATTATGATGTTCTTATGAACACTTTGGTTCAAGTTTTAAGTGCTGAGTTTTCTATGAAGCAGTTGAGTGATTTGAGCTATTTTATGGGAATTGAAGCTATTAGGAATGAGGACTCTATACTTTTGACACAGAAAAAGTACACTTTAGAGTTACTAACTAAGGAAAATATGCTTGATTGTAAGCCTTGTAATACAACAATAGTAAAATAATCAAGATAATATATTCATGATGGAGTTTTATTCGAAAATGCAGCAGAGTATAGAACTATAGTTGGCAGTTTACAATATCTCACTATTACAAGACCTGATATATCTTTTGGTGTTAATTATGTATCCCAGTTCATGCATGCTCCTACAGATATCCATTTACTGTTGGTTAAAAGAATTTTAAGATATCTCAAAGGTTTTATTGGTTTAGGTCTTACCTTAAGGAAAGGGGATACAAGCTTAATTACTGCTTTTACTGACTCTGATTGGGCTAGCTGCCCTGATACTAGAAGGTCTACTTCAGGTTATGCAATCTTTATTGGAATTTGTTTTATAACATGGTCAAGCAAAAAGCAACCTACTGTGTCAAGATCATCCGAAGAAGCATAATGCAAAGCTTTATCTGTTGTGGCTTCAGAATTAGAATGGTTGTCTAATCTATTTAAGGAATTACATCTTTCAGTAACTTATCCAATACTTGTGCATTGTGATAATACTTATGCAATTTGTTTAGCATCTAATCCTGTGTTTCATGCCAGGGAAAAACACATAGAAGTTCAATATCATGTGGTCAGGGATTTGGTTACTTCTGGCTTTCTAAAGATTCAACATGTTGCATCTGTCAATCAGCATGTAGATTTATTCACCAAAGGGCTCTGTTTTCCTGCATTCTCTTCTTTGCTTCAATAATTACTGGGTGTTTCTCTTTCTCACGTTTCTGATAATGATACTGCTGCAGAAGATCTTTCCTCAACTGAGAATGATGATATACATTTTATAGGATTTGCCTCACAGTCTTTTATTGGTCATTAAACTGTGTCTTGTTCTTTTGTTTTTCTTTCTTTTTGTGTCAAGTTCATATCTGTGTCTGTCAGTATGAACTTGAGGGGAGCTATTAGGAATCTTATAGTCAAAGTAAGTCTTGGTCTTAGAAAGTATTATTGGTCAAGTCAAGTCATAGCTTGTATGACTTAAGTCTCTAATAAATACAATTGAACATGTCTGAATAGCCGGTCTGTGTATTGAGAAAAACAAAAATTAATTAAAAACTTTTCTTCTCTTTCACTCTCTGATATTTCACAGATGTAAAGTCCAATTTTGTCCTCTTTGCCGAGAAAATCCTTGTGTGTGCGCACAAACTGGCTGGTGGGGATGTCTGCTACTTTTACCATTTTTCGGGATCATCTTGCTTTTGTTTATGCGTCCCTGGACTTGGGTGTGAGGATTGAAAGACTTATCACTCAAAGAACCGCCTTGAATGTATTGTGAGATTGTTTTACTGTATGGGTGTATTGAAGGTGAGTGATTTAGCTGGAAGTGATTTTCTGTTTGTGACCAAGGCCCTGTTGTGTGCAAATATATTCACTAATACAGTATCTGTTTTTTATTTGGTTTTTGTGTTCTTTTTAGAACAACTTCTCCATTTACAAAACCATTCTGAACGTCTTGTACATTAGCATAAGCATAACACATATCCCAAGCAGACGTGCAATGAAAAATCCATGAATCCTTTTACAAATCCCAACATTATTCTTCAATGAGCCTCCTTATTTCAAAATAGTTCACCAACTCACAAACTATATGGTGACAATAACTAAATAAAGTTGGTTTTGCTCTAAAGTTGTGCCATATGTACACAAATTTAGATTTGGAAGATGTCAAGACGAGAGTTTCAATATGGCTCCTCATCGTATAAGGGGCCGTTAGAAAAATAACAGAATGCTCAATTTCAAAACGGCATGGCTACAAACTATCCTTGCGCAATATAACTACCTAAAAGCTGGTAGCACGCCCAGTGATGATCCTACGGACCAAATCTGATGGCTCGCAATAAATCCCCAGCCCACTGTATATTGACAATGAAGGAACCAAGTTGGCTTTCCTCTAAGGTTGCCATGGACTACACAGTGGGAATACACATTTAGGACAAGTCAGGACTAGGCGACCAGCCGAATGAGCACCTCCTGCAGGTGGAAAAGGTGAATTCGAGTAATATGTAATTCCCAATGCCCCCCCCCCCCCCATAGGGTTCGCCATCAACGTGCATAACGAGATTAATATAAGCCAATTTTGGTTTGAAGAGGCTACTATCACGAGCCTGTATAATAAAAAATCTTTGAGAACATAAGGCTCAAAGCCAAGCTCAGGTGATGAGCTCTTCTAATTTCCGATGTGATTCCGATATTTATCCAAGTTATGTCTATCCAAGTTATGTAACTAGATATACCGGATATTCGTTTATGATGAGGAATCCCCTACGAATGGGTGTATATATGTGGTATTATTGAATTCATTCACAACGCAGCCACCAACTTCTATTCTTCCGATGGAAACCATGCATGAAAAGTTCACAAAACTATTCAAGAACTCAAACCAAAACAATGCAACCAGCGGCGGCTGTTTCACCTGCGAAATCTGTACAGAGACACTTCCATTGAATAAACAGTTCAAAAACATGGAGGCAATCAGTGGATGTTTCCATCCCTATTGCACAGATTGTGTCGCCAAGTATATCGAAACAAAAGTGATTCATGACAGCATGTCCGATATAAAGTGCCCTAATACCAACTGTTCCGTTCACTTGGATGCATTATCGTGTCGTTCGATCCTCCCAAAAAAAATATTCGAGAAGTGGTGTCGTGTTCTTTGCGAGTCTGCGGTACTTTTAGATGCATCCAAAGCTGGGTTTGCGCATGGAAGATGTTTTTTCCCTAACCGCAAGTGTTCTGAATTGATTCTGAATGAGTTTCAGGAAACTAGGTCTTCGGTGAAACGATCAGACTGTCCAAACTTCAAGAAAGTATTTTGTTTTAGTTGTATGGTTCCATGGAATCAAAATCATCAATGTCATCAAACATGCGATACAGTGGTTGATATTGATATGGATAGAAACTGTGTTTTGTTCATGGAGATGGTTAAGAGAAAGAAGTGAGTTCGATGTCCGAATTGTAACCATTGCATTGAACCAGTTTTACAGAGCGAGGGTTTTTGCAACATCATCACTTGCAGGTTCTTTTTAGCTCTCTCTATATCTTCAAACTAACATCTTGTTAATTTGTTTTCTCCTGACTTACCTGGCTTGGATATAACTTTCTTGGATGTGATTGAAGTCACATAACTCATCTAGATGTGACTTGATCTTATTATTTTTTGAGTGACTTATCTGACTCAAAAATATGAGTTAGTGGTTTGTTCCCATGAGTCAGGGATATTTTATTACCGGACTCCATATTTTATTACCCGACTCCAACCGAATTGGGGTACGACTCAGATTAAGATCCAGATTTGAATCACACAGATAACGACATCGGATTCGAATGGAGTCATGAACCAAGTCAGATCCAAACACTGAATCAGCAAGAAAACAATCATGTTGTAAATATTTCTATCAACCACTAGTCCAATTAATTAATACCTAAGACGAGTCAAGTGACAGGTAAAAACCTAGGTACAAAATGATTACTTACCAGTATGATATTCTCTTTGACTAAATGTTTTGTTTTGCATTTTTTTTTGGGTTATTTGCTTTTTGGTACTTATATTTTGTCCAATGTTAGTATTTGGTCTAACTTTTGTCCAACTTAGGATTTGGTACTTGGAAATAACGTTGACCTACGTTGACCCGTTAAATCTTGACTTCTGTTTAGTAATTATTTAAAAATAAAAAATAAATATATTTTACTTAACATCGTTTACATAGCCGTCAGCTGAGAAGCCTAATTGATGTTCTCCGGCAAATGAAAACTCCAACCAAACTGATTTAGATTGAAACTTAACCGACATGCACCACCATCACCAAACTACGAATTAAGACCACCACCAAGCTATAAAGATCAACACCACCTAATATTTTTCATCATTCAAAATAGCTACCACGACCCATAGTACTCTATAGGGTTCATCATCATTCAAAAAATCGAAATTGAGGAAACAAAGATGAACTCTCTAATTGCAATTGATAATGAAAATTCAATACAATTAGGGGAAATTCCAATTCACAAACCACAACAACAGATTCGACATAAACCCAATTTTTAGAAATTGAGTGAAACTGTAACAAATTCCCACATCAATAATTGATCATCAAGATCCAATGATGAACAAAATCAACATTCTCTGCTACTGAAATTTGGGGAACAAAAAATAAAGAACAACAAGATTCACTAGATTCACCGTACCCTTCTAAACCCAAATCAAATCTGTGAATCTGCAACAAGAACTAATCATTTCTTCTCCTTTTTATGAAAATCAGCCATTGAACCCAAAGAAGAATCAATACCCTAACTTAACAAAATTGTATTGCTACTAAATCCTAATCATCTCTGCAAAAACGATTACATAGCCTTTATTTGGTTTCTTCTTTCAGAATCTTCAAAAATCAAACCCTAGATTTTATATCTCTGCCACAATAGTGTTCTTCATCATTTGATGCAATTGATGCAAAGATGATATGTCTATATGATGGGTTTCAATAAAAAGAAGAAAAAAAATTACAGGGGAAAAGAAGGAGATCAAATAGAGAGGTGATAGCAGACAACTACAGAGAGAAATAGTTTGAGAGTTCGTGAAAAACAATATAAAGCTCTGTTTGGTTTTGACCGATGTGACTCGTTTTGGACCGGTATGACTCGTCATAATAGGTTAAGGACTTGGTTAGTCATTGTTACTAAAGTAGAAGATATTTTGGTATTTTTACAAATATAATTAACTGAAAATTTGACTTAACAGAGTCAACGAAGGCCAACGTGAAGTCCAGGTACCAAACACTAACTTGGACAAATGTTAGACCAAACACTAACATTGGGCAAAATGTAAGTACCAAAAACCAAATAACCCTTTTTTTTTCTTTTTTTCTTTTTTTTTGTTTACAGATGTAACACTCAATTTTGTTATGGATGCGGAGCCAATCCCTGTGTATGCAACCAACCAAGGTTTGAAAAATGGGTCACGTCCCAGGTCACGGGTACTAGGCGTGAGCGTTATAACGCGTTTTGACGGGGGTGAGCACATTATGGGCCAAAAACGCGTTAAATAGGAATGAAACGCGTTTTTTTGACTTTTTTTTTTTAATAACGGGTGTGATAACGGTTAAATAGGAAAAATAAATAAATTGTGATATGAATTTCCTATCTAACGGTAATCACATGCGTGAAAACGGTTATAACGGGTCTAAATAACGTTGTGACTACGTTTTTTCATTTTTTTCTGGTTTATTTGCTTTATTTGATTTTTTATTTATTTGTTTTAGGGTTTTTTACATACAAATTTATGGATATCTTGTAAAAATTCATAATCATGAGTTTATGACTTGTAGCAATGCATTGTAGTTATCGTCTACCGATAATATTTATACACGCATACTATCACTATCAACTTGATAATATCAAGTTGTCACTTGGATAGTTGAATGCACTCCCCAATCTTTCTAATAATGCATATCCGTATGCAAAAGCAGTCAAAATTTTGTTGTCGATGATAAATGAAATTGATAAAAAGATATTATTGGAGAGAGTATGGGTGTACACTCATGTCGGATGGTTGGAAAAACAAAAATAACCATACGATTGTAAACTTTTTAGTTTACAGTGGCCATGGAACAACATTTTTGAAAAGCGTTGACATCGGGCATAATCGGTTGACAACAGAGTATTTGATGAGTTTGTTCAGACCGTTTATAGAAGATATTGGTCCGACAAATATTGTTCAAATAGTAACTGATTAAGGATCCCAATTCAAAGTTGCAGGTAACTGTTATAACATAATTTAATGTATTTATTTATATATATTATTAATTCATTTCTCATTTTGTTTTAATAGGTATGAGATTGTCCATAGAGTATGGTACATTTTTTTGGGTACCTTGTGCAGCTCATGTGTTGGATTTAATGTTGGAAGATACTGAAAAATTCCCGTTTGTTAAAGGTATGATTGCAGAAGCTAGAAAAATCAGTAAATTTATTTATAATCATGCTTGGGTTCTTGCTAGATTTAGACAACATTCTGGGGGACGCAATCTATTGCGCCCTGGCTTAACAAGGTTTGTGACAAATTTTATCGCAATCAAAAGTATCATTGATCAACGTACTGCAATCGAGAGTCTTTTTGTAGACCAAGAATTTGTGAACTCGCCAGAGCGAAAAACTCGTACGGCTAAAGATGTGAAAAACATTTTTTTGAATGAGATGTTTTGGCACACATGCCAAAACGCATGCATGATGGTTGGTCCTTTATTGAAAATGGTCCGTTTCTTGGATTCCGATAAACCTACCATGGGTTATTTGTTTCATGCACTTGCTACATGTGTGGAAACTATACAAAGGGGTTTGGGTACAACTCGAAATAATTCTATTGTAGGTGTGATAAACCGACGATGGAAAGATCAGTTGAGTTCTCCTCTTCATGATGCGGTGCATTTTCTAAATCCATATTATATCTACAACCCAGCAGCCAATCTCATCAACAATGAAATTTCTCAGCACCAAGTTTGTTTTAATGAAGTTATATCAAAAATTATTAGTAGCCCTCAAGACCAAGCGACATGCATGCTAGAGGTGTGAATTTTTATTAACAATTAATTTCGTTATTAAACGAATTTCTATTAAAAGTTTATGATTTTTTTAGGCGGGAAGAATGCAAATGATGCAAGGCCAATTTACATCATCATCCGTAAGACTGGCTACTCTGCAAGGTGATCCTGTAAGCTGGTGGTTGTCATACGGTGCTCAGTTTCCATCACTCCAGTGGATCGCGGTAAGGATACTAAGCCATACAAACACATCGCCTGGATCCGAGAGGAATTAGAGTGTGTTTGAAAGAATCCACACCAAACTACGCAACCGTTTATTTTCGTCAAGAATAAATGATCTGGTGTATGTTCAGTACAATTTAAGATTAGAGCAGCAAAGAGTTCAAGGTAAAGCAAAGCGATGTTCACGATGTTCATAGCCTGCTGACAGATGAAAATATGCTTGACTGGATATCAGGGGATGACGAAACACCAATTTTACCTCATGAAGAACATTGGTTAAATGAATTGGAAGAGGAAGTGGCTAATAATCCAGAACCTCTCCCTCCACCACACGAATGGCATGATCCAGAAGTTGAAATCCCATATCAAAGGTTGCCGGTGAGTAACTTTGTTTATGACTTTGGTAATCTAACATTTGGAGACAATACACAAGGTCATGAAAATGTAAATCCCATATACAATTCTCATTACACGGTCGATCGTCCAGAAGAAGATACCCGAAGAATAAATGAAGAGTATAATTCCAATATTGATATCAATAATGAAGTAGATAATTGTAATGATGATGAGGAAGAAGACTTTGGTTATGATGACGATACTATTAATTACGACATCCAAATGAATTACGAGAACCAATATGAGGTGGAGGAGGAGGAATCAACTAAGAATCATCGAGAAAATAAACAATACTTGAATAAGTCGAAAAAGAAGTCTGGTTCAAGTTGGTTTGTTTAGGTTTAAAATTTCAAGCACTATTATCACTAGGTTACTTATTGTAAGTTTATAAAATTTGAAGTGTTTAATCATATAGGTACGATATACCTTTGTATTATTTTTAAAATTCTAGTTGTAAGTTTTAAAATAAAAATTGCATAAGAATTTCTCCAACTTAATTTTTTTCCCCTAAAAAACGGGTATAACGGGCGTGGAAATGGAAATTACGGTCTAAAAAACTTGTGTTAAAATGTTATTTAGAAGAAAAAACGGAAATATCAATTTTAGAAAAACTGAAATCACATACGTGAAAACGGTTATAACGGGTCTAAATAAAGCCGTTTTTTCCTATTTATCGGTGTTATTTAGGCAAGCGTGTCAGTGTGCCTCACGGCAACGCTATATAGGTGTGACCGTTATAACGGCCGTTTTTCCAGGAAAAACGACCGTTTTTCAAACCTTGCAACCAACTAATAAGCTGTTGGAGGAATCTGTTGCACTGCGCAGTTTTTCTGGGCTCCATAGTTTTGGTTTTGCTTTTACTAGTTTTAGTTTCTATTGCACTACAGAATTTATCAGTATACCTTGGGATATCGCATTTACCTTACAACTCCCTAGGGAAAATGTTTGAAGCTCTCAAGAGCATACGCTGGAAAAATAATAATTAATGTGTTGCCATGCATATGGTATCTAATTTGATCACGACGATCGAAATAGTGTTTAATACACCATTACCCGGTGTGTAAATCTGTTGGTGTGTTTGAACGGGTATATTCTTTTTCGATCGTCTGTGAGATCAAGTCATAAAAAAAAACAGTTTTGTTTGAACATCTTTTTCCTATGCACTTAGGATCGAAATATCCCAAGCAATGAGGTAGCCATCCAAGTTGAAAAAGGTGCTGTTTAAGCATCTAAGGTGGTGGTAGTTGTAGAAAATAATTCGAACTCTACAATAATTCATGTGTGGTCCAAAAATAGCTTGGTAGAGGGAGTAATTCGTCGGTACCACACAGACTAAAGTCTGAATCTCTTCCTTTATAGAATCTTCCTCTACATTTATCCACGACTTTTCACAACCATTAGTTAGAACATTCAATGGGATATACAGATCAGAATAATTCATTGAAAACTTGTATGTTTTGCTCAATTCAATAAAGGCTGCTTGTAGAAAAAGATCATAAAATGTACTCAATTCACTTGACTCTATTCAGCACCCATTGATCCTTTGTTTTCTTCGATAAAAGTCGTACGTGAAGTTGACATCTAGTGCTATTTTCTAGTCAGTCATACGTGATTTCGGTGCATAGAAAATGATAATAACCTATCTGAAGCTTTGTCTTATGTTCATTCCTTCCCATAAGTTTCCATTTTCATCACAAGCAACCATCTTTTTTTCCTTGTTTGATCTGTAATGGATATTGTGAGTCCGGTCCTAGACATATTCTCCCGTCTATGGACTTGTTCTTCTCATCAAACAGATTATGTTCGAAAACTCAAAAATAATCTAGTTACATTGGAGACTTCATTTAATACATTGAGATGTAAAAGAGATGATGTGAATAAAAGAATTGAGATGGCAGAGACGAATCCAGCAGAACCAGCAAAGCGCACAAATGTGGTTAGTGATTGGCTCCAAAGAGTACAAGCCTTAGAGGAAGAAGTACAAAATATGTTAGACGACAACGAAGCTATCAAGTACGATGGAGGATGCTATTTTTGTTGTTGGGGTCGAAAAAATTGTTGGAGTGCTTACAAACTGGGGAAATTAGTGTTTCGAAAACAGATCTCCGTGGAGAGTTTGTTGATGGAAGGCAATTTCCAGGACGTCACTCATAGATGTAAACCAGATCCTCTTCAACAGATTCCCACCGTTGAGGTTGTCGGCATGGATGCAAAACATAATGAGCTATTGGAGTTATTGGTTAACCACGAAAATGACGTGGCAATTGTAGGTTTATATGGAATGGGAGGAGTTGGGAAATCTACTATTTTAAACAAGATTAACAATGAGTTTGCCAAAAGAGAACAATTCAATTTGGTATTTCGGATTGTGGTGTCTCAAGATCTGAACATAAGAAGTATTCAAAACCAAATTGGAAAGAAACTAGGAGTATCATGGACTGAAGAAACTGAAACAGATGAAAGAGCTAGCGACATATTCAAAGTCTTAAAAAACCGGAAATTCTTGTTGTTGTTAGATGATATTTGGGAAGAAATCGGGTTAGAAACAATTGGAGTTTCAAAGGATATCCTCCAAAAAACAGGGTCTAAGGTTGTATTCGCGACAAGAGATAAGAAAGTGTGTGGGTTTATGGAAGCTGATAGAAAAATCAAAATTGAGTGCCTAGACGAGGATCAAGCTTGGAGTTTATTTCAACAAAAGGTCAAGCAAGAAGCGCTAAGTTGTCATCCAGATGTACCTGTGGTTGCCAAAAAAGTTGCGAAGGAATGTTGTGGTTTACCTTTAGCTCTCATAACTATTGGTCGAACCATGTCTAGCAAAACTGATCTTCAACAATGGCAACATGCGCTACATACTCTACAGGAATCTGCGTCACAGTTTTCTGGTATGGCTTGTCAATTATTTTCAATTACTAGAAACATATTTACTTTTATTCATAGTCTGTCAAACTAAGATAATTTCATTTTTAAAGATCAATATTTATGAATACTGTTGTTGAAGAATCAATATTTATTTAATTTTTATAATAATAATTTTCGGGTGAAATTGAAATAAATCTAAGTCTCCTACATTATGGGTTCTCAGGTATGGCCGATAAAGTATTAGCTATTATGAAGTATAGCTATGACAATCTGGAGACCCAAAAGTTGAAGTCTTGTTTTTTGTATTGCTCGTTATACCCAGAAGACTATTCGATTTATATATACGAACTTATTGGAGTTTGGATAGCTGAAGGGTTTCTGGACAACGTCGATGATTTTGTCAAAGCTCGAAACGAAGGTTTCGATGTGATTAGATGTCTTACAGATGCGTGTTTGCTAGAAACTGGGTTTTATCTTGGGGTAAAGACGGAATATTTTTTAAAAATGCATGATGTAGTTCGTGATTTGGCAATTTGGGTAACCTCAGATCTCGGGAGAGAAAAAGGAACATATTTAACGTTACAGGCACAAAGCACACTAAAGCTTCACGAATGGGAGAAAGCAAAGAGGATTTCTTTGATAGGAAATAGAGCAATTAAAATACTTAATGGAGCACCACACTGCTCGAATCTCTCAATTTTGTTACTTCGTGATATTAATATCTGTGTTATATCTGATGACTTTTTCCAGTTCATGCCCATGCTTAAAGTTTTAAGTATGTACAGTGTGAAACTCAAGAAACCCCCAACTAGCATGTTTTCGCTATCAAACTTACAATCCCTGTATATGCCAGAATACATTGAAGATGTCGTTCTAAAACCAGGGAGTTTAGCTTCTTTTACAAAATTGAAGATCTTATGCTTACCTTATTCTTGTTGTCAGTGGGAAGTTGAAGGTGGACCAAGCCTTCGTGAATTAGAAAGTTTACAACATCTGACTGGTCTTATGATCACAATTGGAACTGGTCTTGCTCTTCAAAGGTTAGTAACAAGTCCAATATTACAGTCGTGCACAATATACTTGACCATTAAGTATTGTCCAGGCGTTAGCTCCCTCACACTTTCACCATCTTTACCATGGTCACCAGCATCATTGCTTAGTCTTGGAGACATGATTCGACTTGAATTGCTACAATGTGATGAATTAGAAGAGTTCAGAATCATGAGTTGGGATGAGGTAACTTTGTTCACAACTTTGAAGACCTTATACATTTTGTTCATGCCAAAGTTAAGGATTGTGTGGGATGTGCCTAAACGACCATTCTGCTCCTTGAGCCTTAAACATGTAGCAATTAAAGGTTGTCCTCGGTTGAATGATGTTACATGGCTGATCTATGCTCAGAATCTTGAGACACTATTCTTGGTTGAATTGGATGGATTAGTAGAGATAATATCTGATGGTTTTGCAACTCAAGAGAAGATAACAAATACGTTTTCAAGATTAAATCATTTGAGATTGGGCTCTCTAAGGAATTTAAATAGGGTATGTGACCATAATGTGAAATTCTTTCTCTTGGAAAAAGTTTTCGTGGTGGGGTGTCCAGAATTGAAGAAGCTGCCATTTAACACCAACAGCTTCATCCCTCACACCTTAGAGACAATTGAAGGAGAGAAATTATGGTGGGAAAGGCTAGAATGGGAAGATGAAGCCACCAAATCTAATCTTGCTCGTTATTTTCGTGAAATTAATTCTTTTGATTTTAACATTAAGTTTTGAATGTAGTTTAGAAAATTCAATTTACTTTTGTTTCTCTACCTTTTGTAGTTACAAGTATATCAAGCACCAACTCTATCTTTTATTCTTAGCAATTGACTATTGCTGTTTATAAAATTTGGTTTGATTGTGAAAAACAAAAAACTTGGAACCAAATGACTTACGTAGTTAACATGCATGCATGCTTTAAATGTATCAGTCACAGTATAAGACTGTACATGCGTGGTAAGAATATATGTCTATGAGACCATTGCTGGTGTTGTTGCGTTGGTAATTAACTGGAGGAAGAGGTGCTAGTGCGACCATGTTTTATTGTAAATGGGGACATTTTTTCGGGAAGAACTCAAGTTGAAGTGGGAAATTAATAGTAGTGTACTACTCCCTCCGTCCCACTATTAAGTGACATATTTGATTTTAGTTTTTTGTCCCACTAATAAGTGACCTATATCACTAAAAAATGAGATATTTCTAAAATTATTCTTTTAGTTAATTATGAAAAATATAAGAAATATGCAAAATTTGATAGGCATGTATATATTCGTTACGTAGGTGTTTTAAAATGATTTTCAATGGTATAAAGTTTGCGAACATCCTTGGAGTAGTTTAAGAGATAAATCATTTTAAATTTTACTAGTTATTATCCATTAAGGGTATAATTATAAAAATGCTTAAAAGTATTATTTTCCTTGCTTGACTTAAAAATTTTGCAAACTTAAACTAGGCCACTTAATAGTGGAACGGAGGGAGCAGTATTTAGACATTTTTTCTTTGCTGAAAAAATTGCCACTTTACACGTATAGTGTACAATCGATTTTCATCGAAAATGGTCCTAGGTCTGGTCATACTGATGAGCTTAAAATTGACAGGAAGCCGAGATTTTTGCTCATAACCATTGGACAATAGGTAAACTAAATCATTTTTTTAGATTCTTTTGCGCTTCAATAGAAGTACTTGATACAAACAAACGCCTTATTATTTTCATGATGTAGAGATGTAAATTTTAGTTTACAGGTGAATAACTAAAGTCCTGGATTATGGATGACTAAATGAGGCTCATGGTACAAGGCCTGAATCGATGTAGCAGCATCCATAGCTCCAATAAATGCAAATCATCCTTGGTGATTTATCCTCGACCAACCAAAATTTATCCTCTGCATCATATTAGAATAGGTTGGAGTCTCTCATAGAAAAGGTCGAATATCAAGCATTGAATTGCTATCCAAATGTACCAGATCTCACGATAATAGTCACAAAAGAATGTCCTCGTCTTTCATGTATGTCAATGTCCCTGTATTTTCTATTCCAGTAGGTTTAGGCTTTAAGATAGTTTTTGTTGTGGTTGTTGTTGTTAAAACCTTCTTTGCGTTTAAAAGGTGGCCTAACAAACGAATGCATTCTTTTATGGTGTGACATATATTGCTCTACATTTATTGATGGTTGAAGTGTATGAAAATAACTCCAACTTATTTAGGTGCAAAGAAATCAATGGACAAGTAGACAGCGAACATCATGTATGTGGTGCAGAACAGAGCAGAGGTAGATATTAGTGAAGTCTTTTTGTCTTCTTTCGTCTAGTACACTAAATTCTCGCAACTAAATAATGTAAGAATCACAAATACGTATTGTCATGAAATATTAATAGTGTTTATCTCTATATATACCTAAAACCAAAACTAGGGTTAGCTACATATGCCCCCCTTCTTTAATGGCAACAACTCTTAGTTGGGAAACACTAACCATTTATCATTTTTGGTTCCCGCACGTTCCCGCACTATTTACGTTCCTGCACGTATTTTCGACTGTGTTTTGCATTCCTAAGGCGGAGAGTCACACTTTTTAATAGAATCCTATTTTTGGGCTGAAAATGGATGGGTTTTTGGGGCTAAATGAGGTCATGAAATAACAACCCATAGGATCCCTTATCCATTATTTTTTGTAATGTCTAATTTACCCTTAATTTGATTAGTGCTAATTAACTTGATTAAGCTAACTAATCAGTCTTAGTTAGGGATGGCAATTTGCCCCACCCAAACCCATCCTCGTGGGAACCCGCCCCTACTGGTTAGGGTTTTACCCGTATAAACGGGGAACGGGGCGGGGTATGGGGAATCCCCGAAAATAGTGATGCGGGGATGGGGTGGGGACCTTGAATCCCCACCCCATACCCGCCCCATATCATAACCTATTATATTTGAACGAGGAACTTTTTTGGAAGATAACAAAGAAGATCATGATGAAATGATTAACATAGAGGAAGATGGTTAATAATAAGGAACTAAAAAGTAAAAGGAATCATAATACTCAATTGTGGATCAATTGTTTCCTTTATTTTTCAGTTTTAGTTGTTTATTATAAATTTAGAATTTTAAAATGCACGCTTATTATTATCGTTTGAATTTGAACCATTATAATTATTTACAAAATTTGAAATATTTATTGTAATGTTATGGTAACCCATGGGAAACCCATCCCCCACGGGGATTTCCCATACCCGTCCCCGCCCCATTTTTATGAGTAGCGGGTAGGGGATGGGTTTTGTTTTTTTGAACGGGGTAGGGGATGGGATTAAAGGTCCCCGCCCCATTGCCATCCCTAGTCTTAGTGAATCGATTAGACTAATCAAAACATTAATCTTTTGCAAATCAAAACTTGATTTTTTTGAGTTTTGAAGAATGAAAAATGGTGATTTGGTGAAATTTGATCTTATAATCAACTCCCAACATCAATTTCATCAATTCAAATCCGTCAAAAATATGGAATTTTATGCTGTTACGGCCAGGAAATTGTGTCGAACCAGACGTAATGAAGCAATTACGGTTAGGATGTGATGCATTCCCATCCGTAAACACTAATAACGAATGGGAAGTTAAGAACTTCTAGCCGTTATTCAACGAGAATCTCCTGAGTCTGTATTACGGCTGGGAATTCTTATATTTCCCGTCCGTAATTTAATGTGTAAGCTGAGAAATTTTGATTTTCAACATGAATACATACTATGATTGAAAATTAGTAATACTTTCATTAATTAGACCAAAATAAAACTCATTACATACTTAATAGATCCCCGTTACAAAGTTGGTTTTAATAACATCCCTTTCGATGTATTAAGAAGTCTTTGATGATGGCGAATTGATCTTGAGCTGCGACTTCTCTATCAGTCTCAACTCTAAGTCGAAGTTGGTTGCACATACGACGTAAAGCCATATATTCTTCCACATTTTTGCGTATGTCTGAAAATCGAAGATACAATTCAACCCCATCGCGGTTGTTAGTGTTACCTATTTCACTACAAAAATTCTCAAAAATATTACTCCAATACGATTTACTGGCTAAACCACCTTGCTTTCATTCTTCTCCATTCTTTTGGATAGAATAGTACAAATTTTTTGCAAAGAGATAAGTCTTCTTCCAAAGTGTAGTTGGGTTTATCCTTTGAGTACATTACATTGATTTTGTAGGAGTTTTGGTGGAGATTATTGACGTAGAAGGTATGATTTTGTTTTGGAATGAGTGGTTATATGGAGGTGGAGTTAGTTCAAGTTTAAATAAGTGGTTGAATAGCTAAAACCTTCTAGAGATCATTCATCAAACGGATCTATTTTTCAAAATTCAAATAACTATCCGATATGATGTGGTATTCATAATTATCGGTATTTACGGCTTGGAAATAGCAGGGGAGACCCAGCCGTTATTATGTATAAACTTGTAGGATTCGTGGTGTGTCATATTTACGGCTAATTAGTTCAAGACCTAGATAATAGTTGTTATTTTTTGTCAGAATTACGGCATGGATATATAGGAAATTCCAACCCGTAACCTTATTACGGCCAGGAGCTTCAAATGTCCACCAAGCCGTAAACCCGAGCTGCAAAATTATGTCATCTTTACGGCTCGGAGTGCCAACCGCAAAAAAATACACGACTCAGAAACATAGCCGTAACCCAGATTCAGTTAAATTTTGAGTCTCCAGTGAAATATACGGCCAGGTATTTCCTGACCGTAATATAGTTACGGTTACGTTTACTAACCGTTTTTTTATAACGGCCGGGACTTTCCATCCGCAATCCTATGCAAGTATATTTGACAAGGATTATATGCACTTTCGGCTAGGTTATGTGAAGGATCGACCTAGCCGAAATTGCACAAAAAATTAGTGAATCTTGATTGTTCCTCAATTTTCTTAGATTAGACAATTGGAAAGACTAGCATTCATTAATAAATACAAAGTTTTAAAAATTCATCCATCCAAATCCATAACCAAACAACAACAAAAAGTAAATAGACAAAGTCTTAGATAATAAAAGATCCATGAAGTAATATAATAAAAAGTAAATAGTCATTCACTTTCAGTTGATCCCTCCTCCGACGTGATTTGCAAAAACTCATCCAAATCGTTCCTTGCCATAGGTTCCACAACTTGTTCTATAACTCTATATTTTGTACCTCGACCGCTGCCACCTTGAATTGGAGCCTTTTTACCTCCACCACGTACACCTCTAGCACTTGTTCCAGCACGGCTAACTTTTGCACTTGTTCAAGTACCTCGACCTTTTTCACCTCGACCACCTCGAGCACTTGTTTTACGTTTTGCATCTCGACCACCACGAGCACTCGTTCCACCTTTTTCACCTCTACCACCTCGACCGGATTTTCGTTGCTTAGATTGAACTTAGTCATGGGGGGAGTGTCAGAGTCCTCGCTCGAAGAAGGATACCTAGCCTTTTTAGTTCTCCTTGGTCATTCCGGTTCATCCGGATATAAACCTCCTTTCTCAGGGATAATTATGCCTCTAACTCGATTCCCCATTAATCTTAGTTCATCTACCGTTAATCCCTCACCCAAATTAATCATACGAGTGATGTCATTGGCCACCCAATTAACTCGTTCGACCTATTTTTTCATATCAAACACACATACTCTTATTATTCATAGATAATTAAAAAAATATATATTATACAAACATAATTAGTTGTATACGTACCACCATCTTTTCCCAATCATGTTCTTCATTCCTTGATGTCTTTGAAATCTCTTTCTATACATTCTTGCAATGTATCTGCGCCTCCAGATCCAAATTTTCCATATAAGAATGAGCCCACTCTCGATACCATTCCATGTAATTCACATCCACTTGGGAAGTCCCATGAGAAGCTTCAAGGAGTCTTCTACTCATTTGGTTTACTTCTTGGGAACGAGCATTCATATGCTCGATCGCCGGTGCATTGTCATAGTTCAATTTCACCTGTTTGTCCTTAAATTGGGAGGTGGGTACGCTTAGTCTAAAACAAGTCTCTTCAGGTACAATTTTAAGGACAATACCGATTTGGCGGAGCGTTCTACGAGGATCTAAAATGACGAACCCGGTTTCATGAAACAAAGGTCCCGTATAAGTTTCCACATCAGAAAATACTCTATAACCAACTTCATCTTCTCCATCCTCATAAATTTTCAAATATGGATCAAAAGACACATCTTCAATTGTCAAAGCATCCAATTTTTTCCTCATGTCGACCATTTTCGTCTCTTTAGCCTTGTGTTGGCTCCCTCCAAAGGGGTATCTCCCTCCTATAGGTTTTTCTAGAGGCCAATTTGTATCCCGAGTAGGCCTCAATCTTTTAAAATGGTGGTAAACCCATGGCTACGACAAAAAATAAAAATTTTGTTTGTAAATAAGTTATTACACACAAACCAATATATAAAAGTAAAACAAATAAACATTTGTTACCGTAAAACAAAAAGATACCTGGATAAGAGCAACACATCCCGTAATTTATGTTTCGTTCCATCTAGAAGCTTTGCAAAGACAGTCCAACATATCAGCAGGGAGGTAGGTGGCCCACGAGTACCTAGGTACCTCATTTGTTTTCTTATCGAGACTTAGAGTCTTCAACCACTGCAAATAACAAGCATTTACCTTACTGCCTGAAAAATCGGGGAAAAGGATGGTCCCAAGAGCATGCAACAAGTAAGCTATACCCGTATGTATATCTCTTTTTGCGTCCATCACCACCAATCCACTCTGGGTCTTGCATTTATAATCCCCAAACTTATCCCTCAGACGACCCAAATTAATCTTCCTTGACATATTAACAACTTCACTAATTTCGCCCGGTGCACTAAATTTCCTATTAGATCTAGGAGGTGCTCCATACCCTATATCTCAAACTCTTCTTCCGCTTCATCTTTACCCCACCCAAGACAGTTCTTCGCCAAGGCACAAAGCTCATCAAAAGGCATGGAATTGTTGAAACCCTCAAACACTGCCTTTCCTTCCAAAGCTAGACCAGTGATTTGCTTTGTGTCATCTGGAGTTATAGTAATCTCGCCGAATGGGAGGTGAAAAGTCATAGTTTCTGGCCAAAATCTTTCTCTAAAACCACAAACTGTCACAACATCATATGTCTTCTGCAAAGCCTCGATTCCCGACCATAACCCCGAAGCTTTTACCAAAGCTATCACATCTGGATGCTCACCATTCAACGGCCAAAACCTTGCTTGTTGGTGCTTTAGTTTAGGGACCGCTTTATCCGGAAACTACAAAAAAAAAATAATGTTGTAAAATTAATAATCCATAACATATATGTAAAATAATTTATTACCTTTGTGCCACAAACCCTAGCAGCCCATGAATATGTGTAGCCAATCAAGATTGAACGATCTCTTGCCTCACCCCAAGGTCTCTCATTCCTCTTGTGGGTAAAGCCTCCATAGCATCAATTACTTCTCTTAGCATCGTCTTAAGTTTATACTTATTCTTTCCATCCTTCTTGTCCTTCTCTTTTCCCTCCTCAACTACGGATTTACCTTTATCAATAGCAGCACCACTAGAAGTGCCAACTTCAGTTCCTCCGGTAACAACAAGTACACCTTCATTTCCACCACCACTAGAAGTGCCAACAACTTCAGGAACAACAACTTTAGTTCCTTCAGTTCCTTCAGCAGCTCCAAGTTCAGTTCCTCCAGTGATTCCAACTCCATCTCCACCACCTTTATTTTCTCCAGCAGTAACAACTCCACTTTCTTTCCTTGAGTTCGCACCCAATGATTTTGCGTGACGAGGTTGCGGAGTCGGTCACTACGAGGTGTTACTTCTTGGTCTTCTTCTTTTCTTTTCCTTTATTCCAAGACAAACAAGGCAAAAAAAGCAAAAGTACATAAGAAATACGTCTGGGAAAATTTTACATAACCAAACCGTAACACCTAACACGGCTAGGAAAATTGGATAGTCCAAGACGCAATAATTATTACGGATGGGAAAAAAGTCATAGACCAAGCCGTAAAACAAATTACGGATGGGAACTTAGTAATCGACCAAGCCGAAAAATAATTACGGATATGATAACATATACGTTGGTATATTTCTAGTTCACTACTTAACACAGCATAATATACATCTAGGAAATTCCAATCCGTAATACGTAAACGGCTAGGAAACTGAATATTACGGTAAGGAACTAAAGTTACGGATAGAAAAACCGAGATGTAATTGTACTACTGCTATATACGGCTAGGAATCACCTAGCCGTATACAACTAGTTACATATAGGATTTCTCCAACTAGTACACATAGATTTAGTTACGGCTGGGAGTTCTTAGATATCCCAACCGTGTAATTTATAAACGACTAGGAAATCATCAATTCCCAAACGTTATACCTATTTACGGCTCGGAAACCAAAGAATTCCCAGCCGTAAGCATTTTCAGAAACCGTTTTTTCAGACCTAAATTTTTCCAAACCAACAGAATAATCAACGAAACGCTTAAATAAAGAGTGGGTTTTGGAATTCATACCTTGCGGCCATATCAGGAGTCTCGGCGGCTGGTGGATCTCATTCATTCACTTTATCTTGATCTTCAGTTCCATCTTCATTTGATGAAGTTGGTTGCTCTGCTTCAGTAGGAGGTTGATTCGACGAAGATTGACCTAGATTTTTCTTAGGTTTCATGGTTTTATAGAATGATTTTAATCGACGACGATTTTTTTTTTTAATCGACGATTAATCGTTGAAAAACGTTCAATGGATGAAGAAAAGAAGAAGAAGGAAAGAATATGAGAAGAAGAAGAAGAAGAAGAAGAAGAAGAAGAAGAAGAAGAAGAAGAAGAAGAAGAAGAAGAAGATGAAGAATAAGAAGGGGGCGGTTCTTTTTATCTTTTAAAGTTCCGTTTTTTTTTAATACATTAGGTAGTTAATGAGAGGGTATAAGGGAAATTAATTAAAATTATAGAGGGTATTTTTGAACTTTTACACAAATCTGATCTCCCCTATAATATTTAGGTTCCACCTAGTAATTTAGCCCCCAAAAACTCTCCCTCTATAGCCCAAAAATAGGATTCTATTAATAAGCATCAATAATAAAAGTCTCTGAAACTGTATTTTGCATTACTAAGGCGTTGCAACCACGTGGGATCCAATGGCAACGACACCTTATCTGACAATATAACCTTATGCGTTGCTAAATTAGTGACCAAACAACTGATGCTAAAAATTAGGTACGCAGACGTTTTCAAAATTATGTACCTAACAGTTCCATGTGTGCAGCTGCTCCTGACTTGCACATGTAAGAACAAGAAAGACTTTAGCTCGTGAGCAAGTCAATGTGAAGTACTCTTTAAATTGCAGATTTTAATTTAGTCCTTTTCAAATGAAAGGAAAACTTTAATTCACTCTTATTAAATTGCAGACTTTAATTCACTCGGCAAATTACATATCCAACTTAACTAATAAATTCTTCAACTGCACTATTATTTGTACCCAAAATTACTTTTGGACACGAATCACGATTGAATCGGTTATTCGATGTGTATTTTGAGTTAGGAGACAAATTAAAGAACAAATAAAGAGACAAAGGTCTAACGTGGTTCGGCATGGTTTGCCTACGTCCACGGACGAATACCCTTGGGGAGTAATATTTTATTGATATTTGTATTATAGTGTATTTTTTTTTCTCTATTCGTTCCCTCACTTTCACCATCAGGGCATCTCCATTTATACAGTTTTAAGCCCTGCAACTAATTATGCATGAAACTGGTTGCATGCATGCTAGAATCAATTCTGCCTGAAATTGCATGAAACTGCCAACCTGTTTTAATTCTGCACTTGTTGGATTTGCATGCCTCCTAGCATTAATCCGCATGAAACTGTCCTTGCATGCCTCCCTGTGTTAATTCTGCATGATGGACTGAATGGCTTCCATCCATAACGGGCTGGCAGACTGGATTGACTGGCTTACATGCATAGTGGTCAAGATCTCGGATTGACGCATAATGGGCGACAAGATGGATGGATGTTGGTGGCAAAGACAAAATGACAAAGATGGGTAGAGACCGCTGGTGTGGCATAGTACTTAACTGAAAATTGGTTGGCAGCACCGCTGGCAACATGAGTGGAAACTGCATGGCAGCACCATCGGAAACGCGACCTTGACATTGACTGATGGTTGACTTTGACCGTTGACTGGTTGTTGAATTTTACCCTTGACCATTGACCGGGAGTTGACTTTGACCATTGAACATTCATTGGATTTATGTAATACTGGACATGCTGGTGGGCTACTTCAGTTGACTGGTTAGCGGGCTTGGATTAGGGCCAAAATATGATTCAAGTATCACTTTGGCGCATTATGCGGCATTTTTACTTATGGTACAAACATCGCCCCCTCTTAACCTCCAACTTGTTGGGGGTTAAGAAAATTTCGTTTTCCTTAGTTAATGACAAAACTCGCCCCTAAGTGTGGATTATTTATGCGGAGGTGATTGGCAAACTTCCCTTGTTGTTTGTGGAAATCAAGTCGCCCCCGAGAGTAAATTTAGGTTGTTGAAGCGAAAAAGAAAGCTTCCTTCGTTAATTGTGGAAATCATAATCAAATAGCCCCCAAGTGAGGCTATTGTGATTGGAAGATCGACGGGAAACAATTGAGTGTGAACCATTGTTGTATGTAAAATCATGACTGAAGGCTGAACTGTTCTGCAATGGAAGCGTGATTCTGGAGCGGAGTGGTGTCGAAAGTGAGCTGTAGTTGTTGATGTAAAACTGAATTGTGGTAGTTGCATAGAACTTGACTAGTAACTGTTATTTAGAAAAGATGAGTTATATTTGACGTCATTCGGATGGAATCTGTGTAAGCCATTGCTGTAAACGAAACTTGAATTTGCAGACTGTCAGTAATTTCCGCCCAAAGTGGGTAGTAGTTGTTGTTTGTGTTAAGATGCGTTCAATTACGGACGGATTTGCGGTAGTTGCGAGCGAAAGGGTGTGATCCTTCAATAGTTGGGATGCTAACAAACTTTGTGAGCTGTTGGACCTCCAACGGTCTTATTTGTGCTACTGGATATGACATCGATATTTATATGTCGTGAATAGTTATATGAATCATTATAGCAGCAGCGATGTAGACAAGATCGCAATTGTTGTTGTGGAACTAGATTGCAATGATTGCGGTAAACTGGAATGCGACAGCGATAAAAAATTGTCCTCTATAGTAATGAGAAACACTGGGTTGCAACAGCTTTGAGCAAAGTTGGACTGCAACAGCTGTGATCAGCTGGATTGCAGGAGCTTCAAATAGATATGGACTACAGCAGTTTCGATCAGCATGACTGTAGCTGAAATGAGAAAAGTTATACTTGCAGCAGAATCATGATCACTTAGATCAGAGAAGTTACTGAGCGCGTCAAGCATTTCGGCTACGATCACTGGATCTTGTAGGAGTTTCAAACATAGCTAGACTGCGGCAGCTTCAATCAACAAGAATGCAACAGCGACAAGCAAAGTTGTACTTCACCAACTGCGATCATGATGGACTGCAGGAACTGTGAATAGAGGTATACTGCAGTAGTTGCGATCAACTGGACTGCAGGAACGATGAGCCTCACTGCAACAGCTGCGATCAGCTGAAGTACAGGAATGACGAGCATGACTACACTGCAGCAGCTGTGATCAGATGTACTACAGGAACGACGAGCAGGACTGCACTCAGCAGCTGCGGTCAGCTGGACTGCAGGAACGACGAGCCTCACTGCTGCAGCTGCGATCAGCTGGACTGCAGGAACGACGAGCCTCACTGCTGCAGCTGCGATCAGCTGGACTGCCGCAGGAATGCACTGCAGCAGTTGTGGTCAGCTGGAATGCAGCAGCTGCGATCAGATGGACTGCAGGAACGATGGGAAGGATAGCACTGCAGCAGCTGCGGTTAGCTGGACTGCCGGAACGACGGGCAGGACTACACTGCAGTAGTTGCGGTCAGCTGGACTGCAGAAGGAGTGAACAACAATGTACTGTAGCAGATGCGATAAGCTGAACTGCAGGAGCGTCTAACTATACTGGACTACAGTATCTTCGATCAGTTGGTCTGCAGCAGCAACGAGCAAAGATGGACTGCAGCACCTGCGATCAGGTGGACTGCATCAGTTGATGAAGAGCTGGGATAAAATAGTTGGATAAACCTGAGTATAACAGTTATAAATAAAACTAGACCGCATCAGTTGCGTCCAACTGAGTGCATAATTGATAAGAAAAACTGGATTGCATCAGTTATGTCCAACTGAGTGCAGCAGTTGCTTTCTACAAAAATTCAATTAACTAAATTGTAGCGGTTTAACATTATTGATTGTAATAATTGCGTCAAAATATTAGGGTGTATGCTCGCCCCCTCTTAATCCTGTGACTCGTTGGAGGATTAAGAAGTTTGTGTTACCCGAAGTTTTGATTTTCGGAAGCTAAATTACGCATTGCATTTAGGTGCTATGTAACTCATCCCCAAGCGCATGGAGTGTTACGCAACTTGCCCCAAATGAGTTATTTTAGACCATGAGGTGTTACATATCTCGCCCGCAAGTGATAGTCAGACACATTGAAGTGATATTCAACTCGCCCCCAGAAGATGGTGATTATCATGCTTCGCACAAGGGTGTGCTTCCTTGCTGCATCTTGCTCGCGCATGAAATTTTGAAGTTGTATGCTATCTGGAATTTGCGCGGGGGGTCAATCCCATTATTCCAGATGAGGGAAGAATTAAAATGTGTGCATCTCCTTATGAAAAAATGCTCGCCACATTGTAAGTGTCCCATTGAATAAAAGTATGAATGATTATATTAAAAGATGCGAAAATATATAAATTGTTTACGTACCATATTTATTGCGACTTCGTTTATGAGGTGATTAGGATGTCCACTGGATAGTGTAGTTGCCTTAGCATCTCGGCCTGACTCGGCAACTAGATTTGTCTGCAGGACTGGAATGAACCGGTTGAATCAAAACTGGATTTAAGACAGTTGCCATGGAACTGTATTTCGGAAGCTACGATCACCAATCAGAATAGTTATAAGTAAAACGACTTTGAAGAAGTTGTGAGAAAATCAGATCTTGAATAGTTTTGAGGAAAATCGGACTGCATCAGCTCGATCAACCAGACGGCAGTAATTAGACGAAAAAAGGACTGCGGCAGTTCGATCAACTAGACTGCAGTATTTTCTGAGAAACTAGACTACATCAGCTCGATCAACTAGACTGCAGCAGTTATGATGATCAGCGAACATAAGTGTCTCAAAATTTGTAAATCTACACAACTAGCACGAACACTTCATGTTGTGGACTTAAATCGACACAACATCAATCTTTGAGGATTTCGTTATGGCTTCATATGGTGATTAAAATGCGCCCCACTTCAATGTCGCTACTCCAATATCAAAAAATAATTTTTCTATAAACAAAGAAGTTGCGCCCTCATGTTGTAGGAAATTGACATGCGATCGAAACGAGCCAAAAATCATCCAATTCAGACGTCGTATGAAGGAGATATCAAAGAAGCAAGATTGATGACCAAGCCCAATAAGAATAGTGTGCTCAAGCCTACAATGGGGCATAAAAATCCGAAGAAGCTAATTGATGGGGCGCAAAAATCCTAGCTAACAGCTTGGTTCCCTGGCAACTCGGTTTGGTTTGGCTTACAGGTGCTCGGCTCATGTTGGCTTGGCTTGGGGCATAAATATCCGGCAGTGTAAACAGAAGGGGTGGAAATAACCGAGGGCTACCAAAGTAAGTTACGCCGCGAATCATAGTAGCACTCTTCCCGCTGCCAGACTTAACTGTGTATGGCTGCCGGATTTTGCGCCGGCAATGGCTCCGGAGTCGGCTGCCGGGGTTTGCCTCCAGGTCGAGCCGCCGGGTCTGGCCGCCGTCTTCCTGCTACTATCTCCTGAAAAGATGACCGGTGACGGTTAGCCGGAGAAGGTCACCACCGAACTTCCGCTACTGTCCGATTCTGGGGATTATAACCAGAGAAGATAATCTGATGACGTCATGATGACGCGATGACCTTTAACGTGGGTGACGGAGACCATGATGTGGGTGAAGATAAGTTGACGCGGGTGAACAAAACAGCTGACGAGGGTGAACGTCAATACTAACGTGGGTGTATGAAACCTTGACGTGGGTGGATGAAACCCTGATGGAGGTGGATGAAACCCTGATGTTGGTGAAAATCTTTCTTAAGTTGGTGAACGTTGTCGTCCGCCGGCACTGTTCGCCGGCGTTGCTGCCGAGTCTGGCCGCCGGCTCTGTTCGCATCACTTTTCTAGGACTGTGATCTTTAGTCTTGAATCTTCTATCATGGTATGCTGAACTGTTGCCATTGCTTTTGAACTTTTGTAATGGTTTTCTGTTTTCTTCTTTTTCTTAGAATTTTTAGCAACGATTCTAGGGACTGTTGTTGTTTCTCACGGACCTTTCACCATGGTTTTGTTGCACTTTTGTGGCCCTTTCTGGAACTTTCTGAGGTGCTTTTCTGGTGATTTTCCCTTGTGTATTCAAGCACCTTGAGATGTAGGGAACTTGACAACCTTCCGATCATGACAGTAGTGATTTTGACGTTTTACAAACTCGAACATGTAGACACTACGTTATTTGGGAAGCTAATTTTTCCAACTTTTGGACTTGAATATGCTAATGATCGAACATCCTTGCAACAATCTTAGCGATCTTTTCAATGAGTCAGTCTTGGTGACCTCTAACTATGAAGCTGGACTGCAGCAGTTGCGATCCACTGATCATAAAGAAATGCGATTAACTAGAATGCAAAGAAATGCGATCACCTGATCAGGCAGGATCGAAATCAAAATCGATCTAACGATGTTGCGTATCGAATATCCAGCAACAATTCTGATGATGTTTTTACGCCATCTTTTATTGTGGATCGAACGTCCTAGGGGTGGTTTCATCGGTCTTAATAGTGATGCAATTTCAGTGGTTTTTGAAGGTAATAGCTTCAACAAATCTCGATCCACGATCTGGATTACAGAAGTTGCGATCAACTGGACTGCAGTATCTGCGATTATATGGTCAGCAGCTGTGATTAGCTGGACTGTAACAATTGCGATCAAACTGGACTGCAGCAGTTGCGATCAACTGAACTACAGCAGTGATTTTTCAAGATATTCAAACTTCTTTTTGACGGATACGATTCCGAAGTATTTTATACAACTTTTCCTAATGGGAAAACACGATTCCTTTTCACGTAATCCCCTTAGCCGGCGCCAATGTTTGTACACAAAATTACTTTTGGGCACGAAACACGATTGAATCGATTATTTCATGTGTATTTTGGGTTAAGAGACGAATTGAAGAACAAATAAAGAGACACAGGTTTAACGTGGTTCAGCATGGTTTGCCTACGTCCACGGACGAAACTCCTTGGGGAAACTGCATGGAAGCACCATCGGCAACGCGACCTTGACATTGGTTGATGGTTGACTCTGGCCGTTGACTGGTTGTTGACTTTTACCATTGACCGAGCGTTGACTTTGACCATTGACCGGTCATTGAATTTATGTAAAACTGGGCAGGCTGGTGGGCTACTTCAGTTGACTGGTTAGCAGGCTTAGATGAAGGCAAAAAGATGATTCAAGTATCACTTTGGCCCGTTATGTGGCATTTTTACTTATGGTACAAACAACTTCAAGCCGACCAATAAAACAAAAGAACTTGAAATAAACTCAGATAAGGAAAAAGTGGAATTTGTATAAATACCCCTCCTTTTCAGGGGTCTTCACAAATACCCTTAAGAAGTTTACAAATACCCCTAAGGGGTTTATTTTAGGTTTTTAGGGTCTAGTTTTTTGGCACATCTAAAATTATATTAAGTCAATCCAACCTCCGGAGGAGGTTGGGTTGACGTTTTCACGCGTCAAGAACATACTAATTCATTTTCATTATCCAAAAAAATACTAGTTCATTTTCATTATCCACTTAAAATATACCTCTTAGGGGTATTTAAATAAAATGGAAGGGTATTTACGAAGACCTTATATTCAAGGGGTATTTAATTAATGTTCCCAAACGATAAAAAGTTAAGACACCACCAATAAAACAAGCCGACCCATCAATACTGTGACATGAATCGAATTGTGTTTGTGTCTACGGAGAAAGCATTATTCTTATTCCTTCAAAAAAATAAACTTGAAGCGTTATTTTCTTATTCCATCAATTCATCCGACAGCATCAATTCATCGTACAGCATCAAAAACAAAGGTATCTTTGGAATGGTAAACAACAAAGACTTTAGCCCGGTAAGAAAATATTGCGTTTCCAACCCCTCCCACACGATACGGCTCAACCTATTTTTTCACCTTTTTCGTTGTCGGCAACTTTAATTCAGCCCTCTCCCACACGATACGACTCCTCAACTTTTCACGCAACTAATGTCGTTTTTGTTCTAAAATTTTTCCTATATAGTGTGGGTGTATAGAACTTTGCTGACCGTAACTTAAGTATGACTTCCCAACCATTAAGACCTTTCAACCGGATACCCATATCAACTCCGGAAATACATAATAGAGGTTTCGGGTGAACCGTGAAAGTTCTAAGGCTGCTAAGGAGACTATTCTAGTATTCTGTTGAATGTTGTGTTAGTAGACTATCATTTTCTGGTTTTTTTGATAAGGATGCTTTAGACATTTACTTGTAAATATAATTTTGGGGTTTCCTTGATTTCATTAGGCGTTTAGATTCTGGATGAGACCCCACCATGTGAACCAGCAGGTATGCGTCCCTTCCATTTTGTTAGAGAAGAAAGGGTCCTTTGGCACGGATGGACTACTTAGAATCCAAACTCCCTAGAGAATAAAATTTCATCATTCTAAATGTTTGTGTTTGGCATGTTTACCAAAGAAATTGATATTATTATCATTTTTCAAATATTTATTTGTTCAAAATTATAATAAAATAATTTGTTAGTAAGAATTTTGTATTGAGAAATTTATTCTTATGACCCTGGAAATTATGGGTGTTACTCTATTGGCCCCAAGGTTATTTAATAAAATTTGCAAATTATTCTGGTGGCCCTGAAATATTATAACCTGTGTGCATATTGGCTGCACATAAAATCAGTGTGCATATTACCTGCACACTATAAAATATGGAGAAAATTTAAAAAATTATGTACAGAAATCAGTGTGTATATTTCCTGCACATAAAATTTGTGTGCATATTGTCTACACGCTACAAAATATGAAGAAAATTTAAGAAATTATTTAGAGAATAAAAAAATTCATGAAATGAAAATTTGATAGTTGTATTTACGCTCGTTGTGTAGCTCTTTCAAAAAGCCTTCCAAATATATAAAATTTGTTGAATTCTTACGTATGATTTGTGAGACATGTTATATTTAAATTGGTATGATGATTATACCCTTAAAGGATATAGTTTATCATTTGATAACATCATCAAATATCTTTATTCAAATGGCCCTCCTTCTTTTTTAAGGGTCATTTTAATAAAATGAGTTAATTTTTTTAAAATTAAGTTTTAAACCAAATGCCATTTAAGTAAGAGAGAGTGAGAGGAGGGTCAAACACTTAATTCCCACTTTCGTATTTTATTAATTTTAGGTAATTCATACAATTATTTTAACTAGAAAAAACTATTTTTTTTATTTTAATAGAAAAAAAAAGATTTATTTACTAAAAATATATATATAAAATGCTAATAAATTAAATAATAATGCTTCATAAAAAATCGAAGTAATATTAAAGTAGTTTATTCATTTTTAAATTTAACTAATATTTATGATTAAATATAATGTTAATGAATAAATAATTCCATAATTACTTAAATTGTATTTTTGTATTAAAATATAATTGTATTAAAATATTTATGAATAAATAGCATTTATATTTCGGATGAAAGTAATAATTTATTATTAACAATAATATTTTAATAGTAAAAAGTTAATTTTTTTGAGATATGATATGATTTGAAAAAAATTTATAATAAATATTAAAACGTGCACCTAGCTCAGCTGGTCATCCCTGTTTTTCTTAAAGTTTCACGCGCTCTAGGCGGTCCCAGGATCGAGCCCACAATGGCGTAATATCGCAGGAATTAACATGGAATGTAAAGTTAACTTGCCCCCTTGTGACACAATCCCCCCATCCTCTTCGGCTCCCTTGACTAGGTTACCCATGAGGCTCGTTGGTAGGTTAGCACGGCAACATGTTCAATTAATATAGTAGAATGTTGTTGGAGCTTAGATTGTCAGACTTCCAATTAGTTAATGTAATACTCTTTATCTAATAACTTATAATTTTGAAGTAATAATATTAATCTATTTAAAAATTTTAATAAATACAATTTAAAAAAAATTCATTTGATATTTTAAAATAAAATAAAGATTTATGTATAATACTTAGATTTACTAATAAAAATATTACTTTTTCTTTTTAAATATAAGGCCAAATTAAATTTCTATATCAAAAATTAGATGCTATATTGAAATAAATTTATAAAAAAATATTTTTGCAGTAATAAATATTTTTTAACTTAATTAGTATTTAAGTAATATAATTTTAAAGAAAAAATATTTGAGATTTTAAATTAAATAGTATTTTTTAGTTTAAAATAATAATTATTTTAATAAGAGTATTAATTTTATCGAAAATAATATTATTAAGGTAATATTACATATATTATAGTATATATTAATTATAAAATAATGTAATTATAAGAAATCAAACATTGTCGAAATTAAGAAAATGAAAAGAAAAATCAAAACCCAACATGGTCAACCAAAGGAGTTGAAAGGATGCAGTTTGAAATTCCATGAGGGGATGTGTTATTTGATTTTCCATTGAAGGATGGAGTTTTAACTTTTAACTTCCTAGAATTCAAACTCACTCGATGCCAAATACTTCTATATTTGGATTCTACCCTTGACTCCACCTGTTGATTGAACTCCACCCTCAACTCCCTCCTTTCCAAACGCACTAAAGCCCCGTTTGTGATTGTTTTTTTTCAACCAAAAGCACTTTGTAACAAACTTTTACCAAAAATTGTGTTAGGTAAATTTTTTCAAAGTGGTTTTGGAGAGAAACACTTTCATTTTAGGCCTTCTTTTAAAAGCTATTCAGCAATATCTTTTAAAATATGGAAAAACAAAAGTTGTGGACCCACGTAATTCTATTTGGTTGATTCTCTATTTTAAGAACCCACAATTGGGGGATATGGGAATTAATTGGGGGATATAGCTACGGGACAAAATAGGTGTCCCAATAGCAATTCTAGGTGACCCCCTATGTAATTATTTTTTTAATTCCTAATCTAGCCCCCACTAATTAGGATTAGTGATTAAGTATAATTAGTAAAATGTTAAGTATTTTGGGGATAAATTAGTGTGTATTTTTATTTGTGTTTGGGTGAGAGTAGAAGGAGGGAAAAAAATATTTGAGAGGAATTTCTTTTTTTGAAAATGGGAAGATGATTGTGATGAGAGAATTACTGATAATAAGAGGTTGAAAATTTGATTTTTTTTCTTTGAATCCACCATTGTTGCAATTTGAAAAAGCTTGGTGCCGGCATGGTATTCAACCAAAAACTCATGCCGGCAATTGTTGGAAATGTTCATAAATTGTTTTTCCTGGTTTTGATCTTAGAATGTTGATTTTTACGGTTTTGAGCAGTTTTTGCATGGTAATAGTTTTTCGAATCGTCTCCATTTTGTTCCTAAGCATAGTATTTTGCTTAAATACCTATGCTTTGAACGAGGAATGAAAAGTCTCGAATGTTGATTTTTTTCACTTGACTACCGCATTGATAGTAAATTATCGGGCATCTTGCGTCGTGTTCCGACATATGGTCTTCATCAATTAAAACATGGTATTCATCACTTCCATTTTGAATTTTTCTGGCTTTAAAAAGCTTGGTGCGGCATGGTCGGTTGATATGAAGACCATGCGGTATTGTTTTCCTCCCAAGATAGGGAAATAAATATGAATACTATCTTGGGAAAACAATACCGGCATGGTCTTCATATCAACCGACCATGCCTGCACCAAGCTTTTAAAGCCAGGAAAAATTCAAAATGAAAGTGCGAAGACCATCATCAGGAATTGATGAAGACCATATGCCTGAACACGGTACCGGCATGGTCTTCATCAATTCTGGTATGGTCATCATCACTTTCAGCATGATCTTCATCACTTCCGAATAAATAAAAAATTCGTTTCCAAAGTGAGGAGAAGAGAATTTGATAAAGAGTGGGGAGAGTTTAGAATTTGAAAGGGAACGGGGAATATTTGGGTTTCAAAGCTCTACCCCTAAATAAGATTAATAAGAAGTGGAGATGGAAATGAGGGATATGATTTAGATTTTTGATTTTAAGTTTTTAATTTTTATTTTGAGGGAAGAAGTGGAGATGGAAAAGTACAACAATTCAGGAAATATGGCATATCTGTGCTTTCACAGCCATTGTAGAAATTTGGTTTACAAGGAACAGAGTTATATATGAAGGAGTCAAACCTGATATTACAAAGTTTCAGCAAAAAATTGTAAGTTTTTCTAGAGAATGCAGTGCCAGAATAAAAGGAAAGATGGGGGGAGCATGTATGACCTGCAGATTTTGTTGTTCTTTGGAGTTACAGGGGTGAAATGCAAGAGCACTGCAGTAAAACAAGTTTTCTTTAAGTTACAGATAGGCATCAAATTCTTATTTCTTTGTGATGGGGCCTCTAAAGGTAATCCAGAAAAGCGGTTTTGGGTTCATAGCAAGGAATGAAAATGGTAGATGTGTGGGAGAGTGCTTGAGGTGGAATTGGGATAGCAACCAACTATTTGGCGAAGTAATGGCCTTGATTTGTGCGGGAGAATGGGCTGAAAAATAAGTTAAGGGATGTATGCTTTAGTTTAGATTCAAAGGAAGTGTTGGAAACTTTTCAAGATGGCGGGAATTCCTTGGGTAGTGGAGAAACATATGGAGAAATATTGTCCTGAAAATTAACTCAATCAGTTTTAGACATTCTTACAGGGAAACCAATTTCTCTGCAGATGGCTTAGAAAAAAAAGGGGCTACATTGGGAAGAGGTGAAATACTTTATTATGATACAAAGCCTTTGTTCCTAGGTGAATTGGAAAGAGAAGAGGGAATTTATTTTAGATTCTGCTAAAATGTAACTATTTTTTTGTTTTCTTTTGTGTTTGAAGCAGAGTTAGTGTGTTAACTCTTGCCTGGTTTGTAATATTGACTCATTTTTTGTAATAAAATTTAATGATTTAGCAACAAAAAAAAAGAGAGATGGAAATGGGGATATGATTTTGTTTTTTGATTTTAAGTTTTTGATTTTTATTTTGAGGGAAGAAGTGGGATGGAAATGGGGGATATGATTTTGTTTTTTTATTTTAAGTTTTTTTTTTATTTTGAGGGAAGGGTATTTTAGTATATTCATAACTAAAAGTCACCCCTTAGCACACACCATGGGTTGGGGGAAGTAATTCATATCCCCCAATTAATTCCCATATCCCCCAATTGTGGGTTCTATTTTAACTTTGTTATTTTATAAAGACAACAATTAATTGGGGGATATGGATTTTAATTGGGGGATATCACTAGAGGACAAAATGATGTTAGTGAACTTATCTTAATAAACTAAGGAATGCTATTGCAAACCGTGGCTTTATAGTTCATGAATCGATTGAGTGAATCACATCATTTTTCTTCAATTGTGTCTTGTGTAGTACATAAAGATCTATAGCAATTGAACAACTCTCTAACTAGTTCATTTGAGTCATTTGGACTAGTTATGGTGAAAGAATATGGTTGATATGAAAGTTATCATTTGGCTAACCATTTGGTTAACTAATATTGAACCAACTAATGTACAAGTTTGGGTGCGGTTACACAAACCAAAATCGTCAAGTACATGTGTGTATAACAAGCTAAGTTTTCGATCTAACGGTTGATAAATATTAGCTTGTATCTAATCAGGTTTTCATCTAACGGTGAATATTGAATGCTTTGTTACTAAGCTAACATTGATTGCAAACCTCGATTTGAAAGACTATATAAGGGAGAACTCTAGCAATTTGAAACCTAATCCCCACATCATGTGTGATACTAGTTTGCTAAGCTAGAGTCGATTCTCCTTTAACCTTTGGTTTTCTTCTTCTAAAACCAGGTTAACGACTTAAAGACTTCATTGGGATTGTGAAGCGAGACGATACTACTTTTATTGTAGTTGTGTGATCTGATCTTGCATTTCTATCGTACGAGTACAATTGTAATAATTGGCTTGAGATTTATATCTCCGATAGGCAAGATATAAAAGTAGTCACAAACATCTTCGTCTCATCGTTTGTGATTCCTCAATAATCTTCTTTGTCGCGTCGATTAAGTTTATTGTGAGGTGATTGATAAAGCTGAGCTGTTCTTCGGGAATATAAGTCTGGTTTTATCAATTGGTTCTGTTCACCTTGATTTATCAAAAGACGGAACAAAACTCATAGGTTTATTCGTGGGAGACGAATTTATCTATCCTTGTAGACTTTTTGCGTGAGATATTTGTTTATTAAAGTCTTCGACTTTGGGTCGTAGCAACTCTTGGTTGTGGGTGAGATCATCTAAGGGAATCAAGTGCGCGCGTATCTTCTTGGGATCGGATGAGGAGCATAACTGTACCTTGGATCAGTGTGAGATTTGATTGGGGTTCAACTACAGTCCGGACCAAGAAGTTAATTTGGAGTTTTCGCTGCATCGATTAAAGACTATATGTGAGGTGATTGATAAAATTTGTTGTTCTTAAGGAATAGTATAGTTTTTTAATTGGTTCTGACTCACCGATTTATCAAAAGATGAAACAAACTCATGGTTTATTAAGTGGGAAACCGTTATCTATCTTATCAGAACTTTCTATGTGATGTAAATTTGTTTCGTCTTAGATTGAACATCTTAACTTTAGTTAGTGAGATCAGCTAAAGGAATCAATGTGATATCTCACGAGGATCAAGCGTAAAACATATTGTAACAGATAGATGTAGATCAAATTGAAGTCCTTCGATCAAATGAAATTAGTTGGAGAATTGGTACAATTGTGCTATGTAGCGCTTAATATTGTATATTTAATCTAGACTAGGTCGAGTTTTTACGCATTTCATAGTAAAAAAATTAGTATCATATTATTTCTTTTAAGCATTTATTTTATATAATTGAAATAATACGAGTTGTGCGATGGTTCAATCAATTAGAATATCCAGACCATTATTGGTTATTGATTTAATTGATTGACACTTGGTATATTGATGCTTTGGTACCATCCAAGTTATCTCTCTTCAGATTAGACTGCGAACCATATTTGTCGAGTAAATCAAATTAGATATTGAGATAACTACTCACTTGAATATTTTCTAATTGATTAGAGTCTAGTTGATTCTCTAGAAAACAACTCGGAGGTATCCATGAATTGTAATCGAAATATTGGTGAGGATTGTATAGACCGCCTTTAATTAGTATCAGACAAGCGTAACCACGTTTAAGACCTTACAAGTCTGTGTTTGTGGCAATGCGAGTACGGCACATGGCCGAAGATCTCACGTTGCGCATACCAAGTACTGTCTAAACATTTTAGTCATGTGCAAGTGTCTTGGAGAACACCTCAAAGGATTACTCCTTTGAGTTGAAAAAGTTCTTAGAAGTCCAGGGGTAGAAAGAATGTTCGATATGATAATGACATTTCTTCCTCTCATGAGGACATGTGACATCTGGAAGAAGTGAAAAGGAGCTCACCGAATTTTTCCAACATACATATATACGAAGATATTGATTTTAATAATCATGATCAGCTCATAGGTGAATTTGAAAATAGTCTCTTGAATCGAAAACGTGAACTCTACTCTGATATCATAAAGCCCTTCTCTAAGAATATTGAGAAACTCCTTCAGGAAGCTACTCTTCGACATGAAAATATTAGCGCTCTTGAGGGATGTTGTTAAAGGAGGACTCAATTCAGAAAAACAATTGATCGAGACTCATTCATGTAGATCTCAACGAGACTGTCTTTGAAAAGAGAACTTTTCAACATCTCTTACCTACAACCGCGTGAACAATGTAAATCCTTGGAAAGAGGAAAGCAACGTCATAAGGATAGAATTGTACGTGACTAATTCTCATGAATTAACATATATCTGAAGAAGTGTTCTCAGGAAGAAGATTGTATGTCAAGAAAAGTTTGCATAACTTCCAGTCTTCTCGTAAGCGCTGAACGTGAAAGCTTAACGCAGGTGGCCGATTACTCTCCTCCACGAACTTTGTACCTTTGTGGGAACGAAATCATCCTGATGCTATCAAACTGTTTTCAAGAAGGAAACAAATTTCTAAGCTTCACGCAGTTTGCTTCTCTTCATGTCAATGAAATAGAATAGTCGGTCGACTAATAGCGAGTGAATCGTTATGCCACATAGGAAACCGAGGATAATCCTATATGATGATCACTACTACTTGAAATCATCGGAGAGAATTATGTTGGTACCTGTTCACTCTTATGTATAGATGAATAAGCCTACGAGTAAATCTAAATCTAGAAAATGGATCCCTATGCTATTAGATCCTCTTGAACCTATTGCTAGAGGTCCTAGATTTAGTTCACGAAGAAAACCATCGATGGATTTGTGTAAAGACCCATGTTTATCCCTCAGGATACAATCAAGAAGAAAGGCTAAGAGCACAAAAATCAAAGCATGCGATGATATACAACACCTTTCTCAATGGTCATGATGGGACATGTTTCCATAAACGATTCCAAGTAATTATTTCCTTGTTTCTAACTTGAGAGATGCAAGGAAAATAATTGAAATATAAGTATGTTGTATATTATTTCGATCTGAGTTAATTTATGTGATTAGCATCGCAAACACTCGTGACCTCCTCCCGTGAACTAGGGTTTGAATATGAGTTTATTACTCTTGTTTACGAACATATATATTCTTATATTGTATTATTAATCCATATCTATTATGAAGAGCCTGCACGATCTCAAGAGATTGTGTGTCTTGACATGGAGGAAGAAAATCGGGAGCGTGAGTCAATTCAAGCCCCAGTTAAGAGAAGATGCTTGAAAGGATCATAACT